>JAGWCC010001303.1:0-33261 GCA_022651775.1 Drusus annulatus
TTGTTTAGTCACGTGCGTTGTCTTAGTAACGTATCTACATTATATAATTCATCTTGGGTTGCCTTTTGTCTTTTTTGTAAAATTTATTTTTCACATTCGCCCATTTATGTTATTTCCGCCAAATATCCTTCACCTTTGTAGTCTTTAGTCTTTCCTTTACATTTTAGTTCAAACTTTCTAAAATGTAAAGGAAAGTTCGTTTTTTCCCATTCTTGTTACATTTTATTCGCTTTTGTCACTTTTGTCAATTTCAGTTCAACGTTTTCGTCATTTGTCATTCTAGTCAGATTTCATTTTCTCTGCGGGCCGATGCAAGGGGTCGAAACCCGTGATGTTTTATAAAGTGGTGAATCTTTGAATGCCATTCCAAACTCAAAACACATTTTCTTGGGTGTAAAGGGCTCAAGGTAAATACGCAACATTAAGTGATTGAATCATTTAAAGCTACTGACTGACTCGTGTTCCTTATACCAATAAAATGGCGCGTGACCTTAGAATGTAAGTTCAGTTAGATCTCCACGATGCGTGAATTATGGGTACTCGCCGTGACTTCCCATATATAGATACCTGAGATATTTTGAAAAGCGTACTCTAGTTTGGATCGTATAATGCAGTTAAACATAAAAGTCACGGCTTCTGGTTCGGTATACAGTTTGTTACATCTTGTTGGAAACCCTAATAGTTAGTAGCATGATGTAGGCAACTGCATTATATGGTCTGAAAAGGTCAGTTTGAGCTCAAAGATGACCCCTAGATCATCTATTGTTTGTTCATTCTGTGCAGACAATAAAAAATCTCGTCTTATCATGAGTTTTCGAGGGTGTATATATGAAAGTTACACACCTTTGTATTAAAATATAATTTATTTTCGTCAGCCAACGCAGTTACTGCATCTAAGTATAGTCGTAATTTAATACAATCTTCACTGGTGCAAATCTTCATGAGAAACTTCAGACCGTCGGCAAAAAGTAGCCAAGTGGAATGTTCGATGTATTCTCGTAGGTCCTCGATAAGTATTAAGAACAAGAGGGGGCCTAGATTAGATCCCTGTGGTATTCCAAACAATGCAGTGAATTCCCTTGGCTCAAGTGTCGATGAAAATATACTGTCACCTTTTTCTTTAATAGGACACAAAATAAATTATGAGGGGTTCGTCAGAACCGATTTTGTGCATATTTTTCAATAGTACATCGTCATCGACTCGGTCAAACGGCTTAGCGAAACTATGTACGAGTATATCACATCTGTTTGGTAATGCGAACCCAGTCCTCTTGCCACCTTTTTGGCGAGAGCTCAAGAAGGTTGGACACAGTAGACTTTTTGGCATTTGTCATGTTGATTTCCTTCAAGAAATCGATTTACTTGATTTTTTGAAAAATTTCACATATGATATGATACTGGATGATTGACATCAGCTTTTAATTGTTTTTAAAGTACACATGTAGCAAATATAATTATGAGGACAGTAAAGAAGCAGTCTACAGCCTCGTTTATCGATTACATAAAGGTGATCCCAGTTAAAGTGATACAATATATTTTGACACAGGTTTTTGTTGATATGCTTAAAATTATTTTTGTTGAATTGGATCCAATTCTAAATTAAAGGTAGTGGAGTTCGGCAATGGTTTGAACGCGTTCCACGCCTGCTGCATCGCGCCCTCGACAAGGCTGCCGAGATGGCCATTGTGGGATGGTGGGCATGTTCTACAACCAATGATTCAACACTGTATATCAAATGACAAGTGTTTATGTTTGCTTGACACTAAATCTAGCATATTGTTGTGTTTGTTTAGCACCGAATTGTCCCGCTGCAATCCAGTGGAGTCAATGAAACAAATGTGGTCTAGCAAACCATCTTCTGGCTTGTTGTGCAGGTTAAAATTTCCTTTCCCCTACCACTCCCTTCAGCCTCACAGTATTCCCCAATCGGGGACGGCACACCTTCACCGGGTCCGGACAGTTAAGACTCTTGTGCGGTATAAACATTAAAGAGTTAACACAATAGTTTTCCGATAACACATAAAAGAATACAATTTACAATTATTAAAAAAAACAAACACACTGTAAACTTTATCGAAGGATTAAAAAAATGTAATTCGATCAAATCGTTCACACTTGCTGTTTCTTTCGTGTTATTACTAATTAATAGGAATAAGCTAGACAAAAGGATGTTTCTCAGTGAAGTTTAAGGACTTTACTGTCGGCGTATAAAAGTATGCACTAATACACACAATCCTAACTTTTTTTTTCCCAATTACGCGAAATTATTTACAGAACTGTCGTCTTAAACCAACTCACCATTTCGAGAAAAACGCATTTGAAAGTCTAAAGTAATATAATTCTATCAATGTTTCTTTAAAACGCTTGTATAAAAATCAAAACGGTTTGTTGCCACGATGTTATGATAATTTCTGTTTTATTTTGTTTACTCAGATAGAGACCTTCACTTTAAAATGATCATTAAATTAGGGTTTTATGTTTGTACCTGATTCAAACTCTGATTGTTCGTATATCAATTAATACTAAATATGAAACTACCAAAAGTAGTGACTTGGTTGATTCTTTTGCCAAATTTTCGAATATGAGTCTAACTCAATTTTGCTTCATCTTAACTTATTTCAAACCAACATCGCTAATTAAATTATTTATTAATTTCCTTGCCACCATTCGGCTTACGTTCGCAAGCCATTTTGATTGTGGAAAGAATATTTTAAAGTTTGAAAAAAGTCACGTTACATCCTGTGATTAGTTTTATAAATAATAATCTAGATTTGGGTGCAATAGTTTTAATTGTATTAGTAGTTTTTATTTTTGAACATGGCAACATTAGAAAAACTGGCAGCTTCGGTAGGGATGGTCGATATCGAAAATTGGTTGTCGCTGCGGTTCCAGTGGACTGGGACTGGACCGTTTATTTGTCTAGTTATTTTCAGAATCGATTCCTGCTGCCATAAAAGTTCCACGAAGAAGATTTTGAAGTCGGGTTTATATTGTCAAGATTAAAATCTCACGATTTTTTTCTTTTATTTTAGATGGAAAGGGGTTGCTGAGGATTATTTGGGATCGAAAAGCACCGGAACTGTGGAACCGGTTCCTTGTAACCAGGACCAGGAATATCCACCATCTCTATAATAATATCATAGATTGTTTCTCGTTTGCATTAAAGTTATGTCCCTCGCCGCTGAAACGCGTTGTCATTGAAACTTTGCGCTTCGCCTTGTCCGTGAGTAGATTTGTTGTTTTCCTTATTAACTCGTCTTCCGCCCAGCGGCAATACACATTGGACTGGCTCAGGCGTCAATCCAGAATTGTGGTTTGACTGGAAGGTAGGCAGCAGTGGCGCTTGGTGAGCAAACGCGGATGACGCACGATTTCTTGATCAACAGCGAGACATCATTCATATATTACAATTACAATACTATCTACGCTTGTCTTTTAGGCAGATCCTCAATATACTAACTACCCTTGTATTTATACTTTTCCTTTACCGCGTTATGTCTCTTTCTACTCTGCCATCTCACCATTGTGTGCGATCAGGTTGGGTCAAAGAGTGGTGAATTTAAATAATGTACTATTTTTCGATTGCAGAGAAACATTTTAATGACATTATGGGTATTATGGGTACTTATCTTTATTTAATCCTGATTACTCTTCTTATGGCTCGGGGTCGCTTCTCCATTGTTGAAGTTATTATTGTCAATTACACATTGGTTGCTTTCACGCCTGCTCGAGCCATGCTAGTCGAGACTCCTTCCAGTTCCCTTTTCCTCGTGTCTGCGCTTTGGCCACTAGCCGCGTCTGGCACCGCCCTCTCTCCAGACCCCGCCCAGCATTACCCGCTGGGCGAGGAACGCATATGACGTAAACCACCGTCTACCTCTTTTCGATCTAGACTCCTTTCCTTCTACATCGTAACTATCGTGCCTTTTAACGAGTATTTGTGTTACATACAGTTATTTTTTTTAATTAAAAACCATTTTTTTTACCACTAAATAATATTTTGAATAACTATTTATTATAAAAAAAATATTATTTAGTGATAAAAAAATGGTTTTCCATAAAAAAAATCTGCGATGTAAGTGTTTTTACACTTCAAAATAATTATTTAACTAACTAAGTAGTTAAATATCACAAAGGTGGGCAGAAGGATATGGATCGAATTTATCGTGCTTCATAACAAACGTAATATATCATACATAACCTAGTATTTGCGAGATGCCTCATTCATATTCTTACAAATTGTGAAAATAACAACAAGATTACATATTTACTTTATTATTACTCTTATGTGATTATACGTTTATAAAATGTATCTTCTTTATGGGTAGATACGCTAAAAAATAATTAGCATTTCTAATTCGTTTTAATCCACAAACCAAAGGCTGATTTAGTTTGACAATCGCCAGTACCTAGACAACGCGGTGGTAGAATACACTGTGTGGAATTCATCAGAGATATTGGCTACCCAAATAAATACAATTTCTGACAACTGCCGCATAGTTCAGGCAAGTTGCCTCGAAATCGTTAACGTGTAGTTATACTTGGCATTGCTCTAGGATTCTCATAATGAGCTGAGTCCAATCACCGAGTAGTATCTATCTGACTTGGAGGCTCTAACAGTGTTGCCATTGATCTTTTTACCATCTGTTGCAGTGTGACCACCAAGGCGAAATCAGGAACTCATCGAGCAGACGGCGAGGAAATGTACTCCGAAATAGATATAGACCTCCCGGATATTAAGAAAGAATGCCTGGAGTACTCCGAGGGTCTCGAGCGGATGACAGGTACGGAGTATTACTTTTGTGCAATAGATCTGTCAAGTGTTTTGACCCTGTGGTCCATGGCTTTCACATAATTAGCAGATTTGTGACAGGTAATAACGTCTAATCCCCAGAAGCGAACGTCACGCTTCTGCGCGCCTGCTTGGTTTGCTTCTTCTCCCGCTCAGGTTTGTCTGCCTGAGTCGGGTGGTGGGGCGACCAAATCGGCCGGGCTAGGCGTTCGCGCTTGCCCTTTTTGTGTCGTTTCGTCACTCTTTTTTCAACTGGTCTTCTGTCCGGATGCTTCGGCTGAAAAACATTTCGTAACACCGCATCGTTTTTGCATAAGTGCGATAAATTCATAAACGGGATAACACGATTTGTTGGGAATTAGTTTGCCAATAGTCTTTTACGTAATACAATCGAGTAGTAGCCTTCTTTGCCGCGTTTTCTCGCGTTCGGGCACATATCGCCATATTTTTCTTGTTCGTGGCTACGAACTCAATAAATTTTACTCGTAACGACGAGAAACGCGGTCGGTTAGGCCAATCGACCCGTGGGACACCAACGTCCCGGCAGTCGAGCAGCCTTTGCTCGCACTCCCGTCTTGGAACCACCACCTCTGGTGGTCCTAGACATTCACGCAAGTATCTTTATACACACACACACACACACACACACACACACACACACACACACACACATCTACACACAACACATTTTGTTTTGGATTGTTCCTCACGTTTAATTTTTGTTTGTTCTTATATTAATAAATTGGGCTTTCATGCCGAAAGGCTTTTTCCCAGAATATAGTGTTTTTATTTCATAAACTCGATCCAATAACATTTTTATTAGCTTCAAAATACACACAATTGGGAGAGCGGCTTACCCCTGGGGTCTCACTCTCCCGGACGACGTTTATGTATAAGTATTAATCCTCTACTATCTTTTGTCTTCTCTTTTTCTGACTACAAACATAATACGTCGTACACATTTATCCACCATAAGCTCGACATATTTTATGCACGACAAAAACACAAAAATGTTTAAAATCCATATATTTTTATGTGTGCATTAAATTGTGTATCTAGTAGAAATTGACAAAAAAGTAAGAATCGCAAATTCATTTATCGCTTTGATTTTTTTTCCGCAGAACAAGCTACAAAAGATGAAACATCATTGAGGGAATCTTTTCTAACAAAACGGAAAGCTGCCGCTAAACCAAAGCTCGGCGGAGAAAAACCATTCTCGTGTTCCAGTTGTGACTACTCATGTTCTCAAAAATATCAGTTAAGGAGACACATGCTTACTCACACCGGAGAAAAACCATTCTCATGTTCCAGTTGTGATTATTCATGTTCTAAAAAATCTCATTTAAGTAGTCACATGCTTACTCACAGTGGAGAAAAACCATTCTCGTGTTCCAGTTGTAACTACTCGTGTTCTCAAAAATATCAGTTAAGTATACACATGCTTACTCACACTGGAGAAAAACCATTCTCATGTTCCAGTTGTGATTATTCATGTTCTAAAAAATCTAATTTAAGTAGTCATATGTTTACTCACAGTGGAGAAAAACCATTCTCGTGTTCCAGTTGTAACTACTCATGTTCTCGAAAATATCAGTTAAGTAGACACATGCTTACTCACACCGGAGAAAAACCATTCTCATGTTCCAGTTGTGGTTATTCATGTTTTCAAAAATCTTATTTAAGTTGGCACATGCTTACTCACAGTGGAGAAAAACCATTCTCGTGTTCCAGTTGTAACTACTCATCTTCTCAAAAATCTTATTTAAGTAGACACATGCTTACTCACAATGCAGAAAAACCATTCTCATGTTCCAGTTGTGATTACTTATGTTCTCGAAAATCTCAATTAATTTTTCACATGCTTACTCACAGTGGAGTAAAACCATTCTCCTGCTCCAGTTGTAACTACTCATGTTATCAAAAATATCATTTAAGTAGACACATGCGTACTCACAGTGGAGAAAGACCATTCTCGTGTTCCAGTTGTAATTTATCTTTTAACAATAAAGATAATCTAATAAGACACATGCTTACTCACAGTGAAAAAAAAACACTGTCGTGTTCCAATTGCAATTACTCTTGTAACAACAAGGCTTATCTAACTAGGCACATGCTTACTCACAGTGGGGAAAAACCATTCTCATGTTCCAGTTGTGACTATTCATGTTCTCGAAAATCTTATTTAAGTATTCACATGCTTACTCACAGTGGAAAAAAACCATTCTTGTGTTCCAGTTGTGATTATTCATGTTCTAAAAAATCTCATTTAAGTAGTCACATGTTTACTCACAGTGGAGAAAAACCATTCTCGTGTTCCAGTTGTAACTACTCATGTTCTCAAAAATATCAGTTAAGTAGACACATGCTTACTCACACTGGATAAAAGCCTTTCCCATGTTCCAGTTGTGATTAATCCTGTTCTCAAAAATCTCATTTAATTAATCACATGCTTACTCACAGTAAAAACAAACCATTCTCATGTTCCATTAGTGACCACTCGTGTCTTCAATAATCTAATTTAAGTAGTCACATGCGTACTCACAGTGGAGAAAAACCATTCTCGTGTTCCAGTTTTAATTTGTTGTAACAAAAAGGCTAATCTAAATGGGCACATGCTTACTCACAGTGGAGAAAAATCGTTCTCGTGTTCGAATTGTAACGACTTGTTTACCCGCAAGTCTTATTTAATGAGGCACATACTTACTCACATTGGATTGTAATCATTTTCGTTTTCCGATTGTATCAACTCATGTTCTCAAAAGTCTTTGTTAAGGAGTCACATGTCGCAGTGGATCTAAACCATTTGCTTGTTAATATAGCATCTTCTCATGACCCAAAAGTCTAGTTTAAATTGTCACATGCTTACTCATAGTTCACTCAAATCATTTACTTGTTTCAGTTGTCAACCTCGTGTTACCAAAAGTCTTTGTTGAAGAGCCACAAGCTAACTCACAATGGATTAAAACCGTTTTTGTTTTCCAATTGTATACACTCATAAACTATAAAGTATTGTTTAAAAATACACAAGCTGATTCACAGTGGATCGAAACCATTATCCTGTTCCAATTGGAATCACTCGTTCGCTTCAAAGTGTAGCATAAAGATTCCCATGCTGACTCACACTGAATTAAAATTTTAAACCTGTCCCGACTGCATCAATTCATTTAAAACACTTGCCGACTCACAGCACAGCAAAACCTTTCTCGTGTTTCGACTGCAACTCTCATGTTCGTAAAAGTCCCGTTTCAAGAGTTACATTCTAACTCACAGCGGAACAAATCCACTTCTAGTCTAAAGATTCACATCCTTTCTCACGTTCTCGTGGTTCGCGTGTAATGATATATTACAGTAGTATTATTACCATATTTTGATGTTTTCAATATTCCATTGTATTTTTCTGTGCGTTATATGTCGCTCGTTAGATTGCACCACTGTCTCCGATATTTGGAATAAATAATTCATACTAAAAATACTGGGAAAAACTATTTTTGTTTTCATTTCAGTATTTTTTTGGGTTCCTTATATGTTATTTGTCAAAAAAGTGGCATTTTATAATTATTTTTCTGTCAGAATTATAATGAAAACTCTTAGATATACAGGAGGCTAATGTGGCTAAAGGCCGATTTTACATGTTTTCTTCTGACCGCATTAAATATTTTTAATCACCCTTTACATAGGTCTTTAAAAGTTGCGGCTTAGGGAAGAAATTAGCTAAAATTGGCTCTCACTAGTTTCGGGATGTGGGATTTCATTTTTTTTTACCGAAGTATTACGTCATTGAAAAATAAATCCCGAAAAGATATTACTTCAAACGAATTCTGAAAAACCAAATAAGTGCAAAGTCACTGAGACAAAAATATGTTTCATCTTTATCTGTTCATTTCGACTGCTGTATGAACAAAATGGGCACGGTGACTGGTTATAGAGTTTGCTTCGCATAAATTTAATGTATGACACTCCATAGAAAAACACACTATACGTCCAAATAACCATTATACAATTCGTCAAAAATTCCGTGACAAAAAGCTGCTCAATACATTTACACTTGTCGTTCAATGCACATCAATGCTGCCAGCGTAATAGAAAACATAATTTTTCCAATATGTGAGTAATTTTTCAATGATTTGGGGAAATTTTAATATGATTCAGGGAATATTTTAAGAATATTTTATTTTTTAATTTTATTTAATATAATTTTTTTTTAGAGTAATATTTAAGGTATTTTTTTCAATTTTTGCACAGTGTATTTCAAAATAAGCATATAAGCTGTTCCTCACCATAAAGAACAAGGTTCTTGTGTTTGGTGAGGGAATTTACGTAAAAAAATTAAAATAGTGTTTAGTTAAAACAGCAGAGAAAAATAGAAGTAAAAGTAAAAATAAAACCATTCGTGTAAAAATAGTTATAGTAATAAATATGATGACAATGATGAAACACATTTTGTGAAATAAGAAGAAAAAAAAACAAATTGAAAAATTATTATAAAAATAACAGTTATTAAAGACTGTTAAAGTTGTTTGATGTAATTTTTCAATTTAAGCTGAAATTCATGAATATAGTTTTTAGTTTTACAGGAAAATTGTTAAAATAAGTTATTCCTAGATAGAGGTAGGTATTTTCAGAATGCTTAGTGTTAAATTTTGGGATTCTAATGTTATTCTGATATTAAGCAGACATATTAGGTTGTATATTTTTTAGGTGTTTTTCTTTATAAATTTGTAAAATTAAATATTTTTTTATATGTGTTATCTATTGTAAGAACATTGAATACTGTAAAAAGGGTTTCAGTAGAAAATGTTGATGGTTTTTTGATTACCTTAATTATGTATCTTTAAATTATTTTTAGTGGGTTTAAAATGTTTCCATATGTCCCTCCCCAGCCAATTATACGAAATTGTAATATAGATTGAACAATTGCATAAAACACTCTTTTAAGGTTTTCTAGTCTAAGAATATTTCTAAGTCTTATGAAAATATATTTGCATTTCCTAATTCGTTTAACAAGTTCACTTATATGTGTTTTCCATTTGAAATGTTGATCAAGTCAATTTCGATAGAGTAAGACAATAACTTGCATGTCAATAGTAAGTTATTGAGAAGCACCATACCCCGTGCCATGCTGTGCTGAGCCAACACGTCTGTTCTGCCATGTGGAGTTCACAGCAGATCGTGGTGATCGTTTGGCACAAACAACTTATAGGCCTCTAGGAGACATACCTCCTGGAGTGCTTTGAAATTTAGTTTATTCCATAGTCTATCTATTGACTGATGGACAATATTTTACACGCAGTTTTTTTTTTTTACGTGAATACCGCACAGAAGTCTCAACTGCTCTCAATCCCGCTGAAGGTAGTGGTGGGAGGAAGGAGATGAGGAAGGGGAAGGTTGGGAAGTTGCTAAATTGGGAAGTGTTACTGGAAGGACCCCATTCCTTCTCGACTGGAGACATTGGCACAGATAGATCTTCACGATGCGTGAATTATGGGTACTCGCCGTGACTTCTCATATATAGATTATAATAAGCCTGATTTTTAAAATTGTATATTTAGAAGCTTTTCATTTGCGAAAGTGTGTAGATATTTGTTACATTTTTTCCCGAAAAGCAAATACTTTATGTGTATTTTGTAAATTTTGAGGCTCAATTAATTTATTCGCAGTTGTTTTGCTAGATTGCAACATCTTTATAATAACAAGGTCACTCGGATTTTTATCATGTTCGTAAATCACAGTATCATTAGCGTCAAATTGAAGTTTTCTTGAGATGCTACATTTAGTTACATGACACTGGCGTATAATAAGAAAAGCAGAGGACCAAGAAATGATCCTTGCAGCATTCCAAAGGTGATTTTTCGAAGCCGCTTAAGACACAAATGTACAACTTCACTCAAATGTACTGATTTCTTAGATTGTTTTTAATAATACGTCTTGCAATAAAAACCTCCCCCCTCCTCATATATCTGTAACGGGAAGAAACTACCTAAAACGCCCTTGGTGAGTTGCAATTGAGTGTGCTTTCAAGATTGAATTTGTAGCATTAACTGTTGTATGAAGAAGAGAGTAATGGATTTACTCCAATAAAGTCTTAGGGTTATTTTTTTTTACATTCATTTTATGAAAAATAAAGATTATAAAATAGGATTTTTAAAATATAAGTGGAATTTTTTTTTTAATTAAAAAAACTTTTGAAAAATGAGGAAAAAAATAAGTATTTAAAATTTAAGTGTTATGTAGAATATTTTTTTTAAAGATATGTATATATATAAACACTTGAAAAATGAGAAAATAACGAAAAATCCCACATAGGCAAAGCCAGTGCGTAGGTATATTTAGCAGTAGTATATGGCAGTGAGAATTTACCTAATTTATCATAACCTACATCAAATATTTCGTCCGCGCTATAAAACATCATAAGACTGTCGTGTGAAGTACGGGTAGAGAAGGAAGGGAGGAAGTCTTATAACCAGGGATGGAGTAAGCAATTGACTCCCGCATTTGTGTTTCAGAAAGTGTTTAAATTCTGAAGAATTGAGTAGAATACATAACTCAGCAAAATGTTAACGGGTTTTTCGTTTGTTTAAATTTATCATATTAAAGTCACTTTTTCCTTCACATGTGAAATTATTAAATTCTTTATGTACTCACATTCCTGTATATCTATGACCTATATACTTGCCAACGAAAAGCTACACTCAAATATGATTTGGTGAAAAGTTTGTTTTTATTTAGTATGAATACGCATGTGAGTAAGTAAGTTTGATTTTTCGAAACATAAATAATCACAGTAAGAGCAAGAGAACGGTTTTTTTTATTTAGTATGAGTTCGAATATGTCGAATTAAAGATGATTTGTTCGAACATGAATAATCACAGTATGGGCAAGAAAATTGTTTTTCTTTAGTATGAGTGCGTAGGTGTCTTATTAAGTTTGGTTTTTGCAAACATGAATAATCACAGTAAGAGCAAGAGAACGCTTTTTCTTCATTATGAATACGCTTGTGTGTAATTAGGTTTGTTTTTTGCGAACATGAATAATCACAGTAAGAGCAAGAGAACGGTTTTTCTTTAGTATGAGTTCGAATGTGTCGAATTAAGTATGATTTGTTCGAACATAAATAATCACAGTATGGGCAAGAGAATGGTTTTTCTTTAGTATGAGCTCGAATATGTATAATTAAGTCTGGTTTTCGCAAACATGAATAATCACAGTAAGAGCAAGGGAATGGTTTTTCTTTGGTATGAATCCGCAAATGAGCCACTAGGTTAGACTTTGAAACAGATTTTGAAGTATTAGGTTTTTTTCCGTCGCCTTTTTGTTGAACCGATATTGGGTTATTTTCTCTCGACTCAGCACCTAGAAAATAAAACAATTTAAATAGCCTCGTAAGTATGGACAGAGAGAAGGGAAGAAAGGAAGAAAAAATAATTATAGGTAATTTTTTGAACAGCAAGTAGGTCGAAATCTAATAATAAATGTTTTTTTTCTATAAGAAATTGGACGTGCTATTTGCAAATAACTACACATTAAGAAATAATCAAAGGAAAACAAGAAGAAAAATATACAAAACTTACACGTAGTGGTTATGATCACGTCAATGGGGAGAAACTCTTTCAAGAATCAAAAGGATATCCCTTTTGAATCTCTCCTCACTGACGTAGAATGTCATGAGATTTCGTACAGGGACAATGTAGTCCTCCCCGCCGACAGAACCTTTGGCAGGTTGGTCCCACAGCCAGGAAGATAGAATATTCTATGACGAGGCTGTCATATGTCAGCAATTTTTTTTACCGAATTTTCATTTCAGATTTAAAAAAAGGAGCCAGTTCTGAAAAAAGCCGATTCTTCAGAGAAATAATAAAACGGTTCCAGTGACAGCAAAGTGACCGGGTTAAGGAAACCGGTACGGGAATATCGACCATCTCTATCGACAATATGTGAATAGTATGTTGTATTGTGTCGAAACAAAAGTGTTTAAAAAATGTTTTTTACGTTCTCAAAGTAAATTTCTGACCTCCAACTATGTGGCAGGACATTTCAGGAATGTGGCCCCAGCCCGTTGAAAGCCCCGTTCCCAGACTATGCTACATTCGTACGGGAGGATTCAAACCGTCTGTTGGCTTTCATTTGAAGAGTACGGGATGTGAGTTTCACAAATATATATCAAGGAAATTTGGTTTTACCCGCTGTTTGGTGAATTCTCTCCGACTGCTCCAAGCATTCCTCCTTTTTATCTGGGAGATCGATATCTATTTCACCATACGACATTCCACCTCCGCCTTCTTCTCGAGTCCCTGGTCCTGCCTTGATGGCGACTCGCTCAAGATTAGAATGCTCCATTGTTCCTAGAGCCTTGTTCACCTGGAAACCGAGAGTATTCATCAAGTCTTTACTCGGAAAGCGTTTAGTTACGGGGGTGAAGCAGACGCCGACACCACCAAACAAACTACTCGGAGACGCTTCGTTCTCCTAAAGGCTGACACATTAAGACCCCTGACCGGCTGAACAAGCACTCAAACTAGGAGAAAGGTCCTCACGGGACAAGGAGCTTCGAGGTTATTGAAAAGAACTCTTCAAATCTCAGAAGGTTGGAAACCCAGTAGAGCTGAGTCAGTTACAATTATGTGACCCGATACTTGCCACAAAGGACATCATATTATAGTTGTCACAGACGGTGCTCTTCGAAGTCGAAATGACCATTTGGAAAAAATGATTATTCCCGAGTCATAGTCACTATTCCGGCGATTGCATGGATGAAAACTTTTTAAATTATGAACTAATTGATGTAGTTAATACTTATGGCCGGTTTCAACTTCGGTGGTGATACTGAGAATATGCGTTTGAGTAAAATGTTAACCTATCTCTGTCGCTCAGAATCTTTAGTGAAATGAAAATACTCTTATGTTTGTAGATAAAGGTGATTACATCTTTTGTTTAGTCGAAATTGATATAAATATACATTTCATTCAAGGTTGTGTACTAATGCATTCGAGAACTGTTTTGGTCATGGCCGTCCAATACAGAACGATACACCGTAGCACAGTAAATTTAATAAAAACAATATATTGTTTGTTGATAATTAGCCCAACTAAGACGATTTCTTGATGGAAGGTTTGCTTTTGTAATGTTTTCGTCCAAGGTGCAAACTGACGAAACGTGACAGGCAAATAACAGCACCACCTAAAACGCAGCAGAGTCCATAGAAAGAACAGAATCAAGGAACTAATTTCAGCTCGTTAAAATTGCCGGCCGGCTAAAGCAGTGCCTGTCGTCTCGCGCTGCACGGGCTCCCGGCTCCCGGGGTATCAAACAACGATGATAAGAATTTATGAAAAAACAACGAATTTTCGTTTTTGCAAACACTTGGTTTGGGAAGACCCACTGCCGAAGTCAAAAAGTTAATAGAAATAATTAAATTTGGAAGTGTTCATATTTTCCTGCGAGTGATCGCGAGTTAGCAAGCACTTGGCGAGCACTTTCGAGGAAAGCATTTCAGAATGAATAATCATTTTCTCAATTGGAATATCACAAACCTTGTTCATAAAACTTATTTCGGAATATTGATTTATTATTTGACAATCGGAACTTGGAGGTGTGAGATTTCCACATCAACTTGTTCTCCATAAATAAATGTAGACGTGTAGAAATTACGTTATGGACATCGACATTTCAATATTGAAATGATCGATATATTTTGATGAGATTAAACCGCACTTTTCATTTCATCGTGTTTTTTTTTTTCTCACACTGAATTATGAACAGAACGGACATTGTAATGTCCCCCACGTCCCAACATGAAATATGCATCATTTTGCATAAACCTAAGCTAATACTGTTTATTTTTTTAAATCTTAAGAACATCATGAAACTTTATTATATTCTTTGAGCAATAAAAATTGTGGTACACCGCTTTGTGAGATTATATTCAGAATTGCCGGCCTCGTTTACTGGCATTTCAATGGAAGATGTTATGAGGATTTTGCAGACGATAAGAAGGTCTATAAGAGGGCTACGTATCCTCTTGAATATCTGCGAAGAGTTTGCTCAGGAAACAAACATGATTTACAATCCGCTAAAAACGGCACTGATGGTTATCAGATACGGGCAGGGTCCGAAAAACCTTCCTCCACGCACTCTCACGGATAGAAGAATTTACCATACCTACTGTTTTTGATTACAAGAACTAGCAAACGCTCAAAAAGAAGACGAAGAATTGGTTCAGCTGAAAAAGCAAAACAATCTTTTGTTTAAACTGATGACAATGCCAAATACCAATGAACTAATTTATTGTGAAATCTCTACACCACGGGTAAGGCCATATTTACCTCTACAATTCCGAGAAAGAGCATTCAAATCAATTCATAACTTGTCTCATCCTGGAATAAAGGCAACTCGAAATTTGCTAACACAGCGATATTGTTGGACCGCGACGAACAAAGACATTACTAAATGGGCCAAACATTGCATTTTTTGCCAAAAAGCAAAAATTAATAGACATACAATTTCACCACTTGGAGAATTTTCCGACGTAAGCCGTTTCGAACATTTGCACATCGATATTATTGGACCCTTACCTATGTCGCAAGAAAATAAATATTGCATTACAATGGTGGATAGAGAAACCGCTTGGCCAGAAATAGTCCCGGCAAAGGACATTACGGCTGAGACAGTGGCTAACGCTTTAATCTCATTTCGGGTTTCAAGATTTGGCTGCCCAGCATATATCACTACTGACCAAGGACGACAGTTCGAATCTGAACTATTTAATCAACTAACTAAGAAATTGGGTATCGAGAAAAGACGCACTACAGCTTACAATCCCAAAGCGAATGGAAAAGTGGAACGTTACCACCGCACACTGAAAGCCGCTATCATGGCCAAGTGCGCAGATAATACACAATGGGTTCAAGAACTACTTATTATACTCTTAGGCCTACGATCTGCCATTAAAGGCGACAAAGGTTACAGTCCCGCACAAATGGTATACGGTGTATCTTTAACATTACCAGGAGATCTGTTCGTGCCTTCGGAGCCGAATATTAACGATACCGACTTTACCAAAGAATTGATGAGTCATTTTAGAGACGTATCTTTTCCTGTGAGAAGATCAACAACCGACAAGAGACATTTGTTTATTCATCCAGACCTTAAAAGTTGCTCACACGTTTTCATAAAAAATGAAGTGAAGAGAGCTCTCACACCACCCTACAAAGGCCCTTACGAGGTCTCCGAAAGAGGGGAAAAAACATTTATGATCAAAATAAATTCCAAGGAGGTCAACGTATCTATCGACAGACTAAAACCGGCATATTATCAATTTGACGTCACTGCTTTAACAACCATAAACAACCACTTAGCACCAGACAGGCCGGCTACACCGCCTCAAGTGCACAGTGAACCCGAGACTCCGTCAACAAAATTGGTTACACGGGTTGGGCGAGTCATCAAAAAGCCGGTACGATTTGCCTGAACATTTCAACACCCAGTTTAGTAAAACGGATAAAGACAACCATTTAGTGTTTTAGGTGATTTCCGAAAATTAAGGTGTTACCAACCAAACAGTGATTTACTATCGATCAATCTTTGCAAACGTGTAATTATTATTATTTTTTTTTCAATGTGCTTTTTACAAATATTTTCAATGCATATTTTTTTTACAAATAATTTCAATGTTCTTTTTACAAATATTTTCAATATACTTTTTACAAATGTTTTTAAAAATGGTTTTAATATGTTTTAGACAAAGTTTTACTATCACTCCTTTCAGAAATGTGTGTGACTTTACTAGGAGGGGAGGGATGTAGCGGTTACGCTGCGCTTCGCTCCCCCCACCATTTCATCATTGTCTGAAACAAGTAACAACTAACCACTAACTCGACAGTCAATAAATGCATTAGCTCCGGAACAGACGTGTCTTTGATATTATTCCTTTTCTGTTTAACCCCACACACCTTCATTAAAAATGTATACAACTCGTGTACTCTAAACACACATATTCTGCTTGGTATGGCTATCCTTTTCATGCTTTCAGAGCATCCCATATTTATCGTTCAATTTGTATGAATATGACGTGTCTTGTATTTTATGTCTATGGTAACATGTACAAGAATGATCTAGATGCGAAATAACTGTGTGAGATTAACAAGAATGATCTAGATGGGAAAAACTTGTTCAAGATGGACACCAATGATCGAGAAAGGAAATGACTATATTAGATGGAAAATAATGATCTAGAAGAGAAATCACTGGATAGGGTCCGATTAAGTGGAGAGGACTGGTCGAGATGGGATATTCGTTATTAGATGTAGCAAACAGTTGACCTAACCCGAAGCCATGGTTTTTCAACTGCATTATACGGTCCAAGCTGGAGGACCCTTCTCTAATTTTTTCCCTTCTCAAATATTCTTCTCCATTTCATCGGACCTTATCCAGTTATTTCCCTTCTCGACCATTCTTCTCCGTTTAAATAAATATTAGGCGCAAGCAAGACAAAAGGATATTTATCAGTGAAGTTTAACAAGGACATCACTGTCGGCGTGTTAAAGCATGCACTAATAAAAACAATCCCAAGTTTTTGTTGCTTGGGACAATTCCAATTAGACGACAAATTATTTACAAAACTATTGTGCTGAACCAACTCTATCAACGTTTCTTAACCGCACTTGCATTTAAATCAAAACGGTTTGTTGTCACGGGGTTACGACAATCTTATCTTATTTTTGTTTTGTATCCCTACTCAGATAGAGACCTTCATTTTAAAATACTCATTAACAAAATGTGAATCAACAACAACATAAGAAATATTTAGCTACTGAAAGTAGTGACTTTGTTGATTCTTTTTCTATGATTCCGAATATGGGTCTAACTAGTTTTTACATATGTTTACATGGCTCAAACCAACACCACATTGAAGCATTATTAGCAACATTGACAAGCTCGGTGGGGATGGTCGATATCGGAAATTGGTGGTCGCTGCAGTTCCAGTTACTAGGGACTGGCGAGGTACCGGTTATTTAACCAGTTATTTTCAGAACCGTATCCTGGTGCCACAAAAGTTCCACAAGGAAGATTTTAAAGTCTGGCTTATATTATCACGAAAAGAATCTTATGATTTTTTTTATTTCGGAGTGGGGGTTTCTGGCGACATTCTAGGATCAAAAAGCACATGAACTTTGGAACCGGTTATTTATAATCAGGAACAGGAATATCTGACATCTCTAAAATAATATTTACTAGCGATGGGAAAAGCTTCACAGATTTGTGAATGCTTCACGAATTGATGCTTCTTCAAAATGAACCCTTCACGATGAACCCTTCAATTGAAGTAACATATTAATCATAGCATTCCTCGTCGGGGGAGGGAAGGGGGGTTAAATAATAATATTTTCGGGGCAGCTCTCCCAACCACATAAATTGATGTATGTATGTGCATTATTCTATGGCAAAAATTATAGCTTGTAGAAAAACTATGATGAATTGTCTATTACTGGTTTCTCTTCTATGGTTTACGGGATGACAGCTGTCAAAATTGTTTGAATCTTAAGTGTATTCAAGGTTTGAATTGACATTGTTTCATGACTTAAAAGGGATGATGTACAATGAGTATGCACAAGAAACTTGCAAAAAGCAAATGAAGTACTAGCAAAATTTCCAGTTTCTGTAAGAGCGATATAAACTTATTTCAGGGCTTGAGATACGATTTGAATATTCTTACTGTACAGTACTCAGTTTGACAGTTTGGTTAGCAATAGGCTGAATATTGCGCAAATGACGATTCATATTAAAGGCATTTCCCCCCTTTATGGATATAACTTCAGAACAAAAGTTGCATTTGGCCTGGTAAACCTCAACTTCCTTAAAATAAACCCATTTTTCACTTTTTTTTCTCGTTGAACGGCCAGTCATAATTTTAGGTAGAGATTGAAAGGTATGTTTGTAAGCTGAGATATTATAAAAGTTCAACAAAATAATTCGTTCACAATTCAAAATTACCAAAAAACACTCGGAAAAACTAGTGTCGTATAGACAAAACAAACAAAGAAATCATAAGCAAATGTCACGAGTACGTGCGAGGGAACGGATAACTAAAAAGATACTTCATTGCTTCGTCAAAAGAAGTACTTCTTTGAAACAGTTCTTTCAAAACTGTCACAACGCTAATATTTACATAGATTGCTCCTCATTTGCATTTAGGATGTTGCAGTTCGCACAGTGCGGTTACAACTCCACAACTGACAGCTTCCTTCCGCTCGTGGTTCGCCGCGTTCATTGTGTTAAAGATTAATATGATTTAAATGTATTGTGATCACAAACAGTGCTGCTGTATGTATACACTGTGTGAAATTCATCAGAGATATTAGCCACCCAAATAAATCCAATTTCTGACAACTGCCGCATAGTTTAGGCAAGTTGCCTCGAAATCGTTAACGTGTAGTTATACTTGGCATTGCTCTAGGATTCTCATAGTGAGCTGAGTCCAATCCCCGAGTAGTATCTATCTGACTTGGAGGCTCTAACAGTGTTGCCATTGATCTTTCTAACATCTGTTGCAGTGTGACCACCAAGACGAAATCAGGAACTCGTCGAGCAGACGGCGAGGAAATGTACTCCGAAATAGATATAGACCTCCCGGATATTAAGAAAGAATGCCTGGAGTACTCCGAGGGTGTCGAGCGGATGACAGGTACGGAGGATTACTTTTGTGCAATAGAGCTATTGGACAGATTTAAACATACGGCGAATGCTGACAATGTCCCTATAGTGTAAATTTCTGACGGCTCTTAAACATCTAAACATAAACAATGCAACCACTGGGAGATTATATTTTATTGTGTGTGATATACGAGAAAGAGATATAGACAGGCCCTGTGGTCCAAAGCTTTCGCATAGTTACCAGATGGATGACAGGTAACAATGTCTTATCACTATAAGCTCGACATATTCTGTTAGCAAGTTAGACGTGAAAGAGAAAAACACATAATTATGTTTAAAATCAATATATTTGTATGTGTTTGCATTAAATCTAGTAGAAATACGCATCTCAAATTCATTTATTGCTTTGATTTTTTTTTGCAGAACAAGCTACAAAAGATGAACCGTTATTGAGAGAATCTCTTCTAACAGAACGGAAAGCTGCCGCTAAACCAAAGCTAAAGAAAAATCTCAAAGCTCTCGCATGCCCCAGTTGCAGCTATTCGTGTGATGACCCGTCGAGATTAAACAGGCACTTACTGATGCACTCTGGAAAAGAACCGTTCTCCTGCTCCGAATGTAGTTTCACATGTTCGCTAAAGGCAAATTTAAAAAACCACATAATGACCCACATTGCATCAAAATCAACAAAGTCCAATTTAAATTGTCACATGTTTACTCACAGTGGAGAAAAACCATTCTCGTGTTCCAATTGTAACTACTCGTGTACCCAAAAGTTGCATTTAAATAGTCACATGCTTACCCACAGACGATTAAAACCGCTGTCATGTTCCATTTGTAACTACTCGTGTTCGCATAAGTATAGTTTGAAGAGACACATGCTTACTCATAGCGGAGAAAAACCATTCTCTTGTTCCTTTTGCAACTACTCGTGTGCCCAAAAGACTAGTTTGAAGAATCACATGCTTTGTCACCTTGGATTAAAACCATTCTTGTGTTCCACTTGTAACTACTCGTGTACAAAAAAGTCTAATTTAAAGAGTCACATGCTTACTCACAGTGAATTGAAACCGTTTTCATGTTCCATTTGCAACTATTCATGTTCGCATAAGCCTAATTTAAACAATCACATGCTGACTCACAGTGTATTAAAACCATTATCTTGTTCTATTTGCATTTTCTCGTGTTCCCAAAAGTCTAGTTTAAAGAGGCACATGCTGACTCACAGTGTATTAAAACCATTATCGTGTTCCATTTGCAACTACTCGTGTTCCCAAAAGACTAATTTAAAGAGTCACATGCTGAATCATAGTGGATTAAAACCATTCTCGTGTTCCAATTGTAATTACGCCTGTACTCTTAAGTCTAATTTAAATAGACACATGCGTACTCATAGGGCATAGGAACTATTTTCTTATTTCAATTGGAAATACTCGTTTACCCAAAAGTCTATTTAAAATAGTCACATGCTTACTTACAGCGGATTAACCTTTTCAGGGCGTTGATATGTACTGGTATGACAACACTAGTGCGCGGCGGTTTTTGTTCGCAAATAAATTACCACATAAAATTTGTTTTAACGCAGTGAAAATCGCATTAAGATAACAAAAATATATTACGGCATGTTCCTTAGATATCGGGCTATGTCTTATCATCTTAATAAGCTTCAAACATAAACAGAATATGATAAATATTACGAGAATAAACATCCATCGATAAAAACGAACCATTTGTATGAACGGACTTATGGGTATGTGTGTGCGTCATCATAGTGTCTGCAATCTCCGAACACTGCGCCGATTGTCAAATATTATGATCCACTTATATTCGAATTACGAAAACCATAAAACCGTGTTCACTCATCACATAACACAGTACGATCACTCTCGAATGTCGTATTTACGTAATATTGTTTATATTAGTCCGACACCAAGATACATTGAACATGATTTATAAGAATTTGAAATGGTCCGCCACTCAAGTGATAATCTACAGGGTGGTTCACTAAAGTTCAATATATACCAACTTATTTAATGTTTTTCTTTTTTAATTCATTCTTAACTCTATGGCTGCCATTAGCATGCATCGGTGTACGGTGATTCCGTGCCTCAACTGCCATTTACATCGTACGGTGTAAAAAGAGAATGTCAATGTTTCTTCGACGATATTTCTAAGTTCAAGCCGTAGATGGGGCTAAATATTATTTCATAAAATAATATAAACTCTTTTTCAGTGACATATTTCATAAAAGTTTATAATTTATATTGTTTACACTACACAAAGCCGCATCCAAAAGAGGACTAAAGTTTTCTTGGGCCAGTTGCTCAAATCTCCCGCCATTATAAAGTCATGTGTGTGTATGTCACGTGGTTCTTACCATAGTTAAGTTTATGGTTCCAAAAATTTGTTGATGACCAGAAATAAACATCATACAATCGAAGAGCACTGGTCAAAAGATCCCCTTCTCACAAGCAATATTTTTGGCAAGACGATGTCTAGAAATCGATATCAGATATTTCTCGGTTAATCACACTCGTAAAATGTTTAAGGAAACAATGGTGCCATACGAAAAATTATGTATTGACGAGAGCATTATAGACTTTAAAGGACGTCTTAAGTTTAAGCAGTACATTCCATCCAAACGCCATAGATTTAAAATTTAAATGTTTGTTTTGTGCGACGCGCAGACTGGTTTTATTTTAGATATTATTATTTATTGTGGTGATGGTACGGACGTAACTGACGACTAATGTCTCGGGGCTTCAGGTACGGTTGTCACCACTTTGTTAAAAGACTACCTAGGGAAAGGTCACAATTTATATGTGGACAATTGGTACACTAGTCCAATATTGTTAAAATTCCTGCACGATCACCGAACCAACGCATGTGGAACAGTACGCAAAAATCGCAAAAATGTGCCAAAATTTAAAAAAATTGAATAGTAGGGAGATTGAACCAGAACACCTCGCAGTGTTCTGGTTCACTGATGGCATCAAAATGGCACGATAAACGAGAAATTCACATATTAACCACACTTCACGATGATGCAGTTTCTCCGACAGGAAAAAATAATTTTAGAACCGGTGAAGCGATTTTGAAACCAACATGTATCCAAGACTACAACAAAAACATGGGTTTAGTTGATAAAGCAGATATTATGATAACCAGCATAAATTCCCTAAGAAAATCTGTTAAATAAAAAACTTTCCTTACATTTGATTGATTTATATCTACTAAATTCGTATATAATGCACAATAATATAAGTTCAAAACATTTTAGATTTCCTGATTACCAATTATGTGTGACAAGACAATTATTAGAAAAATATCGTATTACATCGCGCCCTGAAGTTGGTCCGCGTACATCACAAGACTTGCCATTGCATTTATCTGCCAAAATGCTAGCTAAACATACGCCAAAACCAATACCAGCAACGGAAAAAAATCAAAAACCGTATAAAAACTGTTATGTATGCGAAAACAAGAAATTTTAAATTGAATTTAATATCACTGCGTATTACACAAAAAAAAGTTAAATTAGAATATTAACCTAATCTAAATGTTAGTTTACTACACACACACTTTAAATACGTACGTAATAAAGATTTAATTGGTATTTATCACTTTAATTAAGTATTTTAATTATTTAAAATTCACGAAATGCGAACACGGCGCACGTAAAATTCGATCTACGCATTGTCCTTTGTTTCGACAGGAAAACGAGACTAGCGCCATCCTGTGGCCGATGACAGAATTGCGTCACAGAGAATCTCGATAGCAAGATTTAGGATCGACCCGTTTAAAAATATTTTTTAAGTAATTAAGCAAAATAATTCTAAGAAATTTTGATAGGTGCCGGTAGAGGACAGATTTGAGTAGAGTAATAAAATTATTTCAGAAGTGTCAATGCTATATTAACAAACATATGACGGTTGACATTTGGTAGTACGGTGCCGTCTCAAACGTTGAGACGCTAGCGCACAGGGCATGTATTTTGCCGTCTACTATGTTGAGACGCTAGCCCGGAAAGAGTTAAAACCATGCCACTGTACAATGTAACTTATATGGTATCAAGAGAGTTTTACGGTCAGTATCTGTTAATTATAATAATAATAATATTTTTTAATAAATTTACTATACATGACAAAGTTTTTAAATTTAATGCAAATAAGAAATTAATTTAATTTTTTACAAAATACTTACAAATTATAGTACCATATAGATACACAAGAAAAATAAAATTTCAAAAAAATAAAATTTCAGGCAGTTGTGATGATCAAGTCAATGAGGAGAAACTCTTTCAAGAATCAATAGGATTTCACTTCTAAATCTCTCCTCACTGACATGAAATAAGTCGATATCGGAAGAGATTTTGTTCAGGAGCAAAATACTTCTCCCCACCGGCAGAACCATTGGCAGGTTGGTCCTACAGTCAGGAAAATAGAATAATCTATGAAGACGCTGTCTTAGATAGTCATCAGGAACATGGAGACTTACGCGCTCCAAAATAGCAGGGGTTACAATATAGCCCCGCAGCAGTCTGAAGAAGTGAGTGGCGGCATACCCCTCTCTCCTGAGCTGTAAGGAGTGAAGTCCGAGCGTGCCCAGGAGAAAGTTCGTTGGGTAGAGCCATGGATAGTGGCCTCACTCCCTCATGTCTAGAAATCTCAGGAACTTTTTCTGGACCCTCTCCAAGATGAGGGAGTACCCCACCTCATGAGGATTCCAAATAATTGAACCACTCTCCAGCCTACTGCGGACCAAAGAGAAGTAGAGTGTTCTCAGAGTTCGGGTATCCCGAAAAACTCTGACGGTTCTGAGAACAAACCCTAACATTTTCAATGCCGACTGGCACACCCCTTCGATATGAACACGAAATGCAAGCTTACTTTCGTACACAATCCCAAGATCCTTTATAGTGGAAACGCGTTTGAGATTACGATTGAGCATAGTGTACCTGTGGTAGGTGAGACTAAATGCTCTGGTAAAAGAAAGGACTTCACATTTCGAGATATTGAAATGAAGCTGGTTTTGTCGACTCCATTCAGAAATGTTATCGACGTCAGCTTGCAGGCAATCCTTAATACTTCTTATTTGTAGAAATATTTTAAGGTCATCTGCAAAAAGGAGAAAGCGAGAAAAACGGATGACTTCGGCAATTGGGGAATACCAGAAAGAACGGAAAACTCAGCGGATTGGAAGATTCCGTGTGTGACAAATTGCTTTCTGTTTTCGAGATAACTTCCGAAAAATTGAAGCATATGAAAGGAGAAGCCCATTTGGGCAAGTTTGGCGAGCAAGATATAATGATTCACGGTTTCGAAAGCTTTGGAAAAATCGTTATATGAACAGTCTACTTGGTATCCACTGTCTAAGGATCTAGCAACATAATCAGTGAATACCATCAGATTGGTTTCAGTGGATCTTCCTCTTCTGAAACCATGCTGTTCAGGTATAATGTACGCGTCAATTTGAGGCAAAATAAATTTATAAATTAATTTTTTAAATAATTTAGCAGGAGCGGATAGTAAGGCAACTGGTCTATTATTTTCAATAGATTTTTTGGAGCCATTCTTAAAAACAGGGCAAATTTTGGAGACTTTCCATAATTCTGGAAAAGTGGAAGTACTAACAGCTAAGTTAAAAATAAAACATAATTGTGTAACAAATATCAACTTATTTTAAAATATTATTCTACTTGTACTCACGTCACTTACCTCAGAACAGTTTCTAATGACCTAGTGAGGTAGGTAATGTAAAAAAAATAATGTAAGAAACGAAAAGAAAATAATTAAAAATAATAGAAAATAATAAAAAAACACATGCTGACTCACAGTCGATTAAAACTATTCTCTTGTTTCAATTGTAAATACTCGTGTTCTCAAAAGTCTTATTTAAAGAGTCACATGCTTAAGTCAATTAAAACCGTTCACATGTTTGATTTGTAACTATTTATATTCCTATAAGTCTGATTTAAATAGACACATGCTTATTCACAGTGGATTAAAACAATGTTCTTGTTCAAATTGAAAATACCTCAAAGTCTAGGTTAAATAGTCATATGCATACTCACAGTAAATTAAAACTATTAACTTATTAAACCTACTCATTTACCTGTAAGTTTAATTTAAAGATTCACATTCTTACTCACACTTGATTGATACTATTTTGATGTTCCAAATGGAACTACTTACATTCTCAAAAGTCTGGCTCAAAGAGTCACCAGTCGATTTTGTTCATGTCCCGACAGCAGTTATTCATTAAAACACTTGCTGACTCACGGTACAGCAAAACCTTTCTTGTGTTCCGACTGTAGCTTCTCATGTTCGTAAAAGTCCACTTTTAAGAATTACATTCCAGCTCACAGTAGTGCCAACCCTTTCTCCTTCTTTGTCTGCAATTTGCATATTTTAGATTCAAGTTAAATTAGTTTTCAGTAAGGTTAGTAGTTTTAAGACCCACCTGAGTAACCACAGACGAACGAATCCTCTCTCGTGTTCCTACTGCAGCTATTCATTTCCCCAAAAGTCTAGTCTTAACACACTTTATGCGGGTAGTTGCGGAAACCAACTGCTCCCTGTAGCGGGCAAACACAAAGGTCCGGTATGAAAATATCGGTTCGGTTTGAAATGGCCACATCTTCAAAAAATAAAAATAAAATCTAATGAAAATTTATTTGTATACTTTTCATACCCTAGACTAAAAGAGTCCCAAAGAAGATACATACATATATGGTAAATTTATGCAATAAACTTAGGCGAAAATCAATGTTTTGCTATAATATTACTTTGTTTGCAGTGTAGAGAGCTTTGAATTCGATGGAATGTCATACGATAATGATTTGACACTGGCCTAAATGATAACAAAACAAAAAACCACGTGTTCCATCGTCGGTGGCATAAAAAAGTATAAGTTTCAGAGTCTTTTATGAATCTCGACACAAACACCAATAATACCCAGTGCGGAGAGTAGGAGACAACAACCATTGGAACGGGGTAAAGAACAAATATAAACAAATACAAGTCCAAAACAACTGTATAAGTTATGTTTCAAATAAATAAAAGATAATAACTTACAATAATATGTTTTTCATATTTTTCACACACTGTTTCACTGTTTACGGAATTCCGTTGGCATTTTTAAAAATAAAGTGATTTTGAAGTGCATGCCGACAATTTATCTAATTGTTGATGGAATGATGAAATTGAAAAGTTGTCAGTCAACGAATCGAGTGATGATGAACAAATACGAAGACCTAGAACGTTTCGCCGTCGCACTATTGAAAGTGATTCTGATTCGGAGACGAGCTCAGATGAGGATGTGGACGAGTGGTCATCGTTTGATAATCCTCCAGTTCTGGAATCGTTTTTAGGCCGCCGCGGTTTGAATTCAAATGTCTATTGTCCTCAAACTGTAAGTGATGCGATAGAGTTATTTATCGGTGATGATTTGTTTGAATATTTTGTAAACGAATCTAATAGATATCATCACCAAAACCAATTATTTTGATGGGACAAGTTCGAAAGGATATAAGAGACGAGTATTGGTCTACGGAACCAACAATTGAAACTTTTTATTTTGCTAAAACAATGTCAAGAGACCGGTTTCGGCAAATTTGGAAAGCGTGGCATTTTTCTAACAATGAAGATATCATAGATAGCTCCGACCGATTATGCAAAGTAAAACCAATTACTGACCACTTTTTTCCAAATTTTATAAACATTTACAAACCCCACCAAGAATTAAGTTTAGATGAGGGAATGATACCTTGGAGGGAAGACTATTTTTTGGAGTTTACAATGCTTCGAAAATTGAGAATTTTAGTGAAAGTGATACAGGCTACATTTGCAATTTTGAAATATACTCTGCACAAGGACTTAAATTACTAGAAACTGTAAAAAATGTTGTGTCTCAGTATACTAATTTATGGCATCATCTTTATATGGACAATTACTACAATAGTGTCGAAAAGGTTTTATTACTAAATAAAATAATAGTTTGTGGTACCATAAGAAAAAACAGGGGTCTACCCAAATCATTGCAAATGATAAAAAAGAAGAAAGGCGAATCTATTTTCGAAAGAAAAGGCGATGTACTATTGCAAGTTTGGCAATCTACAAAAGAAGTTCGAATGATTTCCCCCATTCATTCTGCTGAAATGAAAGAAAGCCAGAACATGGATTGGAAAACGCGAAAAAAAAACATAAAACCAACATCTGTAATCGAATACAATAAGCACATGAAAGGTGTTGACCGTGCTGATCAATACCTAATATTATTCGATATTGCGTAAAACTACAAAATGGACAAAGAGGGTAACGATGTACCTAATAAACTGTGCACTTTTTAATTCATTCGTCATATTTAATTCGGTTCCTCAACCAAAGATGAAATATAAAAAAATTCTGCATGTAGTAGCATTGCATTGGCTAACCGATTCTCACAAAATCTCTTTTCACTTTGCGCGCCAAAGAGAGGGGTCGGGATAGCAAAGCACTTTTCTCAGGCGTTGTCGCTCCGATCGATCTGGAAGTTTGTTTTCATGTCGGACTGGATAGTTCGGAGGGGTTTCGCACGAACAATTGTCTTTGTAAGCTTTAAAAAAAAATAATAAAAACTCCTATCACTTAGCGCGCCAAAGTGAGGGGTCGGGATAGCAAATCACTTTTCTCAGGCGTCGTCGCTCCGATCGGTCTGAAAGTTTGTTTTCATGTCGGACTGAATAGTTTGGACGGGTTGCGCACGAACAATTTACAATGAAACCTCAGAACAAATAAATAAAAAAACTCCTAACACTTAGCGCGCCAAAGTGAGGGGTCGGGATAGCACAGCACTTTTCTCAGGCGTCGTCGCTCCGATCGATCTGAAAGTTTGTTTTCATGTCGGAATGAATAGTTCGGACGGGTTGCAAACGAACAATTGTCTTTGTAAGCTTTGAAAAAATAAATTAAAAACTCCTTTCACTTAGCGCGCCAAAGTGAGGGGTCGGGATAGCAAAAAAAAAAAAAATCCCACCACTTTGGGTCCTGCCACATGCTCAAGGCCGACCTCAGCAGCGGACCTAACTTGAAAAAAAAAATCAAACCTAACCTAACCTAACCTAACCTAACCTAACCTAACCTAACCTAACCTAACCTAAACCCACCGTATTCCCACTACCTCGAAACTTCGAACGGCCGCCGCGCCTCCCCGACGTCCGATCTCGACCGGACAAGTCGCAGTCGACTCGGCCAGTGAAAGCCTACAAGCCAACGGGACACAATCCTAACCTAAAGGGTCAAACTTGTTTGAATATAGGCGAAAAAACTGATAGGAGATTTTTTGCTAGATTTTCGAAACTTTTCCCTCTTGGAATTCGCTCCCGATCCCGAATCTGCCGTCAGGAAAAAAAAATTCACTGGATTATCAGTGCTGCCGGACCCACTGTCGGGCTTCTCATACGATGCACCTGCCGGAATTCGCAAAAACCCCAAATAACCACAAAACCCCTTGCCAAAGCTCCAAAACCCAACCTGAACCCTAGAACCTAACCTGACCTGACCTCGCCTTTGCCCGACCCGACAAAAAATCGTGCTGCCGAGCCGCGAGAAAAAAAAAAAAAAATCCCACCACTTTGGGTCCTGCCACATGCTCAGGCCGACCTCAGCAGCGGACCTAACTTGAAAAAAAAATCAAAAACCTCACCTAACCTAACCTAACCTAACCTAACCTAACCTAACCTAACCTAACCTAACCTAAACCCACCGTATTCCCACTACCTCGCGTCTTCGAACGGCCGCCGCGTTTCTCCCCGACGTCCGATCTCGACCGGACAAGTCGCAGTCGACTCGGCCAGTGAAAGCCTACAAGCCACGGAACACAATCCTAACCTAAAGGGTCAAACTTGTTTGAATATAGGCGAAAAAACTGATAGGAGATTTTTTGCTAGATTTTCGAAACTTTTCCCTCTTGGAATTCGCTCCCGATCCCGAATCTGTCGTCAAAATGAAAAAAAAAAAAAAAAAAAAAAAATTCACTGGATTATCAGTGCTGCCGGACCCACTGTCGGGCTTCTCATACGATGCACCTGCCGGAATTCGCAAAAACCCCAAATAACCACAAAAACCCTTGCCAAAGCTCCAAAACCCAACCGAACCCTAGAACCTAACCTGACCTGACCTCGCCTTGCCCGACCCGACCGGAAATCGTGCTGCCGAGCCGCGAGAAAAAAAAAAAAAAAAAATCCCACCACTTTGGGTCCTGCCACATGCTAAGGCCGACCTCAGCAGCGGACCTAACTTGAAAAAAAAATCAAAAACCTAACCTAACCTAACCTAACCTAACCTAACCTAACCTAACCTAACCTAACCTAACCTAACCTAAACCCACCGTATTCCCACTACCTCGAAACTTCGAACGGCCGCCGCGCCTCTCCCCGACGTCCGATCTCGACCGGACAAGTCGCAGTCGACTCGGCCAGTGAAAGCCTACAAGCCAGCCGGAACACAATCCTAACCTAAAGGGTCAAACTTGTTTGAATATAGTCGGAAAAAACTGATAGGAGATTTTTGCTAGATTTTCGAAACTTTTCCCTCTTGGAATTCGCTCCCGATCCCGAATCTGCCGTCGGAAAAAAAAAAATTCACTGGATTATCAGTGCTGCCGGACCCACTGTCGGGCTTCTCATACGATGCACCTGCCGGAATTCGCAAAAAACCCCAAATAACCACAAAACCCCTTGCCAAAGCTCCAAAACCCAACCGAACCCTAGAACCTAACCTCACCTGACCTCGCCTTGCCCGACCCGACCGGAAATCGTGCTGCCGAGCCGCGAGAAAAAAAAAAAATCCCACCACTTTGGGTCCTGCCACATGCTAAGGCCGACCTCAGCAGCGGACCTAACTTGAAAAAAAAATCAAAAACCTCAAAACCTAACCTAACCTAACCTAACCTAACCTAACCTAACCTAACCTAACCTAAACCCACCGTATTCCCACTACCTCGAAACTTCGAACGGCCGCCGCGCGCAGTCTCCCCGACGTCCGATCTCGACCGGACAAGTCGCAGTCGACTCGGCCAGTGAAAGCCTACAAGCCAGCCGGAACACAATCCTAACCTAAAGGGTCAAACTTGTTTGAATATAGGCGAAAAAACTGATAGGAGATTTTTTGCTAGATTTTCGAAACTTTTCCCTCTTGGAATTCGCTCCCGATCCCGAATCTGCCGTCAGAAAAAAAAAAAAAAAAAAAAATTCACTGGATTATCAGTGCTGCCGGACCCACTGTCGGGCTTCTCATACGATGCACCTGCCGGAATTCGCAAAAAACCCCAAATAACCACAAAACCCCTTGCCAAAGCTCCAAAACCCAACCGAACCCTAGAACCTAACCTGACCTGACCTCGCCTTGCCCGACCCGACCGGAAATCGTGCTGCCGAGCCGCGGAAAAAAAAAAAAATCCCACCACTTTGGGTCCTGCCACATGCTAAGGCCGACCTCAGCAGCGGACCTAACTTGAAAAAAAATCAAAACCTAACCTAACCTAACCTAACCTAACCTAACCTAACCAATCTAACCTAACCTAACCTAACCTAACCTAACCCACCGTAACCTAACCTAAACCCACCGTATTCCCACTACCTCGAAACTTCGAACGGCCGCCGCGCCTCTCCCCGACGTCCGATCTCGACCGGACAAGTCGCAGTCGACTCGGCCAGTGAAAGCCTACAAGTCCACCGGGACACAATCCTAACCTAAAGGGTCAAACTTGTTTGAATATAGGCGAAAAAACTGATAGGAGATTTTTTGCTAGATTTTCGAAACTTTTCCCTCTTGGAATTCGCTCCCGATCCCGAATCTGCCGTCAGGAAAAAAAAAAAAAATTCACTGGATTATCAGTGCTGCCGGACCCACTGTCGGGCTTCTCATACGATGCACCTGCCGGAATTCGCAAAAAACCCCAAATAACCACAAAACCCCTTGCCAAAGCTCCAAAACCCAACCGAACCCTAGAACCTAACCTGACCTGACCTCGCCTTGCCCGACCCGACCGGAAATCGTGCTGCCGAGCCGCGAGAAAAAAAAAAAAAATCCCACCACTTTGGGTCCTGCCACATGCTAAGGCCGACCTCAGCAGCGGACCTAACTTGAAAAAAAAATCAAAAACCTAACCTAACCTAACCTAACCTAACCTAACCTAACCTAACCTAACCTAACCTAACCTAAACCCACCGTATTCCCACTACCTCGAAACTTCGAACGGCCGCCGCGCCTCTCCCCGACGTCCGATCTCGACCGGACAAGTCGCAGTCGACTCGGCCAGTGAAAGCCTACAAGTCCACCGGGACACAATCCTAACCTAAAGGGTCAAACTTGTTTGAATATAGGCGAAAAAACTGATAGGAGATTTTTTGCTAGATTTTCGAAACTTTTCCCTCTTGGAATTCGCTCCCGATCCCGAATCTGCCGTCAGGAAAAAAAAAAATTCACTGGATTATCAGTGCTGCCGGACCCACTGTCGGGCTTCTCATACGATGCACCTGCCGGAATTCGCAAAAACCCCAAATAACCACAAAACCCCTTGCCAAAGCTCCAAAACCCAAAAACCCTAGAACCGTAGAACCGGTTGCGCACGAACAATTGTAAATGAAACCTTAGAAAAAAAAAAAAAAAAACTCCTATCACTTTGCGCGCCAAAGTGAGGGGTCGGGATAGCAAAGCACTTTTTCTCAGGCGTCGTCGTCTGATCGATCTGAAAGTTTGTTTTTCATGTCGGACTGAATAGTTTGGACGGGTTGCGCACGAACAATTGTCAATGTAACCTTAGAAAAAAAAAAAACTCGAAGCCTCCTAGTTGGGCGCCAGTTAATTTTTATTAGTTTTTAATAAAATTAATGCGTTGATGGAAACACAATATTTATTCAAAGTAGACAAACAGTACAAGTGAGATTAATTACAATTTCAAATGGAGAATCTAACAAACAAACTAGACATGTAGTCTCTTAAACTGAAGGTCGTAGATTAACGTCTTGTGGGATGTTGCGGTCCCTTTTATAAGTGATATCGTTGCTGGAGTCGTGTGCAGTCCACCTCCGGGTCCATTGTAGATAATAGTGTATTCGGTGTCGTTGACACGGCTAGATAAGATGCAGAGCCGGATTCATGTTATCTTAGGGTCGGGGGCAGTCTATGGTAGGTAACACTCCCCCCCTTAAATTCAAACTCCTCTTCTTCTGGATGTAGAGTTTGATTCTTTTCCGTATGGTAAGTGCGTCCACAACGATGATGTAGTCGCTGACCAGGTTAGCTTGAAGACTCCTTCCAACTGGATACATGGTGGGATCCGTTAGTTTGAAGATATATGCGGAATTGTGAGCTCGTTAGTTTGAGATTTGAATAGTCACAATTCGAGGTTTTCTTCCTTCGGGTGAAATAAAGACATCTTTGTTTTCTTGCCTAGAAATACATTTTTTCCATTCCTCAAATATCATCTAGGAAGGGATGTGTAGGTAATTATTATCGAGAGATTTGGGAATGATTGGATATATCTCAAGATAACTGAAGGTGTACTCACATACAAGGGTCTGAGTTATAACGAAGTGTATTTTTCTTTCCGATCGAACTAAGTTTACCCGTATTAAGCGCTGAAGCAAATTAAAATCTTCCAACGGCACTTGTCGCCTATTTATGTTTTTTAATAGCGTCTAAAAAGACCTCAGGTTTTAACATACTATAATGGTACATATTATGTGAAGCAAATAACACAGCTTCCGTTAAGCGGTCTAACAGTTTTTTTTATCGTCTCTGCCTGATAAATGAAATGTATCAGCAATTTCATAACGATTG
>JAGWCC010001304.1:0-35015 GCA_022651775.1 Drusus annulatus
TTTCCCTTCTAGATCATTATTGTCCTACTTATCCAGATATTTCCCTTCTCGACCATTCTTTTCCATCTTATTGGACTCTATTCAATTATTTCCCTTCTAGATCATTCTTGTCCTACTTATCCAGATATTTCCCTTCTCGACCATTCTTCTCCATCTTATTGGACTCTATTCAATTATTTCCCTTCTAGATCATTCTTGTCCTACTTATCCAGATATTTCCCTTCTCGAACATTCTTTTCCATCTTATTGGACCCTATCCAGTTATTTCCCTTATAGATCATTCTTGTCCATCTAAACCAGTTAATTCCCTTCTCGACTACTCTTGTCCATTTTATTCAGTTCATTCCCTTCTCGACCATACTTCTCTGTCTTATCAGCCCCTATCCAGTTATTTCCCTTCTAGATCATTCTTATCCAGATATTTCCCTTCTCGACCATTCTTCTCCATCTTATTGGACCCTATCCAGTTATTTCACTTATAGATCATTCTTGTCCATCTTAACCAGTTAATTCCCTTCTCGACTACTCTTGTCCATTTTATTCAGTTCATTCCCTTCTCGACCATACTTCTCCGTCTTATCAGCCCCTATCCAGTTATTTCCCTTCTAGATCATTCTTATCCAGATATTTCCCTTCTCGACCATTCTTCTCCATCTTATTGGACCCTATCCAGTTATTTCACTTATAGATCATTCTTGTCCATCTTAACCAGTTAATTCCCTTCTCGACTACTCTTGTCCATTTTATTCAGTTCATTCCCTTCTCGACCATACTTCTCCGTCTTATCAGCCCCTATCCAGTTATTTCCCTTCTAGATCATTCTTGTCCTACTTATCCAGATATTTCCCTTCTCGACCATTCTTCTCCATCTTATTGGACCCTATCCAGTTATTTCCCTTCTAGATCATTCTTGTCCATCTTATCCAGATATTTCCCTTCTCGACCATTCTTCTCCATTTTATTGGACCCCATCCAGTTATTTCACTTATAGATCATTCTTGTCCATCTTAACCAGTTAATTCCCTTCTCGACTACTCTTGTCCATTTTATTCAGTTCATTCCCTTCTCGACCATACTTCTCCGTCTTATCAGCCCCTATCCAGTTATTTCCCTTCTAGATCATTCTTGTCCTACTTATCCAGATATTTCCCTTCTCGACCATTCTTCTCCATTTTATTGGACCCCATCCAGTTATTTCCCTTATAGATCATTCTTGTCCATCTTAACCAGTTAATTCCCTTCTCGACTACTCTTGTCCATTTTATTCAGTTCATTCCCTTCTCGACCATACTTTTCCTTCTTATCAGCCCATATCCAGTTATTTCCCTTCTAGATCATTCTTGTCCTACTTATCCAGAAATTTCCCTTCTCGACCATCTTATTGGACCCTATTCAGTTATTTCCGATCTAGATCATTTTTGTCCTATTTATCCAGATATTTCCCTTCTCGACCATTCTTTTCCATCTTATTGGACCCTATCCAGTTATTTCCCTTATAGATCATTCTTGTCCATCTTAACCAGTTAATTCCCTTCTTGACTACTCTTGTCCATTTTATTCAGTTCATTCCCTTCTGGACCATACTTCTCTGTCTTATCAGCCCCTATCCAGTTATTTCCCTTCTAGATCATTCTTGTCCTACTTATCCAGATATTTCCCTTCTCGACCATTCTTCTCCATCTTATTGGACCCTATTCAGTTATTTCCCTTCTAGATCATTTTTGTCCTACTTATCTAGATATTTCCCTTCTCGACCATTCTTCTTCATCTTATTGGACCCTATCCAGTTATTTCCCTTCTAGATCATTCTTGTCCTACTTATCCAGATATTTCCCTTCTCGACCATTCTTCTCCATCTAACGGACTCCATCCAGTTATTTCCCTTCTAGATCATTCTTCTTCATCTAACAGACCCTATCCAGTTATTTTCCTTCTTGACCTCTTTCGTCAGCTTATTGGCCTTTTTTCAGTCATCGTTGCCCGTAATCTCAGCCATTTAGATTTTTTTTCCCTTTTTGTGTTTCAACGTCATTCCAATATTTTCTGAAATTATCTTATAATAAATCAAAGCAAATAACATTTTTTTTCATTTTTTTAATATTTAAAATAATAACAATCGTTTGTTGAACTTAAAATAAAACAACTTTATGTACAAAATAAAGGTAAAAAAGTATGTTTCTTAAATAATAAGGGTAAGTTTTTAATTAAATTATTTTAATTTACCACTGGGTGTGGTTTCAGTTTGGCGAGAAACAAAATAAATTCATGTACAGTTTGACACACTTAACTTTGCATTCAGCAGGGCAATCGGAGTGGGAGTCCCCATCATCAGCAATGACTCACGAAGGAGAGTATATACAGTGTGATGATGAATGATGATGTTTGGTAGAGGGTGTGAGGGCAGGTCTAGAGGGGATAGTTGAGCATCACATCTTGGCGGGCCAGCTCCAACAACATAGGATCGTCGAAGAACTTGTTGATGGAGACATCCTCGCTAAGTCCCTTCCTCCCGCGGGTCTTCACCATGAATTCTCTGGCCAGGTGCGTGGCTGGCTGGGGCTCCAGAGGTCTGCAAACAGAATATTACATTCATTTTTTGTACTCTCCCTTCGCCTTCACTAGGGTCAAGTCTATCAACCTTTGGGATGCCGGATTCCCGCAAGGTACAAATCTGTCGTACCTTGCTGATGACTGTCATTTTGTAATAACTCACTTGTGTTTTAAAAAATGATGTTTTTGACAATGACGCTATCTTCTCAAATAATTAGAGATGGTCGATATCAGAATTGGGTGTACCTGCAGTTCCAGTCAACGGTGACCGGCGAGGAACCAGTTATTTATCCAGTTCTTTTTGGAACCGGTTCCTGGTGCCAGAAAAGTTCCACGAATGAGATTTTTATATTTAAATCGAAAAGTACTAGCAAATTGACAAAAGTTCCTCCCAAAAAAAAAATACTAGTCAGTAGAGATTTGAAATCGAAACTACTAGCAAATCAACAAAAAAATCCCCCGCGAAAAAAAAGCACTAGTCGGTAGAGATTTGAAATCAAAAAGTACTGGCAAATCAACAACAAAAAAATCTGTTTCTCTGACAAATGATATCGATTTTTATTTGCCAAAAAAGGGAACCGGTTCCTTTTAACCGGGACAGGAATATCGACCATCTTCTACAGATAATGTGTTTATGTATTTTTCTAATTGTATATCAGTAGCATAATTGCTTTTTGTAGAATAGGTACTTATATTGGAAGAGTTGGATTTTTTCCCCCGTGTCACTAAAAAAGCTTAATTAAGAAATGTGAAGATTTTTTTGTCATTTTATTGTATTTTCGTGTGGCTGAATAAATTTCCTTCCAAATAAAAATTAAATAATACTACGTTAGGTTTTCCTGTCAATACAAACAGTAATGTCACTTTGAAAACCGTTTTTTTTTTCAGCCGTACTGACGTGATCAAACTTCAAATATTTATTACTAGACATGTACCGAACTTAACGCAAAGCAAAATATTTCTATGGATTGATTATTTTGTTGACAAGCGATTTCGGCTCGTTAAAATATGCGGACAACAGGTTTTAAAGGATAAAAACTCCTGAAAAGATAATGATGGATGCCCGGTGACTATTGGCACCTCCGGCTCACTAGAGGTTACAAGATATGGTTTTCAAAGCATTAAATTCAATATTCCATAATTGATATATGGATGATATTTCAAACCCAATCACGTTTAATAACGATCAGCAGGATTTCAATTTGATATTAACGGCCCCCGTTTCAGTCTTTGATCAAATTGTGTTCGGCTGACACAAACTAGGATCAAGAAAGGGATGCTTAGATGATTTGAGCATGTAGAGCGGACGAACGAAGAAAGGAGCGTGAAAAAAATATATGATGCGAAAGTGAATGGAAGAAAAGTCGGGGACGCCCCAGGAAGACATGGCACGATCGAGAGAATCAAATACTTCAATCGTGCCACGTGAAGAGTCAGAATAACAGAAGAGTATGTATGAGACGATGTATAATTGTGAACGAAGCAAGGAGTGAGTTGTATGGCAGTCCGCCCTCTCTGCCTACCCCATCGGCAAAACGGCGTGATGGTTAGTTACTTAGAGCATCACTTATCAACCTTTTCAATGTCATAACAGAAGAGTATGTATTTTTTTATAGTGAATACCGCACAAGAGTCCCAACTGTCTAGAGCCAGTGAGACTATGGCAACCCCAACTAGGGTATGTTGTGAGGATGAAGATAGTCAGGAGGGGAAGGAGATGGTGAAGAGGAAGGTTGGGAAGTACCTGGCTATTCAGATCTGGTCACCAAAGACGGTTAGAGCCATTTCAAGCAACGTTTCAATTCCGAATGGTGGTCTTTCACCAGGGCGATACTTAAAGTATCTACCACTCTAACTAAATATACTTTCTATTAGTTTATTTGAATTAAATGCGTTATGACACATATCAAATAAATAAAAGTTATTAGCGCACGCCGGGTTTGAATGCGCGACCTTTGCATTCGCAGTCGAGCGCCTTACCACTCGACCGCGGAGGCCGCCTGTTCGAGACGCTGTACGAATGTGAACAAAGCAAGTAGTGTGTGCCGAGACAGAGTCGTATGGCGGTCCGCCCTCTCCGCCTGCCCCTGCGGAGACGCGGCGCGATGGCTAGTTGGTTCCGACACAAGCGCCTGTCGGCGTCGACACCCACCTGATGATGATGCTTTTGTCGAGGGGGTCCCCGGGCACTATCTGCCAGTGGTGGAACACCTGCAGGCAGAAGGCCTGTCCCTGAGTGTGGGTGCGCAGGTCCGCCTCGAAGCCAAACGAATCCACGGCCGGCACGAAGGCCTTCACGATGTACAGCGGGGAACCCGCTACGGGGGCGTCTTGCGTCACGTGACCTGGAGAACGAACAAACACAATCATTAGCGTGACGGACAGTAGAAACCTTGGAGTAAGAATATATATGGAGAGAGAGCTAAATATTTTTGACCAACCAATACAAATTTGCAATAAATCACTTTTTCCGGGTTTTTACGTCGTATAACACGAGAGGGAAGAAAAGTCGTCACATAATATCGAAGCACTTCTAAAGCTGGATTCACACTAACGTCCGGATCCGCTCAGTGACGATACTGTTCCGCATGAGAGCTTATTGATGAATATCAATCAAGGAGTATGTGCCAATACAGAGTTGTGTGGCAGTATATCCTCTCTGCCCACCCTTGTGATATTTAACTACTTAGTTAGTTAAATAATTATTTTGATGTGTAAAAATACATACATCACAGATTTTTTTAATTAAAAACCATTTTTAATTATATTAAATATATTATTAAAATAATATAGTTAAAAATATTATTTAGTGATAAAAAAATGGTTTTTAATAAAAAAAAATCTGCGATGTAAGTATTTTTACACATCAAAATAATTATTTAACTAAGTAGATAAATATCAAAAGGGTGGGCAGAGAGGATATACTGCCACACAACTTTGTCTTGGCACATACTCCTTGATTGATATTCATACCATATCAATAAGCTCTCATGCGGAACAGTATCGCCACTGAGCGGATCCGGACGTTGGTGTGAATCCAGCTTAAGTATGTAAGGATGTTCTCCGTTCGCGCTTACTTCACATCATCAAGTCGCATAACTTACGTCAACGAATTTTGAGGTTATTTCCTATATTTCTGTTGATTAAAAAACTTGCAGTGGTTATACAAATAAATCCAACATGATGGTGATATGTGCTATGCGTGAATGTTCAAATAAGACCAAACAAAGATTATAAAACATCACTTTTTAGAGGTATTTCAACAGTTTTAAATATTTTTGACCGAACTTTAGAAATTTCACATTTTTAATGATATAAAGACATAAAATCAACAAAAAGCTTCCATCATTATTTAGGTAAACTTTCTGTTATTAGTGTTTGTGTGAGCGCCCTTGAGGTGATTTTTCACAAAAACGGCGCTATACAAATCGTCCAAATATTATTATTATTATTATTATGACTTTATAAATAATTTTAATGGTGTATTGATATTGTTTTGATAATGTGTTCAAATATGTTTATTAAAAATGTTCGAATTCCATGTGGGCGGTAACTAAGAGGCTATCCAACATCCTTTAATAAACATTCTTTGTCTCTTTCTATCGAGTCAGTATAAAGTCAATCGTCCTGAGTACACTGTTTCGCAAAGGTATCTCCATTTCTTACAACACACTTCTAACAGTTTATCTCTTAACTTCATTGCCCCTAGGCAACCGATGGTTTTGCAGCATCGATACGAGTGGATAAACTTAGGTTAGGTCGAGTTACCTCTTCTCTTTGCCAGTACGGTGTAAACAGCAGACACGCAGTCGGCGGGGGCCTGCACCTCCACAAACAGATAGGGCTCCATGAGGCGGGGGGTCGCCATCAAAAAGGCCGAGTAAGCCACCTGCAATAATAGTAAAAAATATTCATAAATTGCTGATAAAATTAACAGTCTTAACTGCCCGAGGCTGGTAGGACTAACGTTGCAAAAGTGTTGCGCTTCCAAGATGACACGCTAGTGTTATCATATCGACTGTGTTAAGGTCAAAGGCGTTATTCCACATTTTTTTTCACGCTAACATTAGCCTAGTGGTTTGAACCACTGTCACATTTTACATCGTCGATGATTAGCGCCGCTATTATGATTTTTTTTAAATATTAATTACAGGAGGCCTTGAGGGAAATAATTTCCCTCAGAGCCTATGTCATCTTTGGGAATGCTGTGTGGAGGGTCTTTTTGAGAAAAGGAAGGAGTGAACCTGGGTCTTGAAGAGGTCCATGTTGAAGGAGGGAGGAAACACTGACTCTCGGGCCATTTCAGCATTGGATCAAATTATGATCAGATGGTAAGCCTAACTGCTGTGTTGTCATTAACGCCACTAATAGTTTGTTTTTTTGTTTAAAGAAAGATAAACATTCCCGGGTTACGAATAACCTGACAATATTTTAATAACTACTGCCATCATAATAAGCGGAAGATGTTGCTTGTGCAATGGTGGACGACTTAGCTAGCAGAGGAATTGAACCCATGACGCCCGGATGGGATTCCGACGCGTTTGTCCACTCAGGTACTAACAGTCAAGTTATTTAGTTGTTTATTGTGTTACTGTCAATTATGGAATGTATTGCATTGCACTACCCCCTGCATACCTTGTAGAATAAATCATTGTTATTATCGTAACATACCCTTCTGGCGGTGGGGATGATCTGTCCGCCCCCTCGGTGCAAAGGTTCCCCGGCGATGACGGCATCCAGTATCTTGAATTTGACATTCCGGATGGGCTCCTCGCAAAGGGGTCCCTCTCTGGTGCCCCACTGGAAGCCTGAAACCAAATTAAGTGTTCACATTTGAAGTGGTCCATGTTTCAGTAAATAGGACCATCACCGTCTGCCTTAGAGTATATAGAGTGGTATCTATCCAAGCCAGTGTAGTCAGTTTTTGATGATTTTTACCTGACTCGGTGGACCTAGGCGTGGCTAAGACCAAGGCTAGGGTATTTATACATCCATTCATATCACATATCGACATCATGTTTTTGTTTATTCGTATAACTACTTTTTCACAGTATTGATATCAACAAAAATATAACATCTAACCTAAAAAACCGTTTAGTTGTGTCAAGTTTAGTGGCATAATAAAAAATGTGGGTGGAGTCCCGCGGTGACCCAGGAGCCCAAGATCATTGTGACAGTACGTAGAAGCGGAGTACTATATTTGTTGTCTCTTTCTTTCTCATGGTGTACAACGTGAAAACCCGGAGAAAGTGATTTATTGCCAGTTTGTATCGGTTGAGTAAAAATAATTAGCTCTCTCTCCATACATTGTTTCTCCAAGCCGTCTGCAGACTTCCAGACACTGAAGTGATAAATAGAGGTGTATTGTGGGCGTGGCGTCCCGGCAGTAAGCTCAGCTTTTCCTTACTTCTGGAGAAATAAATCAAACATTTTCAAATTTAAAAAATTCAAATACAGTGTATTTGTGGCACATTCCAGGTGGCAGGAAGTATTTCACAATCTCTGAGAAAACTTTCGATTAGTGCTACTCGTTGAGAAGCATATTTTTATTTGTTTCACCACTTTTGATTACCGCTACACGTCAAGTAAATGGCTGTTTTTACAGCTATGTTAACCCTATTATTTGAGTTACTAGATAGTTGACTCAGAATTTTTTTTAACAGCCTGACACTCGACTACGAATCCAGAGGTCGCGGGTTCAAATCCGACGTGCGCAAATAAATGCTATTTAATTAATAAGTGTCGTAACAAATTTAATTCATATAAAATATATTTAGTATATTTGCGGCGCATTCCAGAATGGTAGATACTCATAGAATGGTCCTGGTGAAAGTCCCCATTCAGAATCGAAACGTTGCTTTAAATGGCTTTGTCCTTGTTTGGCGACTAGATCTGAATAGCCGGGTACTTACCAACCTTCCTCTTCCCACTACCTTCAGCCTAGCAACGTACCCCAATCGGGGATGCCAATAGAATTAGAATAGAACTCAATAGAATTGAAATGAAATGTAGATCTCACCTTGAACAATGCTATCCTTGACGGAAGACAGGAGGGATTTGTCCACTTCCGAAGGCAGGGTGTCATCTACCAGGATGTTGGGGCCAGCCGAATCGGGTCCAAAGGCCCAGATGGACCGGGCAGCTAGCAAGTCCCAGTCGTATCTGGAAACAGACGGAAAACATGATTCAGACATTTATTTATAGTTTTTGTGTTTAATTTGTAGAACTCCATTTTAATTTTTATATAATTCAATTGAATTAAATTTAATATTATTATTATTGAGTTTTTTATTTTAGTTTTTAGTGACAGCTGTTTCGGCGTTTAAGGCCATTGTCAAACTGACAGTTTGACAATGGCCTTAAACGCCGAAACAGCTGTCACTAAAAAACTAAAATATAAAAAAAACTTAAAATAGCAGAACTCAATAATAATAATATTAAATTTAATTCAATTGAATTATATAAAAATTAAAATGATTCAGACAAATTGGTATTCCCAGGTATCTGAGTTTTCTCCCTCTTCAAGTCGTCTTTGAGGTTGCTGTGTGGAGGGTTTTTTACACGTGAGGAAGGAGTGCTGAGGAGTGCAGGAACTGAGCATTCCAGAGTGAAAATGTTTCGGGAAAAGATAGGCTATTCCGTCCTCTGCACAATTTCATGGAAGGCAAAGCCCTAATGTCATTGCGGTAGGAAAACATTATAAGTGCTTTTTATAAACCTAATTTAAATTTAGTAATTATATTATCAAGTTCTACTAGTTTTTAGTTTGATAGCTGTTTCGGCATTCAAGGCCATTATAAAACTGTAGTTGTTGGGTCATGACTTATTGATATGATCTTCGTTCATCGTTGGATTACTAATTTCGGTAAAAACCATTTACTTGACTTAATTATTTTTTTTACATTAACTTTGCACATTTTAGATGCTATTTGGAGGGTCTTTTTGAGGACAGGAAGTAAGCAGTGAACCTTAGTCTTTAAAAGGCCCATTTTCCAGGAGGGAGGAAACACAGAGGCTGGCAAATCATTCGAAACCTGTTCTCACGTGACAAACGTGAACAATTGTTGAATGCATTTTTGACGTGTTTCCCAGCAGTGCACCGGTGCCGAAGAGATCAGTGACGCACGCTCCTGGGAGCATCTTCTATCGAAATACCGGTTAAACAAGGGCGGTATTTCCACCTGACGTCTGTGCTTCTGAGACTAAAATCCATTAATTGCGTCTCTTAAGGTGGTAGTGCCCTGTTAACAGCCTCACTAGCTCCTTCAGTTAGTTTATTTCCATGCACCCTGGAGTTTGGCCCGTGCTGTGTTAGTTCTTAGGACTATCTTTCCAGGTGGCCTTAGGTCATAGTAACTGGAGGTGGCAGAGTCTCTCCAAGGTTTGTAGCACCGATGATAATAATATATTTATTATTGCATTTCTTATACATGACCAACTGTTATTAATTTAATACATGTAATAAATTGAAGCTAGCAGTGCACAATGGAGTGCTTATATCAACCCTGATGTATGGCAGCGAGGCATGGAACTGGCAGAGGAAGGATGAAAATAGACTGAATGCTGTGAAAATGAGATCCCTGAGACAAATGTGCGTAAAAACCACGTATGAGCATATTAAAAATGTGGATATCCGGAAAGAATGCAAGGCTGATGTAAACGTAATAAAAGGGATGCTTAGATGGTTTGGGCATGTAGAGCAACTGAACGAAGAAATGAGTGTGAAAAGAATATATTATGCAAAAGTAAATGGAAGAAGAAGTCGAGGACGCCCGAGGAAGACATGGCACGATCAAGTAAATCAAATACTTAATCGAGTCATGTAAAGAGTCAGAATAACAGAAGAGTATGTATGAGACGATGTAAGAATGTGAATGAAGCAAGGAGTGTGTGCCAATACAGAGTTACATATATGGCAGTCCGTCCTCTCTGCCTACTTCTGCGGTGAAACGGCGTGGTGGTTAGTTAGTTAGATTTATGTTTAGTCTAGATTTATATCATGTATATAGTATCATGTAGATATGCAAGACAAGAAAGTAAGAACAATTTACAAAGAAAAGAGATATTTCAGGCAGTGGTGATGATCAGGTCAATGAGGAGAAGTTCTTTCAAGAATCAATAGGATTTCACTTCTGAATCTCTTCTCACTGACGTGAAATATGTCGATATCGGAAGAGATTATGTTCAGGAGCAAAATACTCCTCCCCACCGGCAGAACCGTTGGCAGGTTGGTCTTACAGGCAGGAAGATAGAATAATCTACGAAGACGCTGTCTTAGATAGTCATCAGGGACACAGAGACTGACGCGCTCCAAAATTTCAGGGTCTGAAGATGCGAGTGACGGTATACCCCTCTCTCCTGAGCTGTAAGGAGCGAAGTCGGAGCGTGCCCTGGAGAAAGTTCGTTGGGTAGAGCCACGGATGGTGGCCGATGATGAGTGTATACACGCAAGCCTGTGCTCCAAGAGCACAAAAAGCGCCATCGCTCAAATCTCACCTGGTCTGGAAGAACTCTCCGAGCCTCTTCTTGTTCCACGCGATGGACACCGCCCCCGTCTCGATGTCCTCGGCCAGCCCTCGCTCCAGGGGCTCGGCTATCATGGTGAGCTTGTTGCGCCGGTTGGGTGTCTCCGCAAAGCACTTCAGCGAGGACGTTTCCACCACCGTTTCGCAGAAGGAGACCACCGGATCTGCCACTGGAGAAAAACGATAAACATTAAGAGATAGTTAAAAAAAGATTCATATAATTCCGAACCAGTGTGACGATGGCATCTTGTGAGACTGATGGAAGTGGGAGAGAAAAGGAGATGGGGAAATAGAAGGTTGGGGGAAGAATCCTGTTAAGCCATTTCGAGCATCGTTTGGATTCTGAAAGGAGAGGGGAGTAGGATTGTTTTGTAATAAGTACCTTTGATATCAATCTCAGAGTACATCTTCCTCAAATCGTGCATGACGCAGTCCAGATACAGCTCTCCCGTTCCCAGCACCACGTGTTCTCCGGATTCTTCTACGCGGGTGGAAAGTAGGGGGTAGCTCTTGTTCACCTGCGGATGAGAAGAAACATTATGAGCCATACATCCACCGAGTATATCTAGACACGGCGTATCAATCTGAAAAATAGCACCAGCAATAAGGATGGCAGCGCAGTAAACAGATTCAATTTCATTTACCTACAATGTAAAAAGCGACTTCAAGGGCGCTTTACAAAACCTATAACTACTGCTAAATTTAAGGTTTGATACCATTCTTGCTTCATTCACATTTTCAAATGATGATGTTTACATCCATACGTATGTCTGTTACCTGATTACCTGTTACATGTCTTAACAATATCTAATATAAAACAATTTATATTGCATGATTGGATTGGAAATAAATCCTTATTAAATATCGTCGCTAGAGAGGTGAAAGGACTTAAGTGACACTTTGGCCAAAAATAAGTTAAATATGCAGTTTAGTTTAGTTCTTCTCCCTGCATCGAATGCTCTGACTCTCGTTTGATTCTTAAGACTTTTGTGACCCTTCAGCCATCTAAAATATATTTACCGTTTGGGGAAGGCTTGAGAGTGGATCTCAAGTATGTGGACCAGAGGACTATGGCCTATGTACTAATGGTCGAAAAAATTCAATGAAAATTTTTAAGATACCTCTAAATGAGAGTTTGGTTTTTACCAATAACTGTTTCCAACAGCATTTTTCTCGGGAATGCTGGGTATCTGCAGCCTTAGTTCGAGGAGGGATATAGCATTGCTGCTTTTAACTCATAAACTCTTGAACGGTGTATTATTAATACCTGACATCCTGGTGAAAATCGGATCCTATGTCCCTGATAATTTCACGCGAGGCCGCCAACACAGGCTTCTGTTTCTTCCCAGGTGCAGAACTAACTTACCAATGGCGATGCCCCTGGGAAGACTTGCTAGATTAATTAACTGCCTCGCAGGAAATTTGGATATTTTTCAAAGCCCAAAATGGCGCTTCAGCTCTTGTGCCTTTCCGGCGAGAGTATGTTTATTTAATCTTAGTTTGGAACTTTTAGACTTCTGGGTTGGGGCTCCAAATACTATCGATTAATCTATTTGACTCTGTGAAGAAGAGTTTTTAATAATAACAGAGGCCCCGAATTTGGTCCTTTGGGGATGCCTTATGGAAGGTTTTTTCGAGGAAAGGAAAAAGTTAACTCGGGCGCGGGAGTTACCTTTCGGAGGCCGTCCAGCATCTTGGGCAGCTCGGAGGGGTTGACGGGCTCCACGGCGATCTTGACAACGCTCTGCGTGTTGAACTTCAGCGGCCTGAAGATGTAGAGCTCCTCGTCCCCGCCCCCGTCCATGGCGTCCATGATGGTGGATGTCTTCACGATGGGCTGGTCCACTCCCTCCATCAGCACCCAGTTGCCGGCCGGGACGCGGTTCAACTCCACCTGGGAGTGGAACAAACGACATTCAATCAACATCCGGGCACTAACTTTCCCCAACTTTCTATAAGGTGTGAGTGGGAAATAAGAATGCTTAAAGCCATCGAAAGGAAACAGATAGATAACTTTTGACGGCCTGCGTGGTCGAGTGGTAAGACGCTTGACTACGAATGCAGAGATTGCGGATTCAAACCCGGTGTGCGCAAATAATTTTTAATTTTTTTATAGAGAATCACAGAGCAATAATATATCCCAACCCCAGAGCAATAATATACCAAGAGGGATAGCTTGTGTAGTCAGGATTGCTGATTTTTTCCGGACTCAGGCATGGCTAGGGCTAGGGTATTTATACATCCAATCAACAAAACACATGTCGACATTTTGTTTATATGTTTAACCACTTTTTCACAGTATTGTTATTTTAAAAATATAGGATATAACCTAAAAAAACCATTGAGTTCTGTCGCATAACAAAACGTAGTGTTTACAAACTGAAAAGTGGTGCAATATTATGTGACTAGTTTTATCTTTCTCTTTTACAGTTTACAACGTAAAAACCCGGAGAACGTGATTTATCGTAAATTTATGTAGGTTGGGTAAAAATATTTAGCTCTCTCCATATATATTCTTGCTCTGAGGTCCCAACTGCTCCCGGCCGTCTGGAGCCAGCAGGACTATGGCATCTTCAATCGGGGTATATTGTGAGGCTAAAGCAGGGGGGGAGAAGTAGATGGGAAAGAGAAAGGTTGGGAAGTACCTGGCCATTCAGATCTGGTCACCAAACACAGTGGCTTAAGCCATTTAAAGCGACGTTTCGATTCTGAAAGGTGGTCTTTCACCAGAGCGATACATAGAGTATCTACTACTCTGGAAGGTGCCACAAATTCATTATATAATTATTCTATATTGATTAAATGTGAAATAACACATATTAATTAAATTAAATATTATTTGTGCACATAGGGATTTTAAGCTGTGACCTCAGGATTCATAGTCAAACGTATTAACCACTCGACCACAGAAGCTGTCAATAAGCTAAATACGAAAGGAAGAAATTAAAGTATGTGTGTTAGGTAGACACTGTATTTCTGCTCCAATCCTCTTATTCATTTCTTCTACTGGATCGCTTCCACTATTATAAAATAATATATACATATTCTTTGAAGATTCCCAGTCCATCGCAGTGTTAGGAACCCACAGAAACATACAATGGTCAAATCGACGATTATAAAAAATAAAATAGAAGTTTTTCTTACTTTATACCGAGCCTCATAGATCCACAGTCTCCCGACGGTCATGATCCTGGAGTCCTCTTCATCTTGCAGGGAGTAGTTCTCTCCCAGAATACGCACCCGTTGCCCCGCATACAGGGTGCCAGACATCACGCGGGCCAAGACCTGCGACGCAATACGATGTTATACACAGTGGACGAGTAGCGAGTCTAAGGTGGCTGGCATTGACCATTGGAATCACAGAAGAGATGCAACGGACTTCTGCTTACGCAAATGCGGAAGTTCTGCACACTTTTTAACTTCCGTTTCTGGTAATTTATAACAGAACTTTAACGTAACTTCCCAGAGGGGGTAAATGGGCCCCTTAGCAACAGATGTGGGATGTCTTACGTGATTTGTTTTGTTTTGCAGATGAGTTACTAAATAACAAGCCGAAGTTTATGCCGTTCCGCGCATTTTTTTCTAGCTTGCCCGAGAAAAAAATTGTATTTAACTAAAGTTCAATTACAAAAAATAATATAAAACACGAAATGGAAAAAAGAGCAACAAAGAAGGAATAGCATTTACATAATAATAAATGAAGCGATGACAAAAATAAGGCAAAATAAACATAAGAGAGAACATTCAAGCCATGGTCTAGTCAAAGTTTTGGTAGAGTCGTAAAGAAACAACATGACAAAAATCATTTAGACTGCTACCAAAAATTTCAAGACCATGGCTTGAGTTAACAAGTCTTGACATTCTGGACATTGGAGAATTATACCCATAATTAGTTTTGTGATGATTGAGGAACAGCATTTCATTGTTTCTGAGTCTACGGCAAAGAATGTTGAACTAGATACAACAGAGAAGGTGAGTGAGTAAAACAATTAATAATTTTGTAAATGAAAATTAAATCAAATTTTTCCTGTGCTTCTCTAATGAAGACATTTTCAATAATTTTTCAATTTTATATGAATAACCGCCTCTTTCTCGCCCTAATCTCCATGCAATAACGCGTAAGAAGTGACGTTGTACGGATTCAATGTATAGTATACTGAAGTGTCGAAATGAAACCAAAAACAAACAATATTTGGAACTATTTTTTACAATTAACTGCAGCCGACTGTAAAATATGTGAAAAAGTGTACATATTCTCAAAAAAGACTATGACTGCATTGATTTGAGGCATTCCATTGCTTGCCCTCGCTGAATTTCTAATACCAGTTTAGATTGCGGATTGTTTCCACAGTATAAAATCGTATTCTGCTTCTGTTACATCTCTAAATCACAGTATCATCAGATCGGCATCAGATGACGTCCTTGGTTGGAAAAAAAAGCAGAGATCGCCCACAATTCGAAGAGAACTGATGGCCGGAAGGCTCACGAACAAGAAAAATAGTATGATTGTATTCGTTATCGCACCTGGAAGAAGGTGCAGTCGTCGTTGGGATACATCTTGGTGGAGTGCGCGATGAGACGGCCGTTCTGGTCGCACTCGGCCATGTCCATGAAGGCTCCGCTCTCCGGGGGCCCGGTGTAGGTGTGCGATATCTTGGTGCGGGCGTTGTCCACCGGGGACTTGATGTGCTGAACACACATGCTGACAAAGCCACTGCCAATGCCAATGCCAAAAGGTAACAATTATTAATGATCACAGATTACACTACAAGTATAAAGTCCAATCTTGATGTAAGAATATATACGGAGAGAGAGAGAGCTAAATATTTTTCCCCAACCTATACAAATTTACGATAAATCACTTTCTCCGGGTTTTTACGTCGTAAGCCGTGAAAGAAAGAGACACAATTGCCACCGGATGATGAGTCTAAGATTAGGAAGTATATTTATTTTTTAACTTTTTGTTTCTTACATTACCTACCTCACTAGGTCATAAGAACCTGTTCTGAGGTAAGTGAGTACAAGTAGAATAATATAAAAAATGATGATATTTGTTACACAATGTTAGATGATGCAACAGATATTACGTGACTTCTGTGGCTGAGCGGTTCAGATCCTCGGCTGCGAACCCAGAGGATGTGGATTCGGGCACCGGCGAACGCAAAAAAATTAAATTAATATACATTTTATTTTAATAGTGAATACCGCACAAAAGTGCACCTAGTTGCTCCCAACCATCTAGAGTCAGTGAGAATAGGTCGTCCCCAACTGGGGTATGTTGTGAGGCTGAAGGTAGTGGGGACGGGAAGCAGATGGGAAGAGGAAGGTTAGTAAGTACCTGGCTATTCAGATCTGGTCACCAAACATGGCTTGAGCAATTTCAAGCAACGTTTCAATTCTGATTGGTGGTCTTTCATCAGGGCGATACTTAGAGTATATAAACATTATTTTAATAAAATTATATACATAGTTTATTTATGGTACGTTCCAGAGTGGTAGATAATCTGGCTAGTGTTAAGTGACTAGATCTGAATAGTCAGGTACTTCCCCACCTTCCTCTTACTCATCTCCTTTCCATTCCCACTCCCCTCAGCCTCACAACACACTCCGACTGGGGATGCTATGCTCAGGACGGTTGGTTGCGACTCCTGTGGTGTGTTCATACAAAAATAAAAAATTACCTGAAGTCTCCGAAAAATCGGCTGCACACCAGTCGGAGCAGCGGTCTGATGTTCAGCTTCGACTCTTCCTTGCTGAGCTTGATGCCCAACTCCTGCAGTACTCCGTTCAGGGTTCCGTCGACGTCTCCCACGACCTGGCAATTATAATATAGAAGAGATTTGAAGATGTGGAATTGATAGAGGGAAAAATTCAAAACAGGAGCTTTAATTGGACGTAGTTATGCAGAAAGCATCCAACCCCAAAAAGATGAAACTGAGTAAAAGGCGTTTGAAAATATGACGATACAAAATCATTAACATGCGTAATCGGTATTTGTAAAGTGAATATCAGTGTTATTTTCTTTTTGAGCATTATTATAAATGGGTAATTTATAATCTAACAATGCATTTATAAAAAAAATATGTATTTCCTATGTTATACTGCATTTTATAATGTTTTTAAACTTCAATTTAAGTCAAATATCTGCAAAATGCGTTAGTAAAAATTTTTTTTTATCAAAAATCTATTGCATTTGGAGCTTGGATGTTTTCAGCAGATATAAATCTCGTATTTTTCTATGGAAAAACATGTGATACTCGATTTTGGCTGATTGTGGGTTGGACACTTTCTGCATAATTGCGTTCAATTATTTAAGCTTTTCAAAGCATTTGTCAATTTAAATTGATACTTTAAAAATAAACTTGCTATAACCCCGTTAAATTGAAAACTATGATATCTTAAGAAACATATCTATAAATTCCTAAACACAGTACAACAAAAGTACATTTCGAAAATGCAACTATCATTTCAACACTATTTTTTTTAAATCCACAGCTAGTTTTGTAATTTAATCTGGGGGAATCTTTTTTCTGCAAAGTCATTCCCTACACAAAATTAGATTAACATAAAAGATTTAGAAAATAACATGACATGTTTCTGCGCAAATCAACATTTCTTTGAAAAAAACATAACATTGCTAGATTCTAGAATCAGATTAACGAAATGACATGATATGGGTAATTCTTTTTTTTCATAGTGATTACCGCACCAGAGTCCCAACTGCTCCCAATCGTCTGAAACCAGCGAGACTATGGCATCCCCAAATGGGGTTTGTTGTGAGGCTGAAGGCAAACCCGGTGTGCGCAAATATATATATATATTTTTTATAGAATAGAGAATACTTCACAACAGTCCCATCTACTCCCAGCCGTCTGGAGCCAGCAGGACTATGGCATCCCCAATCGGGGTATGATGTGAGGCTAAAGCAGGGGGGGAGGGGAAGGATATGGGGAAGAGGAAGGTTGGTAAGCACCTGGCTATTCAGATCTGGTCACCAAGCACGGCTAAAGCCATTTCAAGTAACGTTTCGATTCTTAACGGCGGTCTTGCACCAGAGTATGTACCACTCGTTTAAAAACAACAACAAAAACACAATGAAACTGAACGATTAACCAACAACGTTAAGACTACAATGCAAAATAGTTTTTACAACCTGATAATTTTTTCAAACCTAACGCAATAAAGTGTTGGTATTTTAACCATTCAACAACATTTTTCAGGCAAAAATTTTACGAGTTCTTACGTTGGACAATATTTTAAATCTGCAATTAAAATGTTAAATGCCTCCTTCGCCAGAGGTTGTACAGCATGTATTTACAGCAGAATCATTACTGAAGGTATATTTCCATCAGAGATCACATGAAAATAAATATAAATTGCCATTCACCTGAGCAAAGATCTTATAAAGCGGTTCCAGAATAAACTCCACAAAGCTTCTCTGGGCCGAGCTGTGCGGCGACTTTTTGCTGAACTTGCGCGTCTTGGGGCTGAAGTACATGTCGCCCCAGAGCTGGCGCGCCAGGTCGGCCGGCCGCATGGACGACGCGCCGTTGGCTTGGCGGTAGATGGTGGCGAAGGACTCCAGCGTGAAGCAGACGTCGAACTGGGAAGAGGCGAAACACACATTGCCTGAAAATAAATAAATATCAATTTATATAAAGTTGAAATGTATACAACAAGTAACGTAGTTATGTACTTACTTTGTGGATTTTTCTATCGGAAACGGCCGATACGTAGCGCCTAGCATTAAGCGAATCTACCGGTGGCAAGTAAGATATAGCTGTTGCGTTATTCATTTGTGTATTTATAAACTAACAAACTATTGTCCCATTACAAAAAAAAAATACATAACAAGAAATGGGAAAAAAGAGCAATAGAGAAAGAACAGCACATACATAATATTATAAAGAAGCAATGACAAAAAAAGGACAAAATATACATGAGAAAGAAAATTCAAATCAAAGCCAAGGTCGAGTCAAAGTTTTGGTAGTCGTAAAGAATAACAAAAATCATTTAGACTGGTATCAAAATTTTTAAAACCATGGCTTGAGTTAACAAGTCTCGACATTCTGGACAGTGGATAATGATACTCATAATTAGTAGTGATGATTGAGGAACAGCAATTCATTGTTTCTGAGTCTGCGACAAGGAATGTTGAACTGGATGAGTTGCAACAAAGAAGGTGAGCCAATTATACAATTATAAATAACACCCTCAACGATATCAACGACCCAATTGTTTCAACTTCCCAACAGGGGATTATTATTATTAAATTCAATACCGTCGCGTCAACGTCGGCGTTATTTCCAACGGTTATATTCAAAAGTTAACAATTGCCAACAATAACAGTGTTGGCGTTTTTTAGAATTATCGTCAACGGCCAGTACTAAATACAGACTGTCTCGTGGTCAAAAATAATTACCCAGGAGTGGTGACACGACTGGAGCAGTGCCTCCCGCAGTGGCGGTGGCCGCCAGCAGACCATTAACTTCATCCACAATGTGCTTCAGCTTGTAGTAGGCGTCCTGAGGTGGCAGTTTCAACTCCAGGATTAGCCGATCGATCTACATCAACAGAAAGACACAACTTTAACCACTTATTTGATTTAGGGGTCATATCTTATAAACCTTGGAGTAAGAATATATGGAGAGTTACCTTTGCGAAGCAGTGTAGTCAGGTCGGTCGACTTTATATAGAAAGGGACAAAGATATGTTAAAGGATGTTGGATAGCCTATTAGTTACCGCCCACGTGGAATTCGGACATTTTTAATAAACATATTTGAACACATTAAACAAAACAATATCAATACACCATTCAAATGATTTATAAAGTAAAATTATCACGCAAACACTAATAACAGAAGGTTTGCCTAAATAATGATGAAAGCTTTTTGTTGATTTTATGTCTTTATATCATTAAAAATGTGAAAATTCTGAAATTCGGTTAAAAATATTTTAAACTGTTGAAATACCTTTGAAAAGTGATGTTTTATAATTTTTGTTTTGTCTTATTTGAACATTCACGCATAGCACATATCACCATCATGTTTGATTTATTTGTATAACCACTGCAAGTTTTTTAATCAACACAAATATAGAAAATAACCTCAAAATCCGTTGACGTAAGTTATGCGACTAGATGATGTGAAGTTAGCACGGACGGAGAACATCCTTACATACTTAGAAGTACTGCAATATTATGTGACAACTTTTCTTGTCTCTTTCTCTTTCATGTAAAAACCCGGAGAAAGTGATTTATTGCAAATTTGTATAGGTTAGGTAAAAATATTAGCTATACCTCCTCGGGCGGTAACTAATAGGCTTTCCAACATCCTTTAACATATCTTTGTCTCTTTCTATTGAGTCAGTATAAAGTCAACAATTCTGACTACACTGTTTCGCAAATGTCCTCCAAGGCTATAGTTCTGTTAGTTTTTATAGCTGTCACAATAAAAAATTAAAACTAGCAGAACTCGATACATTATTAATAAATATGATTAATACATATTGAAAATATATAATATAAAAATACATTATTTATGTTACCTTATTGATGCAAAGAGTGACTGCCAGCTGTTCTTGTATCGCGTGAGCGAGCATTCGCTCTGTGTTTAGCATCACCCCTTCTGCAGCATCCACAAATAATACGACGCCTGAAATACAAAGAAGGGTATGTTATTAATTTAGTCTGAACCGCGTCCAAACCGACTACCTCGCTGTTTCCAACGCAGCTTAGTGTAGTTCGGCCACCTATTCTCAAGGGTTAGCCTCTGTTTAATAATGGATGATGTTTCTGCATTAAATTTGTGTGGACTTTATGCACAATAATGCTTCATCTGTGAGAAATAGTTAGGATGCAGGTGAATTCTCTACACTTTGTGTTTGACGTTGTTTGTTTGTTAGTTTATATATCCGTGTTTTCTCCTTAATGGAGAATGTAAGACTGATATAAGCTTGTAGTAAGAATATATATGGAGAGAGAGCTAAATATTTTTACCCAACCTATACAAATTTACGATAAATCACTTTCTCCAGGTTTTCACGTCGTAAACCGTGAAGGAGAAAGAGAAAAGACATATTGTCACATAATATCGCACCACTTTTAGATATGTAAGCATGTTTTCCGTCTCCCGGGTCTGTGCCCACTACGTTTTATTATGGGACATAATTCAACAGTTTTTGAGGTTATATCCTATATTTTTGTTGATAACAATACTGTGAAAAAGTGGTTATACAAATAAACAAAACATTATGTCGACATGTGCTATGAATGAATGTAAAAAGGTGTGTCCATGAAAACCCTAGCCACGTCCGAGCCAGGAATAAATCAACAATCCTGACTACACTGTTATGCAAAGCTATCCCTCCTGGTATATTATTGCTCTGAGGATATAAGCATAATGAGCAAGATCAAGAAAGTGACGTTTGAATGGTTTGGGCATGTAGAGCAGATGAAAAAGGAAGCAGTGTAAGGAAAATATATAATACCAAAGTGAATGGTAGAAGAAGTCGGAAGACGACATAGCATGACCAAGTGAATCGAATACTTGAGTTGGGTTACGTTAAGAGCCAAAATAATAGAAGAGTATATATGTGAATAAATGCAAAGAGAGTGCCAAGACAGAGTTGTTTGGCTGTCCATCTCTCTGCCTACCCCTCCGGTAAAGAACGTGACAGTTTGTTAGTTAGGGTAACAGAGAATTTATAGGTTTGATTTTTTCAGGATGGGCAGGTTGGCATCCTCGCTAGGTCGGCGTCCTTTCCAGGCTATGCCAATCTTTCAAAATGAATAAATTGAAATGGTGGCCAGGTTTAGTTAGTTGATAGAGGAAACTCACCGTCGACGAGCCGCATGGCGGCGGTGGCCTCATCGCTAAAGTTGACGTGCCCAGGCGTGTCCATGACGTTGATGAGATGCGACTTGCCGCGCGTGTCCTGCAGCAGCAGCGTGACAGGGGCGGCCTTCACAGACACGCCGCGCTCGCGCTCCACCAGCAGCGTGTCGCAGTAGCGCAGGCCGTGCTCGGCGGTGGCCAGAGAGGGGTGCGTCTGGCGCACCAGGCAGTCTACGAAGCTGGTCTTTCCTGGAAATATACGTGATCAAGTTGTGTATATTTAATAATTAAGTCGGCTGAATACATTTCCTTCCAAATTAAAATAAAATTGCACGAGGTTTTCCTGTGAATACAAACAGTAATGTCACTTTGAAAATCGACTTTTTTTCAGCCGTAATAAATTAAGCAAACTTCAAATATTTATTACTTGACTTGTACCGAACTAAACGCAATCCAAAATATCTCTATGGATTGATTATTTTGTTGACAAGTGATTATGGTTCATTTAAATATGTTGTTTCTACTCTCGTGGTACGAGAACGTATGGAAGCAGAAAAACACTTTAACTTCTTCTTCTTTATTTTATTTGAACATTTTTATCGGAAGATTTTTTAAAGTACAACAGTTGAACCTTCAACTGACGACATTCAAGAACCGCACGGCAAGGCGCTCTGAATGGGACTGCCAACTGACAATATTCAAGATCCGCACGCCATGGCGATCTGAACAGGACTGCCGAGATGAAGTAATGGTCAACTCAAAGATCATACTCTAACATGCGGTATGGAACAAAGCATGTTTAAAAGGATCTTAAAAATTGATCTAAAGATATTGTAAACAATACAATTCAAGGGACAGAAACACATTAAAGAAAGCAATTAAGAAATGCCCAAGGACCTTGGTCTGACGGGTAGATCACAGGGGATTTAAGAAACAGTAAACATTATGGGAGGCAATTAAGAAATGCCAAAGGACCTTGGTCTGAAGGGTAGGTTACAGGGGATAAGCCCCCACATGGGCGCAACTGCATGGCCCATTACAGCTAGCATAATGAATTCACTACATTATTTCATAGACATAATGAACATTAATCAGATTTGCTTAATCCTAAAACATGAATCACACTATAATACAAATGTAAACATAAACATATAAAATTACGATTTGCAGTAAGCGATAAGACATTCCTTCATAAAATACCAGGCTAGTACTAGAGATACCTTATTTAATTTCACCGGAATCTGCCCTTGATTGTAAAATGGTAGATGATATATTTTTCACGTAGTAACGTCGCATTCGGGAACGAACATATGTAAACAGGTTTAGAAAGATACAAACTCCTGAAAATATAATGATGAATGCCCGGGTCCTATAGGAACCTCCGGCACACTAAAGGTTAAACATGCTTTTCACCCCAATCCACACATCTGCCCTGATGATGGACAGCGCAAGGTTGTCCGAAACGTTGGCTCAAAGTGGAGGAAGTATAAAACGGCATAATTCCCCAAAAATCAACTATGAAATTTCATAAGATTGTCCATTGATTATTTATTTACTATTGTCGAACTATTGTCCAATTACAAAAAAAAATACATAACACGAAATGGGAAAAAAGAGCAACAGAGAAAGAACAGCACATACATAATATTATAATGAAGCTATGACAAAAATAGGTTATAATATACTTAAGAAAGAACATTCAAATCAAAGCCAAGGTCAAGTCAAAGTTTTGGTGGAGTCATAAAGAATGACAAAAATCATTTAGACTGCTACCATAAATTTCAAGACCAAGGCTTGAGTCAACAAGTCTCGACATTCTGGACAGTGGAGAATGATACCCATAATTAGTAGAGTGATGATTGAGGAACAGCAATTCATTGTTTCTGAGTCTACGGCAAGAAATAAAATGAAATTACCGTTGTGCAGATGCCCCAGAAGCGCCACGTTCCTCACCAGCTGCGGAGAGTCCATCATGTCGGCCAGGTACTCCATGCTGTAGGTGGTCTCTGGCAGCTCCTGTTCGCGTAGCTGGAACTTCTTCTTCTTCACGGGCTCCACCAACGGCTGGTCAAGTGCCTGCGTATCTTCCTCCTGCACTATGGTCTCCACGTCGGGCCCGTAGACTTCTACGGCCTGAGGATAGTACCTGAATGGAAGAATTGGTAAATAAGTTCAAGAGATATAGGACCTTAGAGTATATAGAGTGGTATCTATTCAAGGCAGTGTAGTCAGTTTTTGATGATTTTTACAGGACTCGGCGGACCTGGGGGTGGCTAAGACTAAGGCTAGGGTATTTATACATCCATTAATATCACATATTGACATAACGTTTTTGTTTATTCGTATAGCCACTGTTTCACAGTATTGTTATCAACAAAAATATAGCATATAACCTTAAAAACCGTTTAGTTGTATCAAGTTTAGTGGCATAATAAACAATGTGGGCGGAGTCCCGCGGTGACCCAGGAGCGCAAGATCATTGTGACAGTATCACTATGAAGGATCTTGGGATCATATTTGATAGTAGGCTAACATTTCATGCTCATATCGAAATGACCTGTGGCACTTCATTGAAAATGTTGGGTTTCGTTATACGTACTGCGAAAAACTTTAGAGACAACCGGGTTCTCACAATATTATTTAATTCCTTAGTAAGAAGCAGGCTGGAGAGTGGATCAGTGATTTGGAGTCCGCACGAGGAGAAGTACTCCCTCATGTTGGAGAGGGTTCAGAAGAAATTTCTGAGATTTCTCTACTTGAGGGAGTACGGTTACTACCCGTGGCTCTATCCGACTGAATTTCTCTTGGGTATGCTGGGAACAAACCATCTACGGGTCAGAAGGGATGTGTACATCGTCACCCATTTCTTCAAATTGATATGTGGATGTTTCGAAAACTTAGCTATCATGGAGAGCATTAACTTTTATGTTCCCGATGGTTATCGCCGTCATCGACAGCATAGATTGTTTTATCTCCCGGCCTGCAGGACTAATTTTCCAATGGTCATGCCGGTGGGGAGGGCACTCTTGCTGTTGAATCGAATCGCTTCGGATATCGATATTTTTTCATCAGCGAAACTGTCTTTAAACAGCAAGTTTTATTGCTGCTTGCTTAACTTGTATTTACTATTTATCTATTCTGTTTAGTTATAAAATCTTGTCTTATATTGTATATTATATGCAGTGTACTCTGTTTTTTGTTTACTCCATATATATTTTTCTACATATCTTTAATAACGCCTTAAAATTTTATTTTGTAATGTTATTAAAATGAATAAAGAAATTTAAGTACATAGATGAGGTGTGTTATATTTGTTCCCTTTCTCTCTCATGGTGTACGAAGTAAAAACCCGGAGAAAGTGATTTATCGCAAGTTTGTATAGGTTGGGTAAAAATAATTACCTCTCTCTCCAGTATAAGTATAAGACCAATGTCCTAAATGATAAATTAATTCTCAAGTGTTGGTAGTGCCAAAACCCTAGACTGTTTGATAGACCCTTCTATCTTAACGAACGGATTGCAATCTTTGGAGCACAGACGTCAGGTGGTAATACTGTCCTTGTTCTACCGGTATTTCAATGGAAGATGCTCCGAGGAACTTGTGTCATTAATCCCTTCGGCACCTGTGCATAGTCAGAAATATGCCAAACGCGTGCCCAACATTTGTACCCGGTTAACATTCGATACATGAGAATGAGTCGTTTCTACGACTCATTCTTGTGTTCAACAGCTCGACTATGGAATGATATGCCCGCCTGCGTTTCCTCCCTCCTACAACATGGGACTGTCCAAGTCCCGGGTTCACTCTTTCCTCAAAAAGACCTCAAACACAGCATCCCCTAAGACGACATAGGCCCTGAAGTGCTTATTTTTTGATTTCTCATCAAACGCATGGATAATTAGATGGTTCCGGGGGAATTAGATAGAATACCGGTTTGCACATCAAGAAATAAATAAAAAAAATTGAGATATGCAAACATTTGAGAACGACTGTCTCGGTGTTCTTATGTTTTAAAGGGTATTGATTAATTTATTAGACCTTTTACAGTTGTTTTCATAAGACATTGGATGCTATCCAAGTCAGACTCCAATAAATCTGAAAAAAACCCAGAGTAAGTGTTTGGTTTCTTGCCCTGTTAGATGACCAATCACCCTCTGTTATGGTGTTGAGAAAATACAAGATGCATCATAACCTCCAAATAATGAGAATCTATAAAACTATTAATGATAAACTATACTACTATTAATATTAAACCAATAATAACCTTTTGTCTTCATGTAGGACGACAGCCATTGGCGCCGGTTCGGCTTCTCCTTCAGGGTCATCGTCCTCATCCATAGCATCCTCATCAACATCTCTCGGCTCCTGCTGTCCATAAACACTCTGTTCATCGTCCGAATCAGATTCCAAATCAGGCCCGATGTAGTTGCCGAACTCGTCGTAGAGATCTCCGTCCATTTTTATTCGATTCGACTAATAATTATTGTAAATTCAATAGATTTTCGACGTACTAATACCGGTGCTGTCAAATAAACGACGCCAATCGAAACATGTAAACATAACCTAAAAAGTATGTTTGAAATCGCTCAAATCAGGGATGCCATTAAATAAAAATAATTGCCAGTGATGTCATGCAATTTTTTTTTTTTTAATTTCACTCATTCTCATGCGACCAAGTGTATTTGGTAACATTATATATTTTTTATTTATTTTTTAAGTGAAATTTAATTATTTATTAGCGTGGTTTGCGTAATAAACATGAAAGGAATGATTGACCGTACAAATCTTATTATTATTATTTATTTTATTTTATTTTTTATCATCATTATTATTATTTTATTTTCATATATTTTTATTTTATTATTTACTTATTTATTTATATCTTATGAAAATTCTATTCATTTTTATTTTTGTTACTATTATTATTACAATGGATTGATATTAATTATGGAAGGTATTGCATTGCACTACTCCTGCATACCTTCCGGAATATAACTTTTATGATTATTATTATTATTAAATCAAATTAATACATCAAGATGATACAAGATAATTAAAATTTTTTGATGGTTTCAATCTGTATATCTTGTGAAAATGATAAAAGTAAAGAGTAATTTTAAAATTTAAATGTTTGGAAATTACAGGAAAAGAAATAAATTGTTAATTTTTTTTTAAATCATCGGCAAACACCATTAAATTGATATTTGCCATTATTGGCAAAAACACGGAACCGGTTCCTGGAAAAAGTAATATCGTGACTGGCTTGGAACCGGTTCTTTTTATCCGGGACAGGAATATTGACCATCTCTACTAAAATCCACAGACCAAACAGCTGGCACCATTTATCGGCAAATATGGCGGCCCTCGCCAAAGTAGCGAAATTTTCATCTCTTTTGATTAAAAAGCAACCCGCCGCCTTGTTTAATGCCATTAGGCAAGCGTCCCGTAAGGAATATCAATTAAATTAACATTTGGTTTATTAAATGTTCATTACCGTCTATTTAAAAAAATCTTTTTCGTTACGTCACACCACTGACATTAGAAGTAGACAGTCGAATAAACACTAGGATTTTTGTAGCGTAAAAACTTGTGACCAAAGAATGAATACATCCCTGTATTGATAGTTTATTAAAAATTATAGTGATCCAGTAAATTTTCTCTTAAGTTTATTTTATTGCTATTTTTTACGACAAATACCACTATTTATTTGACGAGTACAAACACTCGTCTTATTAATATATACCTAATTTTGAATCTCTTTATAGTTTGATTTATGGGCTTGTATTCTACTTTCAATTGTTCTGTGCTAGAGGGGTAAGATTTTAAACCCTGACCTTAGAGGTTGGTAGTTACAAATTTGACAAATGTATATTTTTATGGATTTTTAACATGTAGGTTAAAAATAAATTTATGTATCATACATCCCCCATACAACATCCACAAATATGACGGGTCCTCTGGGAAATTATCAATGCGTGGCGGATAATGAGCCTAAAAGCCAATGTAATAAATGATTCTAGTTGCGGCTTGCTTCCGGGCACTGCTTACTTCAACTTGGGCACCCACTTAGTAATGATTAACATTATTTCAACATTTTCAGTCCGCCGCAGTCTTTGGGACCTGCAGAATCGTTCAATGCTCCCATACTCAATTAGATTTTCGAGTTCATGATTGATTTTCATTCTGTATGATCCATTTTCTAGCGTAGGTCTACAGATTATTTTTCATTCGAAGACTGTAAAATTTTTTTGAGTTAGGTACCCTGTCTCGCAACTGGAAATTACCAAAATCTAAAATATTCACTATTTGCGGTTGATTTTCAGATTGGAACAAGGACTGGAAGCCAGGTCCGTACCCCAAGACTGAGGAGGAGCGTCGCAAGGCGGCAGAGAAGTATGGTATGCACCCTGACGCGTACGAACCCTACCCCGACGATGGTCTGGGCTTTGGAGACTACCCTAAGGTGCCCATGGTGTCGGGAGACCAGCGAGACCCTTTCTACCCCTGGGACTATCCGGGACATAAGATGAACTTCAATGAGCCGGTAACTTTCAACTATGTTGTGGCAGATATACAATCCCCATCGAAGTCCACCGCTTTGCTTCGAGATCAATGTTATAAACACAAAATCAACCCTCAAATCGGATAATGCAATTTTTCAATTATTGGTCAAACCTTGGAGTCAGAATATATATGGAGAAGTACCTTTTCGAAACAGAATAGTCAGGACAGTTGATTTTATACTGTCTAGAGAGAAAGAGACAAAGATATATTAAAGTATGTGGGATAGCCTATTAGTTACCGCTCGGACATTTTTAATAAACACATTTGAACACATTACACAAAAAAATATCAATACACCATTAAAATGATTTATAAAGTCAAAATATCACACTAACACTAATAACAAAAAGTTTGCCTAAATAATGATGGAACCTTTTTGATGATTTTACATCTTTATATAATTAAAAATGTGAAATTTCTAAAGTTCGCTCAAAAATATTTAAAATTGTTGAAATACCTCTGAAAAGTGATGTTTTATAATCTTTGTTTGGTCTTTTTTGAACATTCACGCATAGCACATATCAGCATCATTTTTGATTTATTTGTAAAACCACTGCAAGTTTTTTAATCAACACAAATATAGAAAATATCCTCAAATTCCGTTGACGTAAGTTATGCGACTCGATGATGTGAAGTTAGCGCGGACGGAGAACATCCTTACATAATTAGAAGTGCTGCGATATTATGTGATGACTTTTCTTGTCTCTTTCTCTCATGGTATACGACGTAAAAACCCGGGGAAAGTGATTTATCGCAAATTTGTATAGGTTGGGTAAAAATATTTAGCTCTCTCTCCATACTCCAAGGGTCAAACTAATAGGAAACCAGAAAAGAATCACATAATTTGGAAATTAAACTTAACACAACTTCGTTTATAATTCTGTTGCTTCGCTAACTGTAAGCTTCCAAAGCCTTATGCAAAGCCATCGTTGCGCATGAAATTTACTACAAAACTTTTGTTGTAACTAAAATACACTAGTGTGACTTATTTGATAAATTTTGCTTAATGAAATTTGTCAGAATTCAGATAGCTAATTAAATTCTCTAAGATAAAATCTACAATATTTCAAATAGCATTAATGTTGTGTTGTTTGCAATATGAAGATCACCATTCGGTGGAACTTGCAGGGAGAGATTTTTTTCCAAGTAGACCATCAATAGTCAAAAAAACAATGTTTCGTTCGATCTTTTGACTGCGATAAAACTTTTTTTTGAGAAATGGTTTCGAAAACTTTCGATACGTCGTGTCTAGATATACTTGGTCAATGGGCATCTCCGCATAAATCGCTCAAACTCGATGGTTTTATCTGAAATGGGATTGTTTTTTTTTGTGCGGGGGGGGGTTGCCGGCGATATTCTAGGGAAAAAAACTGGAACCGATTCCTAGCCGCGGAAGGGTTGCCAGAATCGAAATATTCGGATGTGGAAATTCTCAATACTCGGTGTTTCGTAATAATCAATATCGAACATTCATGAGAATAACAGTGTGTTGTTACGATTATCCAAATATTACGATTGTGCCCAATAATAGTTCGGAATGTTCTCATTGTAAAAATGATTGCTCATTCCAGAATGTTTTTTTGATTGTAACCTCAGAGCAATAATATACCAGGAGGGATAGCTTGTGTAGTCAGGATTGTTGATTTTTTCCTGACTCGGGCGTGGGTAGAGTTTTCATGGGCACACCTTTTTACTTCCATTCATAGAACATGTCGACATAATGTTTTGTTTATTTGTATAACCGCTTTTTCACAGTATGGTTATCAACAAAAATATAGGATATAACCTCAAAAACCGCTTACTTATGTCCTGTAATGTCGCATAACAAAAAATGGTGGGCGGTGTCACGGGAGACAGAAAACATACTTACATACCAAAAAATGGTGCCAATTATGTGACAACTTGTCTTGTCTCTTTCGTTCTCATAGTATACGACGTAAAAACCCGGAGAAAGTGATTTATCGTAAATTCACATAGGTTGGGTAAAAATATTTAGTTCTCTCTCCGTATCTATTCTTGCTCTGAGATTGTAACCCTTCACTATTAGATACTCTAAGCTACGCTTGAAATGGCTTTAGCTGTGTTTGGTGACCAGATCTGAATAGTCAAATACTTACCGACCTTCCTCTTTCCCATCTCCTTCCCCTCTTCACTCCTTTCAGTCTTACTGCATACCCCAGTTGAAGAAGCCATATTCACGTAAAATAATATTGTCATTCAATTTTCATGAATTGGAAATATTTCCTTCTTATAAAGCTGTTGTTTTGTGAAGTCTTTTTTTACATTTCTATTTATTTTATACTGTGTGCCCCGATGATGACACGGGCATTGTCGAAACCGGTAGGCCAATGTAAAGAATAATTAGATTTTTTATCAAATGAATTGTTTTCAGATTCACGCTCTCGAAGAGTTGATAAATGAAACGCGCTACGACATCAACCGCCGTCACTACTACCCTATGTGGCAGATGTGGACCATCTTCCTCAGCGTCACGGGCTTCATCTTCGGATCTTTCTACCTGCTGGAGCGCGATGACCTCTACATGCATCCTCCCGTGCTGGCCAAGCAGTACCCCGGCCACCACTACAACTGCGCCTTCCAGGGGAAGAAGCCAGAAGATGCCCCTGTCCACCATTAGATCAGCAGATGTTGCAAAAGATTGGCGCATACTGAAATGTTGCAATTTTGTAATGTTACACAGTAACATGTTGGGATTTTGTAATGTCACACAGTAATGTGTTGCAATTTTGTAATTTCACGCAGTAAATTTATCTGTGCAGGCAGCCAAAAGAGGAACCAACGAATGAACAAACAATTATTTTTTTCTCAGTATTCCAAATATAAGCAATATTACAACATTTTACTGTGTGGTGTTTCAATATTGCGATTATTACAATAGTGCTAAACCTTACTGTGCAATGTCACATGGTGCAAAATTTGAACGTGTGACTATACAATGTTGCAACATTTGCCAATTTATAGCCATTGGATAATTGCAGGATTAAAAAGCAACTAAATATTCTAGAAAAAGTTCAGTTTATTGATGTAACTTTTTGTACAGTGTATGAAGGGAAGTTTATTTTTTATTTGCAATAAACCGGCAAATATTTGTTAGAAGTATGTATATGTAAATAAATTATGATACTAATAGAATAAATGTACTAGTATTTCTATTTACCTGCGCACTAGTCCTGGACAGAACAAAATCAGTTCTCAATCAACCCCTTAATATCCCTTTTGACACCACTTTATTAGATACGTATACCAACCGGTTTTCGGCTCTACCTGAAACTTGTTCAGGGTTGAACAAATATGTATTAAATTAAAACAGAATTATGTATAATGCTTGGGGAAAACATAACATGGGCACATCAACTTAGGTGGGGGTCAAGTACGGGAGGTGGTAGGAGTGGGGGTAGGGGGGTAGGGGGTGGAAGGGGAACAAATTTTAAATTGGGCTGCTGGATAAATCTAGTTGCTTATTAAGTAAGTTGCTTTTATTTATTTTTAGGCATTTTTTTTTAATTTCAAGTGCTTCTAAATTATTTAGGCGTAGACCAGAGATTCCCAAACTTTTTTGTCCCGTAGACCACTTGCTGATTTTTTCCGTTTTGTATAGACCCCATGCTTTCCTAATATAGATTTTTTTTAGCGTTGAGAAAATCTTCAAAGTTTTGTGAACGCTTCAGGAACTGCTAGTTTTTTTAAATGAACCCTTCGCGGTGAACACTTCAATTGAAGTCGAACTCGCCAAAAAATAGTACTGGTCGGTAGAGATTTATATAATATATAATCGAAAAGTGCTAGCAAATCAACAAAAATTCCTCCGAAAAAAGGCACTAGTTAGTAGAGATTTGAAATCGAAAAGTACTAGCAAGTCGAAAAAATATCCTCCCCAAAAAAAGTACTAGCAAATCGACAAAAGTTCCTTCGCAAAAAAGTACTAGCAAATCGACAAAAGTTCCTTCTCAAAAAGTACTAGCAAATCGACAAAAATATGAAACTGAGGAAGAACCAGTTTCTCGCCAAATCTTTGTAGTTCTTTGGTTCTTTGTAGTCTTTGAAGTCGAACTTCCATTGAAGTACTTAGAATAAAGTACTTCATTAAAGTCCGACTTCAATTGAAATATATGAACTGCCTCTAAATGAATTAGTTCGCACAACGGAACTACCAACTTCAATTGAAGTATTTGTTCAGTGAGAATCGAATGAAGTTGAAACTGCCGCAAAAGGAAGTATGAAGTTCTTTGAAGTTTGCGGGAAGCCAAAATTTTGGTGACGGCTTGCCTAAATGGAATCCACTCTCGTGGACCCCCATTTACGTCTCGTGCACCTTACAGGTCGGAATCGACCACTTTGGGAATGACTGGCGTAGACCAATCCCAATTATAAATTTGTTCCCCTTCCGCCCCCTACCCCCTCTCCAACCACCACTCCCGTGCTTAACCCCCACCTAAGTTGATGGGCCCATTTTATGTTTTCCACAAGCATTCTAATTCTGTTTTAATTTAATACATATTTGTTCAACCCTGAACAAGTTTCAGGTAGAGCCGAAAGCGGTTGGTATATGTATCTAATAAAGTGGTGTCGAAACAAAGTTATTTTAATTTAAAATTTAATTATGTCTTACCACAAAGTGAGTGCTTCATGTGGAAGTTTAATTTCTTTCACTCGCTTATACATAATACATGTTTAATAATCACATACTAATATTATAGTTCAATCATAGTTTCTATGTTTAAAAAATGTATAAAAATACTTTTTCGACATTATATGTGCGATGCCTGAGTTGGAACTAGCGTTGGAAAAAACTTCAATGTTTTGTGAATGCTTCACGAATTGTAAGTTCTTTCAAATGAACACTTCAGTTGAAGTCGAACTCGCAAAAATGAGATTTGAATTTATCCGCTTATTTGTTCAGTTCTTTTTGGAACCGGTTCCTCACCGAAAAAGCACGTACTAGTCGGTAGAGATTTGAAAACGAAAAGAACTAAAACTGGTTCCTCGCCAACAAAATCACGTACTAGTCGGTAGCGCTTTGAAACTGGAACCGGTTCCTCGCCGAAAAAGCACATGCTAGTCGGTAGAGATTTCAAAGAGAAAAACTGAAACCGGTTCCTCGCCAAATTGAATGAACGCTAAGATGAACTGCCGACTACAATTGAAGTATTTTTTTCAATGAAATGAAATAAATGAAGGCTAAAATGAACTACCAACTTCAATTGAAATATTTGTTCAATGAAATCAAGTTATTGAAATGAATAAACGCTAAAATGAACTACCGACTTCAATTGAAGTATTTGTTCAATGAACAATGAATGAAGTAGGAACTGTGGCCAAAAGAAGTAGTTCTTTCAAAGTGGTCACAACGCTAGTTGGAACCCTTAGCATTGGACTGCCGTTCAACTAACCGATCACGGAAAGATATTGAAAGAAAAGAATCTATCACAATACAAATAAACAAGTATCACTTTACGAAACTGTAATAAATAAAATACACAAGCTACGGAGTCTGCAGCTTGTAGATGCTGGTGAAATACTCTTCTTCCAAATCGTACAAATCTGCAGCTATATCGTCCCGTAGAGACATCAGCTTCTGGTCGCATTCCTGCTGTTTGGTGCGGAACAGCTTGGAGTTCTGGGTGATGGCCTCGTTGACGGACGGGAAGTCGTTCAGGATGAGGTATTGCTTGATATCGGACACTAGCTTCATGAGGGATTCTCCGGCACGCACTGGAAGAGAAACTTTATTAGCATCCCGGTTAGTCATATAAACGCAGTTGTCGGCCAACTTTACGTGATTGCCAGACCTGCAGTGGTCGGTGGGACTTTACATTCGCCCTTGGAGGACATGGAGAAATACCTTTGCGAAACAGTGTAGTCAGGATTGTTGACTTTATACTGACTCGATAGAAAGAATAAAGATATATTAAATTATGTTGAATAGCCTATTTGTATAACGGCCTGCATGGTCGAGTGGTAAGACGCTCGACTATGAATCCAAAGGTCGCGGGTTCGAACCCGGCGTGCGCAAATAAATTTTATTTAATTAATATGTGTCAAAACACATTTAATTGATTTTAAATAAAATATAGTATATTTGCGGCACGTTCCAGAGTGGTAGATACTCTAAGTATCGCCCTGGTGAAAGACCACCATTCAGAATTGAAACGTTGCTTGAAATGGCTTTGGCCGTGTTTGGTGACCAGATCTGAATAGCCAGGTACTTCCCAACCTTCCCCTTCCCCATATCCTTCCTCTCCCCACGACCTTCAGCCTCACAACATACCCCTATTGGGTATGCCATAGTCTCACTGGCTCTAGACGGTTGGGAGCAGTTGAGACTCTTGTGCGGTATTCTCGTAAAAAAAAAAGTTACCGCCCACATGGGATTCGGACATTTTTAACTAACTAACCATCACGCCGTTTCCCCGCAGGGGTAGGCAGAGAGGACGGACCGCCATATAACTGTCTTGGCACACACTCCTTGCTTCATTCACATTCATTCATCGTCTCATACATACTCTTCCGTTATTCTGA
>JAGWCC010001305.1:0-36208 GCA_022651775.1 Drusus annulatus
TTTTCAAATTCATATATTTTTTATGTTCATTAGAGTCACTAGTGAAGCCATTAACCACATAGTTAATTTTGTCAAGCTGTGATATGGATAATTGTTTATTATGTTTTATTAAAAACTTCAACATAAATACATGTTTTTATTTATATATCACTGTAGATTTATCTTTATATAACAAAGCGTTTAAATTAAGACGTATTTTTATTCCAATCCTGAATTAACGTTTTAAATTTTGATATTAATCTTTTTTATGTTTTAAAAATATTATAAGCTTTGTACTTAAGTACTAGACTAACATTAAACTTAATATTTACTCCTTGTAATATTGCGACCAAAATCTTTTTTTTCTATGGCAATGTGTAACCCTTTGTCACTTTGACATAAGACATTTGAATAAAGCTAAACCAAACGTTTCGAGACCGAATGATAATGAAGACTTATTGTTTGGACGTTTAGACACGCAGTCTAGTATTTTGTACTGCTGAAGTTCGACGTTCTTCAAAAAGACATCCAAGATAGAATACATTTATAGCCAGAAAAACACACAATGCCACTAACTGACATAATTGTGTTTATCTTGTCAGGATTTAACTATACATTCAAATGAAATAATCTGCACAAGATTGCTTGCATTTATAACCTATGAAGGTTTGTAATGCTTGAGCAGATTTCATAACATTTTAAATATATTATGAACCCTTTGCAGATGCAATTATTCCTCTGGGCCAGACCAGCGTATACAGTATATCATACGATTTCTTCATAGTGCATGCAAAGAACCATATTTCAATATAATTTTGCGTTCTTATTAAGTCTTCCGCTTCTTCGTATAGTAAAGGAGAGTTGATAGGGGTCAAAGTGGGATGCTGAGGTTATTCAGCTAGTCGACGGCATCGGGAATCACTCAATTAAAATCCGATTAATCTCCTGGAAACTGGTGTAGTGGACATCCTTCGTCTGCATTTACCTAAGTCCTTGAGGTCTCAATTGTGCATCATATATGCACAGTGATAGTCTAGCACTGTAGGTATGGCACATATTAACCCCTCAACTAAAGCGCTAATAACCGGGGCAAATCATATGAAAACAAATGATTTTCTACATTAAGTATTTTTCTAATTTGGGTATTATTAACCTTTACCCCTCCAATCCATATTTAACGAAAATACATCCATATCCCGCACTATTTTGACAACCACAACTCATCATTTGAAACTGCTATAACTGTCTTATTTTGTGACAGATTTATGATTGGCTTATCTTAATATGTTCTCTGTACCATCTTAAGTACTATGAAATACATAAATATACAATATTTCTCAGGATGCGCCTCTAATATTGTAAACAGAGAGACATAACAAGAAATCAGGAGGCTTCTCAGCGCTGCTTACACATACCAACACAGTGTTTATATGATTATGTGTGTACCCATCGACGTACAGACAAATTATATTAGATGACCTCACGCACACATCACTAAGGACAACAGTACTGCGGCGAGAAATCCAAATGACTGGACCGGCATTTCCAACCATCTTTGGTTTCAATCCGCTTTATGTAAACAAATCAGAGGTTTTCACTAGTCACCGAAGATGACAGTAAGAGAAAGGATTGAACTATTTGTTGGTTCACTTACTGGCTAAATTCGTGACTTGTTTACGATGTACACAACAGATTTGTCATAACGCATAAATGAATATGTGTAGCGCTGGGGGCACGGTTTGTTCGCGCATACATGTATGAGCGAAAACATTGCGTAATAAAAAAAGAGCACTGTGTATTGGAAGAAACATACTAGCTGGAAAAATTAACACATGGAGACGAGAAGTAATGCTTTGGTTACACTAAATGGTTTGCTGTTCGCACTACTATAATACTGCATTTGTCTCCGAAATTTACACAGATGGACTAGTTTCCGTCTCTCTGCATTGGCCACTTTATGAGATGTCTGTCTTGCTTATAGACGGGTTGGTTAGTTGTGTGGCAACTGCTATGTTTTTCATTAGTGAACATTGTCCCAAGCCCGACAATAATGGGAGCCAACTCTAATATCTTTTTAAATTCTAAACTTATGCTATATCCCTATTAGTAATTAGTCTAAGGAGAATCCGGCCGTTTTATCTGTATAATGTATTTGGGCATATCTACGACACCGTTAGTTTATTGGTAGTGAAAACAGAACAGATTTATTTAATATTTCAAAACATTAAAAAAATGTTTTTGTTCCCTCATAAATTCATTCGCACAGAACCATCTGTTGGGCAGTCACTAACACATTTTACCAAAAAGGTAAGGATCCGCGGGTAATAAAAAGCTTCATATTATATTGGGTAGATGTCGCTAATGTTTTTACAAATTTACCTCTTCGGTCTTAATGTGCTCCTGGGACCTCAAAAAGTATTTTTTGTCTGGACGGAACAAGACAAGGAGTTTAAATTTAATGCTTATTTCAAGAAATGTAAACCTTTACATGAGCCGGTTTCAATTTTGATGAAAATAATTAGTACTTTATATTGTACTATATCGCATGTTTTTTCTTCCTCGGATTATGGAGCATGGTGAGCAAATGATCCTCACGAAGCAAACTGAGGTTTTTAAATCAATTCTTCAAAAGGAACAGTTTGACTGGATTTGTCGCATTAGGGCGGGTTAAATATACTTTGCTTTTTTTGCGTTTGCAATTTTACTATTCCGTGGTTTGTCAGGCTTATCACCTGCAAATGATTTGGTTTGAATGTTCGCGCCATGGAATTTTGGTTCGCTGATCGGCCACCATGGCGTAGAGAATTGCCCTCATAAATTCATTCGCACAGAACCATCTGTTGGGCAGTCACTAACACATTTTACCAAAAAGGTAAGGATCCGCGGGTAATAAAAAGCTTCATATTATATTGGGTAGATGTCGCTAATGTTTTTACAAATTTACCTCTTCGGTCTTAATGTGCTCCTGGGACCTCAAAAAGTATTTTTTGTCTGGACGGAACAAGACAAGGAGTTTAAATTTAATGCTTATTTCAAGAAATGTAAACCTTTACATGAGCCGGTTTCAATTTTGATGAAAATAATTAGTACTTTATATTGTACTATACCGCATGTTTTTTCTTCCTCGGATTATGGAGCATGGTGAGCAAATGATCCTCACGAAGCAAACTGAGGTTTTTAAATCAATTCTTCAAAAGGAACAGTTTGACTGTATTTGTCGCATTAGGGCGGGTTAAATATACTTTGCTTTTTTTGCGTTTGCAATTTTACTATTCCGTGGTTTGTCAGGCTTATCACCTGCAAATGATTTGGTTTGAATGTTCGCGCCATGGAATTTTGGTTCGCTGATCGGCCACCATGGCGTAGAGAATTGCCCTCATAAATTCATTCGCACAGAACCATCTAGTGGGCAGTCACTAACACATTTTACCAAAAAGGTAAGGATCCGCGGGTAATAAAAAGCTTCATATTATATTGGGTAGATGTCGCTAATGTTTTTACAAATTTACCTCTTCGGTCTTAATGTGCTCCGGGGAGCTCAAAAAGTATTTTTTGTCTGGACGGAACAAGGCACGGAGTTTAAATTTAATGCTTATTTCAAGAAATGTAAACCTTTACATGAGCCGGTTTCAATTTTGATGAAAATAATTTGTACTTTATATTGTACTATATCGCATGTTTTTTCTTCCTCGGATTATTGAGCATAGTGAGCAAATGATCCTCACGAAGCAAACTGAGGTTTTTAAATTAATTCTTCAAAAGAAACAGTTTGACTGTATTTGTCCCATTAGGGCGGGTTACATATACTTTGCTTTTTTTACGTTTGTAATTTTACTATTCCGTATAATATTATGGGTTTGTCAGGCTTATCACCTGCAAATGTTTGGTTTGAATCTTCGCGCCATGGACGTTTGGTTCGCTGATCGGCCACCATGGCGTAGAGAATTGCTCTCAAGAACGAGCCATGATTGGCTGAAAATCGGCTTGCGACAACTTCACACTTGTTCATTTACAAAACATCCCTCTTCGGTTTTCATGCGATCCTTGGAGCGGGAACAAAAATTGTCCGCATTCGTCCGGACAAATCTAAAAAATAGAATAATTTAAAATATTTTTGCTATTACCGATAAAGCATTTTATTTTCGGCAGAGATACTAATTAATACTTGGCTAGTTTTTATAGCGCCGTTTTTGTGAAATAATATCACTTCGAGGGCGCTAATGCTAAATGGACTGATTGATTATGTGTGATCATTTTTTTCAGTCATAATAAAACAGTCTGAAATGTTTTTTTTGTGGTTGGAGTTTTAAATCCGGTGCACTTAATACATACACCAATATAGGTGGAAAACTTTCGTCAACATCTTTTTTTAAAAATTCTTTCTAATTTATCAAAAACAATATAAAAATTTTACCCGCATTTTTATGTTTTTCTTTGCTTACTTCAGTTGGATGTGTTTTTAAATTTGTAGCTTTCAATAATTTGCCACCTAAACTGAAATGATTTGGGATTTCCTAGTATTTTGGTTTACTGGTCAATTTTTGTATAAACTGTCAGGTATAACTTATTCGTCGCGTGACTCTTACTGTCTGGAGTAATATTGCTTTGAGGAAGTAACCTAATAGGTTCATACCCTAAACAAATACGAATTAATATAATAACAAGCAATCATCGAACATCAATGGAAAGGCTCAAATATATTATTATAGTCACAATTGATTTTACACACTTTATGTTGCCTTTTTGACTGCAAAATATTTTTTGATAGCTGGGCATTACCTTGTATACTAGCCGCGCGTTATCTGTACGAAGTAATTGAAGAATCAACGGTTTTCTTCTTTAGGAAAAGCTACAACGAGAAAGTTTTTGCTGGGCGGGTTTCGCAATTGATAATATCAGTACAATATATTAAAGATATTATATTTTTTTATTTATAGGATTGATAAACAAAACAATAAATATTTGATCATTATCGTTACGGATGGCCTAAATAATTATTGTTTGCATTGTTTTGGAAAAAAAACAAACGTAACCAACAACAAAATAATTGCGTTTACAGCACAGTGCTATTAAACATAACTCTTTGAAATAGGACTATCTCTTTCCTAGGTAAGTATTTTATTAGTAAAGAGTTTCCGTCTGGCAATAATGCCAACTGACAAAACCATCTAATCTCTGGCAATGCAAAATGAAATGTCACATTGACACTTCACAGTCTTCACACTTCGACAATAGACAAATAAATTCATATTTTTTGTTATTTCCGGTGTAGTTTCTGCTGCTTAATAAGTCACAAGCTATTTCAGAAGACGGTCTATTCGAATCATAGATATAATACGGTAATGAAAAATACATGAGTACAGCCGAACTATTTTATAACGAACACTCGGATTTTAACCCAGTTAAATATTGTGTCGGATTTTAACACAGTTAAATACCGAGCTGAGGTTTACCCTATCTTTTTATTTCAGCTACGAGCTCGCTAAAATTATCGTTGGTAGCTTTATTTAATTGATAACTTAAGTAATTTTTGAACAAATTATTATCACTTAGAAACAAACCCTCAAGTCGGAAACATGTCTGTCAACATTGTCAATAAAAGAAAGTGCCTTTCGATTCGTGAAAAAGTCGAAATTATTAATGAATTAGAATGTGGAAAGAAAAATGTTGATGTGTGTAAAAAGTTTTCTTTGACCTCGTCAACAGTGTCAACATTGTGGAAAAATAAAGATGTCTACAAAACCGCAATGGAAAACAATTTAACGCAAAACAAAAAAATCCGAAAGTGCGAGCGTGCCGACATTGACGAAGCATTGATTCGATGGTTCACTGAACAGAAACGTGCTGGATTTCCCACTGACGGTCCCATCTTGAAGGCTCAAGCGGAAAAATTTGCTGTACAATTTGGATGTGATGATTTTGTATGTAACAATGGTTGGCTCGATCGGTTTAAAAACCGACACAACATTTTGTATGCAAAAGTTTGTGGGGAATCTATATCGACGAAAGTGAATGAAAATTTAAATAAAATTGGACTTCATGGAGAAAGTAACATTATAAATGCTGTACCAAATAGGGGTGATAAATACGATAATATTGACGATGATAGTTCTCCAAATCCAAGTGAATCAAGCTCAGTGCCTACAATCTCACAAGCTCAAGGTGCAATAGACACATTAGTGAATTTTTTTGAAGCCTCTGAATCAACCGATAGTGATGTTTTGAATGCATTGGGTATTTTAAGAGAAAATATAAGAAACATTCAAATAGCAGTATTGAAACAATCAATTTTAAATATTTTGGATAAAAAAGGCTGATCAAATGTTTGTATTAAATTTATTATCAAGTGTATGCTCGTACATTAGTGGTGATCAATTGCACTGGTAGCTTTTTCACTTGACAGATATTCATATTTCATTGATAGCATGGTGAATTATTTAGGAATGAAAGAGTGATTTAAGAGTTAGTTCCCAAAAATGCCACTAGGTACACATTCTCGTGTCTAGCAATCACCAGGATTGAATTACACCCTTCTTACTTATTCTGTTCATATATAAAAAAAAAAAGAGAAACAACATTTTCCAAAATTCCTGTGTCTTACTCTTGTTCGATGTTCCAAAGAATGCAAGAGCAATATCAAACAAATCTGTAGTAAGAATGAGATAGATTGTTTTCAATGATAATGAACAGTGGATTTTGAAGTGATTTGTAAATGTGATAGATGCATATATTGATGTATGCTTCTCTCTTATTTCATTATCATATTAAAGATTCACTCTTATCATGGGCCATTGCTAATTTTGGAGTGAAAAAATATAATTTCACCGAAATGAAAATTAAATTAATGTAGGTATCCTTCTTATCTTTAATGTATATACCTACATAGATAATATTATTTTTTAATCTTAATTTTTTTTTTTTTTTTAGCCTAAGTTAATGAGATTTTAGAAAAAAGATATGATATAGCGATTAACAGTTTTAAATAGCAAATTTATTCGGTCCCTTCTTGCTTTTTAATGCAAATCAATATAATGATTCTCTTATCTATTGCTGAATCCACTATCCGTTAAGGAATAACTTCTTGGGGACAAACTCGTACATATAAGATCCAATAAATTGCATACAAACAATGCACTAAGTTGTTGGTTAGTAAAAATAAACTTATGGAATTAAGATATACTCATAAGTCTGTTACATTTGTCACAGTTCAGGGAATATTATGGTTTAATATTGTACGTTAAAATTTTATATTATTTGGTTTCTTGAATAAGGAATAAGCAAACCATGTTCATAAAATATAAAACTCATTCATAATGAAGGAATGTTAGAACCTATTGTTAGGTCACAAGCAAACAAATCTGACCAGAAGCATGTCTCTTGCTATGTGTTTTGTTTATTAGAATTTCGCTATCTTAGCCGAAAGATCTCTGCCGCGACACGCAAAAGACATTTTACGCAACACAACTTTTGTTTTCTTAAAATAAACCCAAAAGTTGATTAAAATAGTGCTTTAATTATCATAAATACATTATTATGCACACAGAAAATATTGTAAACAAATTTATGTATTATATTATTCTTTTGATGTCAGATAAGGTGTTCAAAAGATTATTATTTAAGAGGTATGAAAAAATATTTCTTCCTTTGTGCATTGTAATTATGTAATATATTTATACAATTAAAAAATAAAATATATTTTAAGACAAAATATTATTTTATAAAATAAAAAATGAAGTGAACAAAACTTAGTTATTTCGTAAACATGTGATATTTTATTTATGCCATTCCATGAATAAATAAAACATTTTCTTTTAAAGGTGTTTTTTTCCCTTACATCACCTACCCTCTTTCCACTTACTTTTGCTGCACTCTTCAATGCAAATCATCAGATTATTTAGTCAACTTGTTAATCTTTCTTATATAGACCTTGCATTTCTTTGCAGCAGGTGAACAAAAGGGAGTTTAGAATAAATAATAATTATAAGAATTTCACTCCAAGGGCTCTGAACAACTCTATTTTTGACACTTTGATAATTTTATTGGTTTGGGTGATTAATTATTTGGTTTGTTTAACATCCCGAATCAAGAGGGGTTCTAAAATAACCCCGGACAAGAGTTTTGTGGGATATCTTAAATAAAGATTACTGAAATATCAAGAATATGATTTTACTTTCAGGTACGGAAAAGTTAATTTGCCACTAAATCTATCCATCTAAATAATAACAAATAAACTCCCTTTTTGTATACTTTGTACAAGGTTTTATCTATAATCACTATGTATTATAAATTCAGTTAGTGATATTTGAAAGTATAACCAATATTTCATAATTTCTAAATATTGTTTTGGGCTTCCAGATTAGTAAAAATACAGTTTTATTGGGCCATATGGTGCTTATTAGTGGCCTCTTGAACAAGGAATAAGGAATGAAGAATAATAATAATATTTCAATTATTTGTTCTCCTTCTGTTTTTAAACATTATTTTTATTTACTCATAAATAAAACTTAAACATATTATATAAAAACACGGTTATTGCAAGCATATTTTTCTAATAATATTAATTTTGTAAATTTTAGAATATTCAATTATAAAATTAAATTATTATATATGTATTATTATTTTGTGTGTTTTGACTATAGCAAACATGTTTACAGTTATTTTTTTTTTAAATTTAAGAATATTGTCTATTGCAATGATTTCTGTTAAAATTTTATTGTATATTTGAACGGCTTACATGATAGATTTTTTGTGGTTGATTTTTTCCTTGTTGGCAATCTAATTAGTCTTGCATTTTTCGTCCTGTGTCTGTATATCTCATAATTGTGATTTTTTTTTCAGTTAACAGCATTTAATTATGTTTTTACGAAAAATTGCTTCTATTGTACACGATTTTTCTGTTATAAATTATGAGCAGTGAGATGCATTCTAAAGATGCCCAACCACGGGCGATCCATTTGGCTCGGTGGCACTGAGTCGCGGATTTTGGACATGCCGAAAATCCAACGAGCCACACCGATCTATCTTCCTATATATAGTAGTATAATTCCCCGACACGCAATGAGCGTTGGATCGTCACAGGGCCATTTGGCCCGTGGGGGCCTTAGGTAAAATCCACAAATCCAGCCATTATAGCTTTTTTCCATCTCAAAACTCTCCAGCATATTTGATATATTTCAAAGACAAAAAAATTGTCACTACATTCAGGTTACTGAATATTTGCAGACTATTTTTCATTATTTTCATAGGAAAAAATGATTTTAGTACCCATTAGGTGATGAAAATAATCGAAAATTCAAAAATAATGTTGTAATCTTGATATTTCCTCACTATTTCATAAAAAAGAGACACCTATTAGACAGTGGCCAAAACTTTAGGTCGAAATGGAAAGGTTCTTCTTATTATTTCTAATGTTGAAACTGTTAATTCGTGGTGGAACTCCATTTTAATGATTTTAATAATACCAAATTTTTAACATTATTCCACTATTTTTTTCTAGTCTGAAGATGCCCATCATTAGGTGAAACCGGTCAGGTCTTAAATAAAAAATAGTGGAATAAAGTTAAAAATTTGGTATTATTAAAATCATTGAAAGGTTCTTCGTTTAGTAAAGAAGTTCTTTGAAATTAACTAGATGACGCTCTATTTAAAAAAAGTTAATTTTTGCAATAAAATTTGCCAAACTTGTCCGGACGGCACAAATCAATAAATTTAAAATTAACGCTCGTTTCAAAGGAGTTAAACTATTGCACGGGTCTGTACAGAAGTCATTGATATATATTTTGCTTTATTTTGTACTATATTGCATGTTTTTTCTTGTTCGGAATATTGAACAAAGTGTCTTTGAAAAATGATCGTTTACACTAAGCAAATTGAGGGAATTCAATTTTATCGCTCACTAAACAGATATAGTCAAATAGTATTTTGCATGGTAAAGCTTTTTGATAAGACTTTTATCCGTTTTTCACGAACGCCTTACTACATCAAATACTACGGTTAGTAAGATTTTTAAAATTTGTTAGATTTTTAATATCATTAAGTGATTAAATCATTTAATTGTTACCTCATATAGGTAGAAAATGAGGTTTATCTGACTTTTGTCTTTACATATCTTTTATTATGTAGGGAAAAAGTTTGTAATTAAAATCCCTACAATATGGTCAGTATGGCTTGTATTGCCGATTAAAGTTTTTTTGTTTCATTTTGTGGCCCATTATTATTTGCGACTGTCAATCGCTTTTCAACCGCAATTTCTACCGCTTTTCTTTAATAGGGTAACTTCGGGTAATATGGCCTGGTCGGCCAATATGGCCCACCGTATTTTCTCCAAAACTAAACAACGTTGCGAGTGGATCATTCCCGCTCTGTAATAGCGCCCCGCTCCACATATCCTCAGTGTGTACTTGTGATTATGTGAGTACGCACTACTTTGCGACAACCGGAGATCTATTTTTACAACTATCGATGTAATTTTTTTGATAAGTTTTGAGCATCATATTAATTTAATTGCAATACGTATTCCAATGTCATCTTTTTTAATTTTTTATTTATTTTTTAACATTTTGTTTCTTACATTATTTTTTTACATTACCTATCTCATTGGGTCAAAAGAACCTGTTCTGAGGTAAGTAACAGTGAGTACAAGTAGAATAATTAAAAAAAAATAATGATATTTATTACACAATGTACTAGTTTGTCATGGTGAAGAATTTCAAGTGCTATTTTAGGAGGTCTTCAATTTACTTGCGATCCTTACTCACTAGCCATTTAGTAATGTTTTGATTAAAGGAATATGTACATATTGGTGATGGCTACAGTTTGTGGTGGGAGTTTGTTGTAAGTGTGAGGCGCGATGTACATATGGTGTCATATGTATATATCTTTAACAATGTGTAAGAAATAATTTGAAATTCATTTTATATGTATTTTTATGATATTTAAAGATTTGAAGTTAGTTTTATAAAACATACTTTGCGGGCAATATGGCCCACCCCTGGGAGGGCTATATTTATACTTATTATTTTCAGATTATGGCTCCCAAAGTACCAGCTTCTAATTAAAAAACGCCAAATATGGAACAAAGAATCCACGAGGAAAGCCATTGAAGATGTGAGAAGCAATAAAATGGGTACACTTAAAGCTTCTAAGCAGTACAAGATGAGAACAAGGAAAATTAAGAAAACGTCCGTTCAACACCTCCAGTGAATGAATATGTATGTCTTGTAACATGGACTCACAAAGTGGACTCACTGGTGGGCCATAATACCCGATCGTTTTTTATTTCGATGATTCTTAGGGTTTTATAAAAATAAATATTTTATTTGCTTTCTGATTATTATGATTTACTTTAACTGATACAATTTGATGCCTGATTAGTTTGTTTACTGAAATAAACAGTGAAGATTCTTAGATCTCTTAAACAATGTGTTTTATTAGCAATGAAGCTTATGGTGTGCCATATTACCCGAAGTTACTCTACCTAATGTTTTTTCACTTATCGTGTATGCCTCTGGTGGCCTGACAAAACAAATTCGAATTACTCATCGTCCCAAGTGAAACCTCTAGGTATCCGGAGCGCATACTTTGTTGGCGGGGGGTGGAATACGCATAGTTAGTGAATGTAGGTAAGAATGTTCAGCTTGTAACCACCTTATAGTTTGCCAAATGTTGTATTCATGCTCAGAGCAATAATATACAAGAGAGAGCGCTGCTGTAGTCAGTTTTGATGAGTTTTGCCGGACTCGGCTAGACCTGGGCGTGGCTAGGACTAGGGCTAGGGTATTTATACATACATTCATAGCACATGTCGACATAATGTTTTTGTTTATTCGTATAACCACTTTTTCACAGTATTGTTATAAACAATAATATAGCATATAACCTGAAAAACCGTTGACTTATGTCCATTTATGTCGCATGTCGAAACGTGTGGTCGGAGTCAACGGAGACGCCGGAAACGAAGAACATCCTTACAATACTTTAAAGCGGTGAGATAATTTGGGAAATTTTGCTGTCTCTTTCTTTCTCATTGTGTACGACGTAAAAATCCGGAGAAAGTGATTTATCCCAAATTTGTAAAGGTTGGGTTAAAAGAATTAGCTCTCTCTCCATATATTGTTACTCCAAGTATTCATGACACCCATTCAGATGATTATTTAGTTGTACAAAAGTGTATTATTGACATTAAACCAACCTGTCTGTGTACGTCCATACTTAGGTATTTGCAATGTGTATTCTCCTGTCCTTTGCGGGGCTTTTGTCACAATCGCATAGGATGGGATTGTGTGACCTTGGTGGAAACATATTGTGACATTAGAGGTCGTCGTCGCTGTCGATGATTTCGCATTCGATCTCAGTAGAAGAACATTGTTTTAAAAATGTGTCGATAAAGCTTGGGAAATATTCTTTCGCCAGTGGGCATTGGGTGGAGTATCGCCAATAAGCAGGTTTCCATTTTCAGGAATGGGGATGACACAGTCGGTTGTATGAATAAAATAATGAATCATTTAAAAACATTTATTTGATAAAGTATTATCATAGATAATAGTCACAAATTATAAGACTTTAAAGTGTGATTTGTTTGCTTAATTATATATAATACATATATATTCATATATACCCATTCGTAACGATGGAAATGCGATAGACTGGCCAGTGGAAACATCTGCGGCCAACAGTGACACGATGGGGAAGGTTTCCCGGCTGGAGACTTCTCGACTGGCCAGGGTCATTACACTCTTGCGGTCCGTATTGCGAACAGTTTATATAAAATTAGTATGTTTCTCATCTATAAAATTAGTTAGTTTATCACCTCCAATATTCTCATACACGGGATATATAACTAAACATAATCGAATGGCATCGTTAAAAAATATTATGCGTTCACTGAAACAAAACACGCAAATGAAAAGTGCATCTGATACTGAAATGACGTGTGGCGACTATGCGCTCGGTGAGTGACTATATAATGTAGGCATAATAAAAAATTATATAAATATTACGAAGTATATCGCATTGCTTGCAAATAATGTCGCCGATGTTATTAAGTTTACGATTTTAGTGTAAATGTAACGCTGTCCTTATTCGCTGGATACGGTTCTGGTCTCTTGCACGAGGTAGACCTGAGACCCGGGCACGTTGGAGGAGGTGACGAAGGTGCGGTGTTTGGCGCGGATGAGGGTGAGGTTGCTCTCGGCGTTGTCGGCGCGGTCCTCGGCGGCCTCGAGCTCGCGCTGGAAGCGGCGCACGCGGGTCACGTTCTGCTGGGACGTTCCCTCCTGAACATACAAGTACACGCCATCGCATTAGCACCACATTACCATCACACTTCATATACACACACAGTCTAAACGCATCATAGAGAGCTAACGAACCTGTTCCTGCAGCTGCCGTTTGTAAATGTTGACTTTCTGTGTGGTCTTGTCCAGGGAGTCCTGCAGCAGAGAGATGTTCTTCTGGTCCTCTTCGCACTGGATGATCACCTCCTTGACGGTGCGCTCCTTCTTGCGCAGGATCTTGATCGTCTCGGCGTGCCTCCTCTTCTCCTCGTCAAGTTCAAGCTCGAGGTCACGCATGCGTGCCTCCAGTTTGCTGATGATGCGCTTTCCTCCAACGATGGCGTTGGCCTCGACCTCCTCCAGACGGACGGCGAGGTTCTGAAAAACGAATACCATTAGTTTTAGTCGCAGTATTGTTGGATTCAATATCATTCGTGTCGCACTACTAAATTAAATAATTATAATTTAAATCGCTTGTTACCTTGACTTCGATCTCCAGAGACTTCTTGATGGTTTCAATCTTGACAATCCTCTCCTGTTCCTCGTGCAGAATCTCGACGGTGTGCTTGAGTTCGACCTTTGGAACAAAACACGTATTGAGTAAATGGTAAGTATAAATATACCAATCAAAACTCGCACAATGGATGATGTGTATGTAGCAAGAAACTATCACTTCAATGTTTATACCTGGACGCGTTGGTATCTCTCGTCGCTGATTCTCAATTCCTTTGTGATTTCATCGTAGTCTCCAGCAATGGTGGAAAGCTCCTGCTCGAGCTTGCACTTGATGCTGGCCAAATTTACGTTGACGACGGTAAGCTCATTGATGCGAGTTACCGACTCCTCGTACTGAATCTCAACTGCCTTTTTGGAGCGGAGTGCCTGTGAAAAAAATCATGATTAGTTATATAAAATCGAACGGATATTTGTTCTGGTGTAATTCAATAATAATATTACGAAAGACATCTTACTGATTCGTAGTTTCCGCGAACCTCCTCAATCTCTCCAGTGAGGGACTGAAGGCGACGCTGGGCAATTCCGTACTGGTCGAGGGTAACTTGCAACTGGCGCTGAACTTCATCGTAATGGGCTTGGATCTCAGTGAGCTGTAAAAAACAAGGTTTTTAAACAACTAAGAAATACTTTTATTAAATCCTACTACTATTTCTACAGTTTTAAATTTAGAAGACACTATTCACGAACAACAAGAAACGATTAGATGTATCTTTTACCCTTCAATAAGGTGAATGTCAACGAATTGAATCACCAAGCTAAAAAGTAATATCATTCTTCGTTATGTACCTGCAGAGATTGCTTCTTGATGGTCTTTTGCAGGTCAATGTTGGTCTTGTTGGCGACATCCAGGGACATTTCCAATTCGGTGATGTGGATCTGCATCTTCTTCTTGATCCTGATGACTTCGGTCTTCAACCTTGTCTCGGCCTCGACGACGCGAGCGCTGAGCTGCTCGATCTCAATGCTGGTCTGTTTGCTGAGAAAGGGAAATCAAAAGGGTCAGTTTACATTGCAGAAGTATCTGAAATTCTTGCATTCTCTTAGCTATTTTAGCAATGTCCACTATTAAAAACCTTTGATAAAGTTACCAGTTTTTTATTGAAAAAGGTGTCAAGAATAATTCAGAAAAGCTTAATTCAGGTATTTAAAAAACAAATTTTAGTTACTAATGTTTTATAGTCAGTTGTACGTATTCAAGTATTTTACAAAAGTGGAGAAGGCAAGTAGAAATAGTTTCTAGGTCACTTCAGAAGAAAACATTCAACAGGGTTTAAAAAAATCATCATTCAATAAATCTTGGCATATTATTTTTAACTTTTATTTATTTCAAAGGAAGTACAAGTTACTGTTTATTATAAAACTTTAGTTTTCATAATTATCACAACACGCTTTACTAAAATAACAGTTCAGTCGTTTACCACAAAAAGTTTATTTTTAAAATCGGATTATTCATTTCAATTTATTTCTATGTATATGTATATGATTACTTAACATAAGAAAATATTTAGATATCTAGATTTAACACATAACACATAGATTCAACCAAGATTAATAATGGAAATATGTACGAATATTACAGGGGTATTTTAATAACCTTGTATCCATAAAATAATTGGTGCTTTTATTATCAAATGTTTTAAGATCGCATTTCAAGCAAGTGAGGGGTTGCAAAAAGCTTTCATCCAAATGGGTTGTGGTTTTTGTTTCCATCATCTTGGTGTACACCTTGGCATTATGGGCAGCAATTTTTTGGTGACTTTCAAAAGTCTTAATATTCATCGCGTCCATTTCCGTTGCGTCAGAAATATTCTTTAAACTGCGCGTAACCAGTGTATCCGCGATGCTCTTGGCAGATTTTCCACGCAACATTTTTGCTGTGTTTCTAAATTCCGCTTCCTCGCTGATCGATGAAGCGACAGCTTGCTGCATTCTCAAGAGATGCTCGTTTCTTCTGTTTTGGTCAAAAGCTTCGAGATTCCTCCTGTTGATCTTCCTCTTGGTTCTGGTGACGGCACTCTCGGTCCCGACGTGCTTGGTAATGTTCACCGCGGACGCCGCCTTCGTGACTGAGAACGCCGAGCGCCGGAGCACTTGGAACTGGGTGTCGGAGACGCTGCGCTTGGCGTGCTCGGCCGCCTCCCGGGCCAGGCGCCCCACGTCCTGCTCGTTGTAGCAACGCACGCGGTTCCCGGGCCTGTAGGCGGGCAGCGCGCGCTCGTTATTCCAAGGCAAGTGCGGCGGCTCCGCGGCCTGGCCCCCTTCCTTGGCGTTGAGATAATCTATCATCGGTTGGTAATAGTTAATTCCGTATCCGTAATTGTCTTCGTATACTGCGGTTGCCGGCCTCTCCCACCTCTTGTACGGTCTAATGATGTGCGACATTTTCTTATACTATTGAACAACTCATTCGATCGGAACCAAGAAGCAATCAAGGTTAACCCGCTAATCTCAACTACGGCTCTCACCCCCAATACGTTTCTTTTGTAGTTTTTGGTCATCCTTGATGTGCCAATTTTACGATAAATCTAATACATTAACCAATCCCTGCCGATTTATTTTGACACTAGTCATTTGTGTGTTGTACTCTATTTACGGCCCATTCTTCAGCTAGACATAAATAATATCGGGGACGTCGGAGCTGCACTGTGCTAACACATATTCGCGTGCGTAACCTCGATGGCCCATTTCACTGCTACATACCAACGGTCAATCGCAAAGTTGTTCACTACAATGTTGCAGTGATTCTTAGTTTAGTCTGATTTTCCGTAACGACAAGTTTTTCAGACACTTATTTTACATATTATCAAATTGTATGAACAATAAGCATATTTCAGCAAATTTTATCAGCCATAAAACATTTTAAAAATGTTTTAGTGGTCATATGCGAGTTTGAAAAATAAGGATTAATTTTTTTCCTAACGAACCATGTTTATTACACATATATTTATATATTGTAATTTGGCCATAGTGAAATAATATTTTCTTCTTACAAATTTTCAATTTCCTGCAAGCATTAAGTGTTTTGAAATCGAGCCAAGAATTTAGAAAATTGTGTTGTGCGTATATTACAGATCGATTCTATTTTTATACAACGCTGCAATTTATTTGTAACGTGTACATTCATATCATTAACAGTGCCAGTGACGGGCTTTGGTCATTCGAATCTCCATTACTATTTTTTGATAAGTCATTTTGTCCCAAGCAGTACCTACACACTATTGGGTAAGTGCAAACGTTTTCCTTTCTCAAGAACTTGTTTTATTCTCATCGTGGTGATACGATTATCATAGTAATAGTTTTCGTTTCAGTAACATCATAGTCGATATCATTCGACAAGTCACTCTAGAGAGTAGGTTGATACTTGTGAAAAACATGTATATCATGATGAATTTCACGCGATGACCTATAATAGCTTTCCAATTAAATTGTTGTCTTGACACGCTTTTGCCAACCACACTTTGTGAAAATCTGTTTACTACGAAAATATAATGTATGTTAATGTACGCCCTAATTAAAATACTAATTCAACGTCATCGTTGACAGACGAAAAGCTTCCAGTTCTCGAGACTCCCGACTACGTGGTAGGTGCACGCCATTAGAAAAGATCCTACTTCCATATACGACTGTGAAATAAAGCAGAATTATAAAGATTTGAATGTAGAAGTCATATAATGGAGACTTACCGGATGGCTTCGATTTCCTCGTCCTTCTCTTGCAGACGACGCTCCGCCTCGTGGCGGAACTGGCCGAGCTCGGCGGCCAGCCTCTGGGCGCGCTGTTCCTCGGCCTTGCGACCCTGGCAAAAGTAAACAAAGAAGATTCACATTAATTTCACCTCCAACATTAGGTTCGTTATTAAAGCGATTCGTTAAAAAAAAACATGTACCCCAACCCAAACGTTTAATCTCGTCGCGTTATTTGTTTTAATAGTGGTCTGAATACTGTTGTTTTCATAATACGACCATTGAATTGGATACCATTTTCAACGTACACCAAAACGAACATATTATTACACTGAAAACAATAATCCTTTTCGAGGCTTTGATTTAACATCCAGTGTGTGCTTTTAAGCTTTGAGTTGAACATCCAACTTCAGTGGAGTTTCAAAATATGTGGTTCAGTACAACATGTATTACCCATTAGCAGGATCTATAATTTAATGATGGTATCGTGACTCATGAAGTTTCAAGTTTTTAGCAAGTAGTACATATTCGACCCAATCAATAAGTAATACAGATTTTCGAGTTAAAAAAATATTTCAATCTTTCTACTTTCATCATAATAAGTTTTAAGTGAGTAGTGCCATAATAAAGGATTTAGTTAGCAGAGGCATGAACTCGCGATGCCAAGGTGTGGTTTGAGCCAGACAATCATAAACTCGTTAACAGTATAAACTATTGAACTTACGGCTTCAGCTTCCTTGTAAGCGGCGGTAAGTTCTTCGCGCTCGTTCTCCAGGCGACGAAGTTCCAACTCCAGCTCGTGCATGCGACGGGTGAGGTCGGTTAGCTGATTGCGGGCATCATGAAGTTCATCTAAAATAACAAGGACATCAGATTTTTAATTCGTCGGATTCTCAATGCTGATAGCTACATTTTCCATCAGCCATTTTTTTAATCCGAACCCTAACCATTTCAACATGGCTATTGGCAACATTCGTCAATTTCCCTCACAGGATCAAAATTGTGGTGATTGACAATATTCAACAATCACCCTGATATTAGTGGGCTGCATTTGAATAATAATGAAATCCAAAAACCGAAAAGCTTGTACTGAACTACCTAAGCTTCTTATGGCTTTTAAGCCCTAATTTATTTTTAAGTTTAAGAAAATGCCGCAGGAGGTCATGATTTCCACTTACCACCAATCTTCTTGTTCTCCCTAGCCAGAGTATCCTTCTGCTCCCTGGTCTTGTCCAGCTCGTGGGTGATGCGCTGGATCTCAGTCATCTTGATGCGCAGGTCCCTCTGGGACTGCTCGTAGATCAGCACGGTCTCATCCAGCCTGGTCTTGATCTCGATGTTGATGCGCTCGAGTTGTTCGGTGCGCTTCTGGAGCTCCCGAGCTGTGCTGTTTGCCTTCTCCAAGTCGATGATGAGGACCTCGACCTTAACGACAGAGAAGTATGTTTAGTGACATGTGTGTGGTGGTTAAACTAAATAATTGCAAAAACGGTTGCATCGATTTACTCCATTTTTAACTTACTCCATTTTTAATACGACGCTTAGTGAAATAGTTTATACTTCTTATTGGGGTTTAAAGAGATTTTTTATTAACTTTACATGAATTTATATATATATATACATATTATTTGATGTCTCACCTCGGACTGCAGGCGAGACTTCTGCTTCTCAATGTTGTTGATCTTGATGATCAGAGTCTCGATCTGCTCCTCCTGTTCCTGGATGCGGCAAGAGTACTTGCGACGGATCTCCTCGATCTCCTCGGCCCTGGCGGCGGCTTCAGTCTCGTACTTGGACCTCCACTGCATGGCCTCGCCGTTAGACTTGACCAGCTGCCTCTCGAGGTCCAGTCGAGCCTCGGACTCTTCCTCGAGCTGCACGCGCACGGACTCGAGTTCAATCTCAACCTGTGAAAATTACGTTGATATTTAGCAAGTCTTCAATATTGCAGGTTTACAGAGATAATTATTACTAAAACACTGTTAAGAAGTGTTATTGAAATCAGTTGCCATACTTTTTTAGACAATCTTATAATATGAAGAGAGAACAAACAATTACTTCAAATTTAAATTTGAAAAAAACTTGAATGAAATCTACTGAAATTGATTCCAGATTGAAGATGCCATCTTTGCAATATGACAATGTGTAAATTTAGCATCAAACAATAATGCTCCAATTGCAAAGCCTTTTGAATACACTGCTGTTTGTCAAATTAGTAAATACAACCTTTTTTGTGTAAATGGTAATTAGTTTTGACTTCACATAACTTAATACGTGTATGTTATGTTACCTGGTGGAGGGAGGCCTCCAAGATGGAGCGGCGACGCTCGTCATCTTCAAGACGTCTGCGGGCGTCTTCCAGCTGGCTGGCGATCTGGCTCCTCAGGTAGATGACATTCTCGATGTTGACCTGTGGAGTGAAATGGTGATTAGAATACAGTTGATTATGCGTCGTTTTAAATATATGGGAGTTGATCGGACCGTTGCTATCTAACTAAAGGAACACATGAGATCAAAGAAACCATTCATACTTTCAAAGTTCAGTGTTGAAACAAACTACAAGTGACTTTTGAAATATTGTCAATTTGAGTACTAATATATAAAATAGCAAAAATTTGTTTGAATACACTACTTATGAAATGATTCAGTAATTGATGATAGTCAAATAAAAATTTGAAGATAGAATTTACTTTGAAAACGATATAGATTTAGATGAATTACGTTATACATTTATATCTGCAGGAATTTAGAAAGACCTGATGAATTACATTTTATTGTCTGCTGACAGTGTTTGATTTGCGCCAACATACTGTGTATAAATTATTTTATCCTCTTGGTCAGGAACTAACTTTTCGTGAAATTGAGGGAAAGGATGATTTCTTACTAGAAACTAGAGGTATAATAATATATCGCCGCCGGAAAAGTAAAAGGGCTTAATCGTCATTTTGGGAAGTTTACACCAGAGCACTGTAAGTTTTTGTTTTTGTTTTACAAAAAATTCATAAGTCTTCAGTACCTAGTTGGATTTTGAAAAAAAAATTTAACTCAGGTAACTCAATGCTCACAATTAAAGTCCCAAACTTGTGCCGCTTGAGTCAAGCAAGCCTTTTCTCAAATAATAAATATATTTCAGGTGGCTGAAGGCCCACAAAAGTCTTCAGAATCAAGCGAGAGTCTGAGCCTTCGATTCAGAATAAAGAACTGACCAAAACTGCATATTTAACTCACTTTTGACCAAAGTGTCGCTTAACCCCTTTTGTCTTTCCAGCGACGATATGTTTAAATATAATAATATACTCGTAGATAAGCTTTTGGAGTAGTGTAATGAAAAGTGAATTTACCTTCAAGTCCTGAACTTCCTTGACCAGCTCGATGTTCTCCTGAGACAGGCGAGTCTTGTGGGAGGTGATGTCCACAATGGTGCGGTTGAGCTCCTCGATCTTGATGTGGAGCTCGTTGACGGTGATCTCCAGGCGCTCGACATGCTTGATGCTGATCAGGCGCTCCTTGGTCACGCTCTCGACCTGCGCCAACAGCTCGTACACCTCGGATTGGAACTTGGACTTCTCTTTGTCGCTCCTGGAATTAAGTTCAGTTTAGTGTCTTGTCGGGGCTCGTATCCTGCCTGTTGACTATACTATTGTAACACCTTACTAACTATACCTGTTTATGATACTGAAAGTTTCTTTAAACAAATATATTCCACATATTATAGGTAAGGTGATATTGAATATTGTGTTGCTCGAATATTTGTTGATTCTGGAATTTTCAATATCAAACAGTATTGATTATATTTTCTTGGTCCTAATTTTGGGTATATACGAATTTATAGACTAGGTGGTTCCAAACAAACTTTAGCCTTCCACCTGATTTGTTTTGTGGGTCTTACGGCAGAACTCAGGTAAAATGTTGGTACTTTGTTTATCTCAGACATCTATTATTATTGAGACTTACGAAGAATTCAAAGGTTTTTTTACATTCATTTATTATTTTATTGATATTCATATCGTTTAAGTTATTGTGTTTAATTTCAATGGTGTTTATATTTTAGTCGGAATATTATTATTTTTGGCTTGAAGACATAATATTATCTTAGATATCTAATATTGTAATGGAAAATTTTTCATATAATCCGCAATGCAATTAGCAAATAATCATTTACAATCGCTGAACAACTGGAGACTTGAAAAAATAATAATACATCTTCAGATTTAATATTTAAATGTATCTTCAAGGTTTCAAATAAAATAAACACATTTTCTCCGTGCTGAACATGAATTGATAAAATATATCACCTAAAACATTTTCACAAAAAAAATCGTAAGTCATTAGTCAATCGCTCTTCAGAAAAACATCGCAAATTAAAATATCATATTACGTGTTACAATTATCGCAACAAAACATACATCGCATGTTAAAAAAATTGCAACAAAATAATTTTTAACAACCATTAAAATCGCTAATCATATTTTTAAAAGTTTTTTTTAAGTCTTGTTTAATATTTTGGAAAACAAAAATTCTATTATTAACCGTCGGTTTTATTTCAGATGTAGTGAATTCCGTTTCATCGTTGATGGAAAAAATAGATTTGGTCGATGTTGTATCGTATCCATGCTACAACATTACATTTATGTTTTGTGCGTTTGTTCCATCTATGGAATGCACTAGCGTATAAAACTAACTTAAAAACGATGTTTTAATAACACTTTCTAACTTACTATACGAGTAACTAGCGTGGTTGAAAATTTGACATCAAAGTATATTGTAAGAAAATCAAGATCTAAATGGTACTGTTTAAAAAAATTACAGCGTTTTAAAATTCATTGATTGTTCAAGTTTCAAGTTCACTAGTTCCTCGTGGTGATTTGACTCCTGGTGCTCACCTGGCTTTCGCCTTGGAGAGGACATCGATCTGTTCCTGGAAGTCTACGACGATCTCCTGGTGCTTCCTCTTCAGCAAATGGGCTGTCTCCTCGGACTCGAGGTGAACATCCTCCAGCAGCTTGCGAAGTTTTCCCAACTCGGTGTCGCGCTTCCTGTTAATCTCGAACTGCAAACATTCAAAGGACACACGTTAGCTGGAAAGGACTTCAATCATTATCTGCTTTATGATCACCTTTCACTTCTAACCCGAATTAATATTATTATTAAACTGATTTACTTTTATATACGACAGTTATTAGAGTTATTTTTTAGATTGAATTCAAGTTTTTGAAAGAATGATGAAGTTTACTGGATCCTATTCTGTAGCCGATTTTTTTTCTGATTTTTGTAGCAATCTCATTGGTGGTTTATTTTGAACACTCGCGTATGTTTGCCTATTTGTGTACACTACACATTTTTCCTGAAAAAATCCTATCACGAGAAATTATTGAGTCTAAATAGTTTGAGTTTTAAATTAATATTATTTTAGATTTTAATGTCATGTCTATAATGACAGACAATTTAAGCATCGTCGGAAAGAGAGAAGGTCGCATTAAATAGCATAGTATACACAGCAAATGTAATTAAACGGTAAATTGGTGTTGGTCTGCTCCAAAACTGCAATATCTGCATACCAAAGGTCATCGTAGCTGTGAAATAACATGATTAGCGCAATTCCAACAGCAAATAAAAATACATTTTCAAAAACAGTCAATAATCGCATTACATCGCATTAGTTACATCGGTATATTCATTTCAATACTCTATTTTCTTTTATTAAAACTATTTATTTCCGAAAATCATTTTATTATTGTTATCCAAAATAATTCATTTATATTATTATCGATTTGACTGGAAGAATATACTATTATTTAGATAATTATTATATTATGGGGCGACTTTTAATGTTCATAGACTATTCTTACTTTGTAAAACATTTTCACCATGTACATTTTTTTTAGCAAAAATCGTGTAGCTCTATCAATTGCAATTCAGTATCTTAACTCATTTATAATTTACTAAATAAAAATAATAGCCTGCTTATTTTAACTTAAATTAAATCGTATATACTTTACCTGTTTCCATATCCTTCATACGTGAGAGCATGACTTTATGAATGAATAAATATAATTAAAAATCATTTTTTTAATTAAAATATTTGTGGATGAATCTAAAATACTGTAATCTCATAAAATGTTTTTTTGTGTTAGAAATAATTCGACGAATTATTGTTTCTTTTGGAAATCAACGCCATCAAAATAGTTGATTAGGTAATTTTTAAAATTAATGAAAATCATGAAAAACCAGAAAAAGTTGGTTCGTTTTCATATGCGGTACATGTGATTATGATTTGGCATGATTGTGATTGATGGAAGGATAAGATGTTGAGTGGTGTTTACCTGGCTTTCGGCACCACCCTCGGCTTCTTCAAGGCGTTCCGACAACTGGATCACTTGGACGCTGAGGTCGGCTTTCTCCCTTTCAATCTAAAAGAACAAAACAAATTTATGAGAAAGTGTTCGGAACAAACAGTTTTCAAAAGCAGTGTTAAATAATTCAGTAGCTTGAAATCTTTACGTGTTAAATAATTGGTTCATTTGTTACGCATTAATTAAGCGTTATATTTGCTTTGAGCCATTCATCATTATTGCAGAATTTATTACCTTTCTTAATCGTTAAAGCTTTCAAGGTTCAATATGAAGTTCACAATAAAGCTTTAGTAAAAATAGGAAATTATGTATCCAAAATAATCTTAAGGAATCTCTGGGATGATATCCCACACAATTAATAAAATAGCTACTAACTAAATATATAAATGTATCTATGAAGTAGGTATGAATATAACATCTATGAAGAAGAGTAAAGTAATAAAACAAAAAAATCTTTTAAGTTGAAAACACAATTTCAAAATCTATTGGAAAATTAAGATGATAGCGCAGTTTGAATTTTCACCCACAGATGGCGCTAGTAAGCGATTTTTCGCAGATAAAAAAATGAATAACTACAATTTAAATTATATCTAATGCGGTATCTAGTCGAAGCATATCAGAGTTTACTAATACAAATAAGCTAAATTGCTTAATACTTTTATCGATAAAGTGATTTTCGTTGTATTTGCAGAACTGACCTGTCATCGAATTGTTTATTTTTTCGCTGAAACATTCGGCAGAAAAAGGGTGACAGATTAACTAATTTCACATAGTCATATCGAAAACAAAAGTTTTGGTTTTCAAGGATTGAGTCATTTGAATGTAACCGTGTACATCCTTATATAACTCGCCAGGTAGGCGAGTTATTATTAATGTCTCTTGTCATAAGCGGGCTGGCAGGCTTCCGGCTGCTGCAAGCCCGGAGAGGTAAGTCGTCGGAACTCAAATAGACGGAATGTTCTAGGCGACCGAACTTTATTGTTTGTGTCGAATTTCCACAGTTATTCAACACGCAAGGTCACTTGGCCCACATTCAACTAGCGGAGGCAGCTTTCCCGAAATGGAACGGCTGAATCAGTGAAACTGTGGAATCTACTCACGCTTTTCCACACAATTGCGTAATCCTGACAATGGTACGACCCAGAAACAAATTGAAATACGGATGTTAATTTAACCAATTTTTTTATTTAAAAAACTATTTGAATAAACGTATGATTTTATATGAAATCTAAATCTTTGTTGCTTAAAGCGACGAAACTTATTTCGAATATGGCAAACGAAATAGTTATGAATTGAAAAAAAAACTCAAAACGAAGATTCTTGAGAATGCCAACTTAGTACAAAGATGACGTGAAGTAAATGTTATTGTCACAAGTCACTGAAGTAAATCATGCTTAAGGCCTACTTCGAGGATACACAAATAGTCCTAAGTATTGTTTATCGACCTTGTAATCGATTTCAGAATATTTCCAAAAGTAGATCTTCGCCGTTGTCCGTCAGCCATTGCGTAACTTTAAATCCTCAAAATAAATACTTTTAATGACGTGTGCATTGAAAACCGATTTCAAAAGAATTAAGTTTTAACTCCAATGATGTCATAATATTTGTTTTGTGAATATTGATGTGTTATGGAAAACAATTAGGAAAAATGGATTTATTAAGTGGAAAATACAAACATGCCAAGTAATTCCAACAAAACATTTCAAAACAGTTTTATTCATAGGTTTTAGTCACAGCATCAAAAACAAAAATAGCAAAAATATGTGTTAACCCATACCTTATCATATTTCAGTGGCGGTAAATGATTGTTGAAAAGTTCAATAATATTTCATGGACATTTTGAAAATCATAAAAATTTAAAGAACGGTTAAGTATAACATTATGAAAATGGGACCTGAAATTTTTTTGTGAAATTCATATCCTGGATTCATTTCCCGGAACAACGGTTATAAAAAAACGACTAAATGAATTTAATATAATTTAAAGACCGTCGTATATGTGAAAGGTTATCAATAATATGTTGACAACTGTCGGAAGACATCTTCGCTTAAATGTCACCAAAACTTTAAAAATATGTCTCCACAAACATAAGTTGTAAAACAAAAAAAAAAACTTCGTCTTTTTTATAATAATGATTGTGGAGAAAATATCGCCTATTGCGTTTACTCAATAACCGAATGAGTGGCAAGTTTGTTGGCTGGTTGGTTTGGAGAGGAAATGCAGAATCGCCTGGAAGCTATGTGAGCGTGATCGGGTTCGGCCGGTGACCGAGGATTCGCCGTGCGACTCGCTGGGCGGCCAGAAATAGCGCGCGGAAGATATACGGTTTCACCATCGCCACTTCCCAATTGAGGATTTGGGAGACTATATTTATATCTATCAACATTTGCACATTCCACTCGCTGCGAAACTTAACCACCGAGAACTTTTCTGGTTTTAGTAATGGCATACTGATTTAGTACATGTTATTAATGAGAGAAAAACATAATTTGGTTATAGAAAGGGCAGTATGAAGTTTGGTGAAATAGATTGTTTTTTTTTAAACTTAAGCAGTTAAGAGCAAATAGTCTGCTAACATTTCGTTTTAAGCACAATTTCGAATGGTTCTCCTAGATCATAAATTTGATTTATTCGTTAGCCGACCTTTCGAAAGCAGGCGGCGAAGCGATTTGTTTTAACTTAGAAGTAGAACTTATCATAAAAGCACAATAATCCTTTGTTCTTCGTTGTTACAATTCACACTTCACAAGCAACTTGTTGGCAATGTATAGCGGATCCACGGTCAGGCGAAGTGCGCCTGACATATCGCGGATTTGCGTCGACAGCTCGGACTTAGTTAGTAGCGAAAAGCTGAGTTCACACTCGTTAGACGCTGGCGGAGGTGTTCTTACCCTCTGGCGCAACTCCCTTTCGGATTCCAGATCGTCATGAAGCAGACGAATCTTGTCCTGAAAAAAAAAACATGGATATCTTATATTCGGGGTGCACCACACACAGGGTATTATATATGTATACGCCACACTTCACAAAGCACTGGTCACGGTAGGGAATGGGGCGCACCTCCAATCTGGAGAGCGCGCTCAGGTCGGCGCTGTATTCGATGCTGACGTCGGCGCTCCCGCCTCCCGTCGAGCGGTACGAGTACTTGGAGGTCTTGGCTACTGCTGAGGACGACATGATGTGGACTGCGCCGCTCCGCTCACAACAGAATGCCGGTCTCGGCTCGACTGAGCGCCGCGACGGCCGCGCTGCCGGCGCCAGGCTTCTCTGGGTGCGCATGCGCGTCTATTCTAGGCGGCTATTCCAGCCGCGGCTATCGGGTTACCCGCCCGCCTTTTATAGGCAGGCTCCGCGCAGGTGCTCCAGCGCACCTGGCCTGGAGGCTGGCTCTTCCCGCCGCTCTCTTCTCCCGCCCTTCGTCCTTCGCCCTGCAACCCGGCTAAACCTTCTCCTGGTGGAACGACACCAGGAACTTCTTCCTCTCTCAGCGGTCCAGTCCATTGCCAAATACTTTGCGGCAGTTCACTCATGAACCATCCTTTACCAAACGGCTTCTACTTTTCTTAGCCCACCTATCCTTTGTATTTTTTCAATCAATAGTATGGTGAATGTGGTTTTAAAACTATATTTACACTACCTACACGGAACTTGCTTGGTCTTTATGCGATGTTTTAGTATACTTTGTCCACAGACACAGCACGATTTGCTTTGTTTATTTACCATCTTTCTTCCATGAGGTGGAAGTACTGTTTTACTTTGACTACATTTCTTTGTTTTAAACAATATCATCGAAACAAATAGCGCCATATTATGCTACATTATTTCTAACGTGAAAACATAACACGGGGCGGATGCGGAAGGAGCTATGCTTAGCTTTGTAAACACTGGTTTGTTTATCGATCATTGCTTGCCATCGAACGCGGCAGACTAGTTGCATATGACCACAATGGTAATTGCATATTAAAATACCGATTCATTTAACTATTGTTCACTACATAAAAAGTTTTACTTATGGCATAGAGGCTATGGTTTGATTTTCCTTCAAGAATAAATTATAGATAAGGCGGTACAGCTGTAGAAAAATGCATGACTTGGAAACGCTGGGGGGGGGTGAACAGCGAGAAGAGTCAGTACCAGAGGTAGTCCCAAGTCCCATAAAAATATAACAAGTTAATTACATACTTGAATCGGGTCAAATAAGACGTGTATGCTATGTATGCATGTGCCGTTTCATACTGTCTGCCTACCCCTGCGGAGAAATGGCACGATGGTTATATACATTTAACCAACTTTAAAAAAATCAAAACTCAATACCTAGTTTTTATTAAAGAGGAAAAAAAATAATTTTGACAAAAAAACGTCTCATGTCTAAAAACTACCCTAAATACTGGACCTCAAACTAATCGGAAAATTTCAAGAATCTGATAATAATACCGCAGGCCACTAGTTAAAGGTGGAGAACGTTGTGTTGGGCAGACAAAGGGGGGGAGAAAGTGTTTGAGTTTAAAGCTCAAACACATTAAAACAATACAGAAATGATAATTATCTAAAAATTGTATGGGTAATTACACGGAATTTGTAAAAGCTGCTTGTGCGTGATCCCCTTCGTAAAAGCACATAGGTATCCTCAATGCGCCATAATAACTAAAAGAAAATAAATAAATATTCTTCAAAATTGTGACAGTAAAACTGCCCCTTTGCTGTCAAATAAAGTTACTGGAACCATCTATTTCGGTCACTAACCGTGTTTCTACCCAACGAACTTCCTGCTTGGCGTTCTTTGATTGCACTCCTTGCAGCGCAGGAGGGAGGGGTATGCTGCCACCCGCTCCAATAGACTACAGCGGGTTGTTGGGGGAATTCTGCAATTTTGGAGAGCATGGGTCTCTAGATTCATGATGATTGATGACCATCGAAGATAGCTTCAGTATGAAATGCCATGTGTGTAGGGCCAACCTGCCAATGGTTCTGCCAGTGATGAGGTTATATCGTTGATGAATTTGACGGTCTCCGTGGTCGAGTGGTAAAAAGCTCGATTACAAATCTAGAGGTCGCTGGTTCAAACCCGACGTGCGCAAATAAATTTTATTTGATTAATGTGTCATAACAGAGTGAATTCACATAAAATATATATATATACATACCCCGATTAAGGATGCCATAGTCCCACTGGCTCTAGACGGTTGGGAGAAGTTGTGCGGTATTTACTATAAATAGTAGAATCGCTTTTGGTGTCGATATTTTTTGCAATATATTATTTATTCATTATATTTTGATTCTTAAAATAATCGTTCCTCACCAGCGCACCCCTACACCACGGGTGTAGACTTTCCCTCAAGCCGCCGTAAAAGTTCTTTTGCATTGTTATTTACATTTTATGTAATTACATATCGTCGCTAAAAAAGCAAAAGAGCTCAAGTGACACTTTGGTAAAAAATGAGTTAAATATGCAGTCAATTTTTTTTCTGTTTGGTAAAATGGTAATTTTTATTATTGTTTTATATTATTTTTATGTTATTTCTTTGATTATTTTCCAAACCAATTTTTGTATTATTTATATGACCGACAGAGTATTGCCCCATCGCTCTTTTCCGCTGAAATAAAACTTTTATTATTATTATTAATAAATAATCTTAAAGAATTTTCTAACTTTATAATAAATTTTGTGGCCAGTTGTGTAAAAATAAATGTATTTTTTACAATTCAGGCGCTAAAAATAATTATTATAAATACACTAATAGAATATTATCTGGAAGAATAGAACATAGTATATGCTTCCTCACAGCATTTTCATCTTCATTTTAATACTTATTTCGTTTTTAATGCTCTAATAATAATTGTTTTTCCATGAATTAGTTTTTGAAACTCGTTGGAAATATATTATTTTAAAATACTTTTTTTTTAAATGATATAATATGCAAACAAAAAAGGGATGCGTTAGAAGTTTTTATATTATTATAATCATCTCTAAATGGATGTTCCAACACTCTGAGTAATCCTTATAACTCTTTGCTCCGCATATAAAACACTGACTTTAATATCTTGGCAAGATGTCGGCCTATGACTCAATGGAGTGTTTTCTCCGTTTGCTCCAGGGATACAAAAACGGCGTAGGATTTACATACATTCCATTTTCCGAAGTCACGCTTCGAAATATTATTCTTGAAATAACGATGAATTTATCAGCATCCAATGGACCTTCGCACGGTTTGATGATCAGTTTTATTGCCCCGAGGTCAAGTGAACAGCTGTGGAGAAGTAACCAAACTTAACTCTCATTTATACATTAGTTTATTTATAACAGAAGCAATACATATATATAAATAGAACGAAGGGTACTTCCGAAACCGGTAGACAAAATATTAAATAAAAAAGTGGTTAAAAACAAAGTATATATGTTCTATTTATAAATATGGCAAGCCACAAAGTTAATGCTTTTTACGAATATGCAATACATATATTTTGAATATTTTTCACTGTTCAAGATTTTCCGTTATTCTTGAACTTTTAATTTGAGCCAAATCTGTTTAAGGCGATAGACAAGATCAATATCAAATCCGTAAATTTTTCACGAATTTGTATACATCGCAAATAAGTATTGGATTCCCGAGGCACAGGTTCTGAAAAATAACTGAAAACAGATTTTAGCGCAATTCATGTAAATTCACTTAAAATATTTTTTTAAATGATGTGATACAGCCCAAGGTTTTTTAACTGCTTAAAGCCAGTGGAACTATGACATTCTTATTCAAGGCATCCTGTGAGGCTGAAGAAACTGAGAGGGGAAAGATGAAGGTTGGATAGTAAACATAGCTTAAGCCATTTAAATAACTTTTCAATTCTGAATGAGGGCCTCTCACTATCGTACTCTTTGAAACGAGATTCAGATGAACTAAACATATATATATATATAATTATATTTTTATTTATTTAAGGATTCAAACTCGTGACGTCAAACTCCAGAGTCAAGGCGTTTCCGGTCTGCTATGAGGGACGTCATGCACTATTGGTAAAGATCAGCTTCATATAAAAGATTGTTGTACAATTCTGTAAATTTATTGTCTATTTGTGCTATATTATTACTTAAAGTTGTGGGTCAGCATACATCACAATCTGAATACGACAAATAGTGGTACCTACGTGCTCATAACACAAGACAAACGGCAAACGATGGACTTGCATTTCTCGAATATTTAAGTAAATACGATCGAAGAACTTTAGAATAGTGTCACAAAAATGTATAACATGTTACACAATTAAATTTAAAAAATGTGAACTTTTTCCTAAGGAGACGCACGTAGAAAAATTAGTTACGTGAAAAAGTTTTTTGTGATAATCTTTTTTTTATATACATTCTGATATTATCTTTTGTTTTTTTTATTGTAATATAATTAATACACTTATAATTAATTAAAAAATATTCATAGATTGTCGTTTTAACAAAACAAATATTAGTGTGCCTACTCTCTTTTGTATTATTATTTAGCTTATGGTTATTTGTATCGATTTTAAAATTAGTTCCAATTTTTTTAATAGTTATGTGAGAAAGACATTATTTACTAATTAAAAAATTTTCTGGGTTTCTATTTATTTATTTTTAGTTTAAAATTTTACTTTTCCTCAATTTTCTGTGATAGAAATAAGAATGTAATATAAAATTGCGTATGACGCCAGATACGCCTTTTAAAGACATCATAAAACTCATATAATAGCAAATTGTTTATTCATAAAAAAAACTTCTGTTTTCTACATGTTATGTTCTGTAAACGATCAATAATCACTCATAATAAAACATGTTTTAGTTTTGCAGATTATTTTGTCTACCACCCCCTCCCGGCCATAACATGAGTAATTAGACCTCAACATTCTGGCAAGCGAACAGTCTTTTCATAGGATGTTGCATATTAATATTGTTTCGTAATAATTATCAGATATTATGATAATTATTTGTGTGAATATACGCAGTATTTATAGATCTTTTATGTCTGACTAGGTTTGATTATATTTGAATAGTATTGCATTTAAGAAATATACCGACAATTAAAAACCAGGACGTTTTAAAAACTAACCAATTGACTTCTTTTTAAATAACTTTTTCAGCTAAAAAAGCAAAAAAAAAAACATTATTTTAGTCATTTCTGATAAATATTATAATATTGTACGACAGACTCACTCCATCTAATGTGGCTTTCTGTTATTCGAAGAAAATCTTAATAGCCGGTCAGTAGAAGAGTGGGCACATTTGATTCCTATCAGGCGTCGCAATCAATCCTCTGCTAGCTAAGTCCTCTATCATTATACAAGCTCCATTTCCACTGATAACGGTGATAGTAGGAAATTTTCAAATATTGTCAGGTTATCTGTAACTCGGGAATGTTTTTCTTTCTTTAAGGAAAAAAAAATGATTACGGAGATTTTGAATTTCAAGCTGAACCAGCCTTTACTCTGCGCATCGGGTATGCGAAATGATTACTCATTACAGTAATACAATGCTAGTTTGTGCATGCGCTTTTCGTTAAAGCGTCCATCTTTTAACTACGAATGTAATCGCTTGGCAAGTGTTGTTGCAACGTCTTTACGCCCGTCGCCCAACTCGTACTACAGCGAGTATTTGAGCACAAAGTTCTCCTTTAATGCAATGCCAATTATACTCCAGCTAAGCAAGAATCAATGTCGATACTCGGGAGCTCACAGGTGGCTGTGTAATGCAAATTACTCGACCCTATGAACCGCAGCAAATATCAAATGAATTCACTTTCAGCTGGCGATGTCAAGAAGCCCAAGATGCGCCCCTCCACACCCAGGAAATATCTGAGCAGTGGCCACTTGCCAATTAGGTTTATCTATTTGCCCGAGTCTCCTCTCCGCGCTGCCCACTCTACGATAAACTTCCCCCGCGGCAAGACTGGACAGGGAATCCTCTAGAATTAATCTACAATATCTGAACTGGCTTTCCTTCTCTAGCCATTACTTTGCATTTATTGTAACACGTTTATTCGCAGCGACATTCCTGAAATCGCATGTTAAAACTGTTGTGGAAATGGGAGCGGTGTTTACGTTCGAATAATTTTGATAGTGCCGCTGAAATGGTTATTGTTTATTCTCATAGTAAAGTTTTAACGAGCAGGATTTTTTTTACGTAAAAGTGAAATTTAACGCAAATAAATTATCTAACCATAATTTTTTGTTTATTTCTAACTTTTTTGTTCAGAATCAAACTTTTGTATGAGAACAATATAAAGTAATCTCCTTCCTGAAATAATTATCAGCTCGCTGATTAGCTTTTCCCATACAAAAATATCTCAATTTAAAAAATATGTCTTTGGGCATCCTAATATACCTACTAGTTATTGTTCCGAAAAAAAATTAAATAACGGAATAAATTCACATCATGATTTTTACAATTTCTAATGTTTTCATGAAAAAAAAGCGTTTATTTACCTAAATTCAGTCCCAAGAATCTGTGTTAATAAGTTGAGTTTATAAACACTCAACAAATATTAAAATATAACCCTCCTTAATAAATAGATTTTACTTATAAAAACGTCAGAATTTTATTTGTTAAATCGTGGAACTTCCTAGATATCGTTTGCGTGCCTTGGCATTTCTTCTCCCTTTCATGATTATGCAGAAGAAAGGTTTTTTTTTTATTTATTTTAAGTTTGTTGCGGGAGCGTCTGGTGTGCGGGAAAAATCAAATATTGAAATTCTTTCTTAAACCAATAGTACATTTCATTGGCTGTCTAGGAGTCGTAACAATTTATGTGATATGAGCATTTCCGTTTTCTTTCAAATCAGTATAGATCACACTTCTAGGGTTAATCTGTTCGGTGGTTATAATAATACAATTATGTTAGTATATTCCTTCCAATGACAAGCGTCGTTTATGAGAAAAGGGTTACAAGTGATCAATCAGCTGTGTTATTTTACTCCCATTTTACCTATTAGATAATAATAAAAATAATTTTTAAACCAAAGTTCCGACTAAAATTAAAAATTTCTCTAAAATTTTTCCGTGCTTAAAATTGAAAGGGCGCTTTATTTGAAAATCTTTGTTCTTAATATGAATTATTTATTATTTTGCGTTTTTTGTGTTCAACCATTTTATAACATAAATAATAAGAGAGCCCATTCCGCATGTGCTTATTCCCAAGACGAAGACTATTCGATGGGTGTTATTATTTGGTAATTTGGAGATTTGGCTGAAAAGATATAAACAATGTCGGCCAATATTATTGCGATTTGCGATCCACACACCAACTGGCTTCTCAAAATACCCACTGACGCTCCACTTTCCCTCAGTGGTCTACAGTTTATATTGTGCGAGAAATTAACTGCTAATAAAAATCTATAAAAATATTTTTATGGGATTGCGTTACTCCAGAAATCCAAACCAATATTGAAAAAACAAGAAAATAATGTCTCTGGAATTATGTCAAAGTATGACAAGGGAAATAATGACACTTCTCAATTTCACTGTTTGTTTGTTTGTTTGTTTGTTTGTTTGTTTGTTTGTTTGTTTAGTGAATCATTTGTGCAAATTATAGAGTTCAAATAGTTATATTATACGAAAACGCATTAAAAAAAAAAAAACATATATATTTTTACTGAGAAATATATTTTTTAGAATTAATCATAATAATATATTAACCCAAGACCACAAATGTGTGGTCTTTAATAATAATAAAAAAAATACTTAACATAGTTACAATGAAACTGTTTGAATGCATTGAAGAAATAAGTTTCTTACGGAATACAAAATTTTAATAAAACAGTACTTAAAGAAATTTCAAAGAAAACAGGTATCAATAGAAAGTTTTTCAAAATAAGGCATGTTCCAAAAATCAAGTTTTACTATCAAAATGACCATTTCATCTACATCTCACAGCTGCTAAAGTTTCTCAGAAATTCTGGTTCGTCAAATGATGTTTAATTGGTACCTACTCCGGCTAATAGTTCCGCTATACAGAGCCAATGGATCTACGCTACCCCTTATAATGAGGAATTTAGTATGGTGGATAAAAACAGGGAAGGAAAGGATAATGTGCACTCAGATCTAGTCTAAATATTTAAAATCATTCTCAAGCTGTGTTTCGAAACTTAATAGCGGTCTTTCGCCGGAATGATATTGAAAGTATAATATTATTTGCATGTATTTAGTCCTGTGCGTCCTGTTTTTTGCTATTTTTTAAGTAGGTTAATTTTCTTAATTGTTTTCATCAAATAAATTAAATTCGTTAACAATTGCACACAATCGAGAGAAGATAATGCAATAAGATAAAACGGTTACATCGTCCTAGCCTGTCCATTTGTTGCTTTGCACTCAAAATCTCAGTAGATTTTACGAATTAGAAAATATTGTTTATTTGTGTAATGTATTTGCTTAGGACGCATAATATTATTATTATTTGGCATGAACGTTTTAGGGTTGACATTTGCCTTTGAGGTGATATTTCACAAAATAGGCGCTATATAAATTATCCAAGTATTTTTAGGTATATCCAGATAATATAGTTCTAAAAACACAGAATGAATTGGATTTCTGAAAGAACTTTTGATGGTGCGCTCTTACTCACAATTTTTACTAATTAAGGCGCATTTAGTTCATACACTAGTGCCTTTACACAATACCCATGGCTAGTGATCAGTTTCTTTTGCAGTAATCATTTTTAAATCTATAAAAAAGAATTTACAATATCAGAGTTCCTGAATGGCTTCCTATAACGCTTACATGTTATTTTTTTAAGTAGTCTCTCTCTGTTTAATTATTTGACATTAATGATTATGCAATATTTTCCTAAATTATTTATTTATTTATACATGTGTATAATATCAAAAACAAAGATAATTTTTTGCAATTATTAATTTATAATTATAAATTAAGTTTTTTGTATATTTATTTCATTTTACTCAACTAGGTAAGTTGAGCTAATAAGCTCGTGGTTATGGGAGGAGTAATTGCACAATCTTTAATGGTAAATTATAATGATGATAAGTGTAATTTATTATTGAATAAACCATTAAATAGCATAGTAAAGAAGATAAACTAAAAATAATAATTTAACTCAGTAATGGATTTTATAGAAAATTAATACTATGAAAAAAGTTATGATAACAGGTTACAATAAATCATTATCCAAGTTTTTAAATTGTTTATATTTCATGTGTTCTGTTATTTTGAGTTTGTATTGGATAATAATATGTTGTACCACGTTATACTTATTCTTAGCTATATTTAGAAATCTCATGTCTCAGGCAAATTAAAACTACGGAGAATTCCCATTAAACTCTTCACGCCACTTAAATATCCCATGGCTCAGGAAAATCGAACTACCTAATGATAATTAAATATCCAATTCCTCGTGCATATAAAACCTACCGAAAAAGCCATCTGGCGGGGTTG
>JAGWCC010001306.1:0-43902 GCA_022651775.1 Drusus annulatus
CTCAATTACTAATATCTAGATTAAGTTTTTCACATTTTATAGAGTTATTAAAGGTGGACGACCCTCTTCAGCGTTTATTCTATGAAGTAGAAGCTATTAAAAATAGTTGGAGCGTAAGAGAATTGCAAAGAGCAATTGGCACATCACTTGCTTTAAGGACAAGCTTATCTACAAATAAAGAAGCTGTTATCGCTAAGATTCAGAATCTTAGACCAGAGAATAATGTTGATGTAATAAAGAATCCATACTTTTTAGAGTTTCTTGGATTAGAGGAAAAGTTCGAATATAGTGAATCTGATTTGGAAGAAGCTATTCTGACTCACCTCCAAAAATTTCTTATGGAGTTAGGGACTGGTTTTTGCTTTGAGGCAAGACAGAAGCGAATTACATTTGACAATAAACATTATCGAATAGATCTTGTTTTCTATCATCGCATTTTAAAGAGTCATGTTCTTATGGATTTAAAAATTGGGAAATTCGACCATGCAGATGCTGGTCAAATGAATGTTTATCTAAATTACTTCAAAGATAATGAATTATCAGAAGGCGATAATCCGCCAATTGGAATTATTCTGTGTGCAGACAAAAGCGATACATTGGTGAGATATGCAACCTCGGGAATGGATAATCAGATTTTTGCATCAAAATATCTTCTTAAATTACCAGATAAGAAGATTTTAGAGAATATTATAAAGGAAGAACTGGATAAGTAGTCCCAGTGATTGATTCTTAGTAGGCCCAGCGGTTCAGTGGGGTCATATTATAAAAGGCTCATAAACGTTAATTTATGGGCCTTTCCTTTTTTAGTAATACTGCCTCAAGGCGGTCGTGATACTTATATCGCGAAATCGCAACTATTTACTTCTTCGCAAGTTCTTTCTTCAATTGAACCACCCAGCTTTTGATTCTTGCCTCTGTTTTATCAGCTTGACTATCGGCATCAATTGCCAATCCCAAAAACTGACCATTCCGCACAGCTGTCGATTTATTAAACTGATACCCCTCGGTAGATGTTAAACCGATTAATGTGGCGCCAGCATCTTCAAAAACCTTTGCCAGCGTACCCATTCCGTCAACAAAGTTATCAGGATAACGTACCTGATCTCCCAATCCGAAGATGGCAACCTTACGGCCTTTCAGATTCAAAGTCTTTATTTTCGGGATCATCTCGTCCCAGCAACTTGGTACTTCGCCATCAAACCAGGTTGAAACGCCAGCGATAATGTCGCCATACAACTCAAACTCTTTGTCCCAAACCTCGGTAATCGACATCATACCGATATCGGTAGCATCACCAAATGCCGCTTTTATTTCTTTTGCAATTACTGCCGTTTTACTCGATCCTTCGCCATAAAACAAACCTATTTTCTTCATAACTTATCTTTTATTTAATTGTTAATTGTTCCGCATTCAGAAACGAATGCGGAGCAATTAACATTTAACAATTTATAATTAACAATTAGTACAACAGCAGTTTCTTAGCTGCTTGATAAATTCCCTCTTCGCTTGGCAATATCGCTTGCTCCAAATTAGGATGAAAACCAACAGGTGTAAATGTCGATCCTACACGCTGTATCGGTGCATCCAAATATCGGAACATTTCGGTACCGATCAATGCGGCCAACTCGGCTCCAAAACCCGAAAACACCTTGTCTTCGTGTACTACCAATACCTTACCCGTCTTTTTTACCGACTCAAACAGTGTCTCTTCGTCCAAAGGAATCAGCGAACGAATATCAATTACTTCTACGTTACCAACTTTGTCGGTACCCAAACGTGCAGCCGCAACCAAACACAGATGCGTAGTATTGCCATAAGTGATAATCGTTAAATCGTCACCGGCGCGTCTAATTCGGGCTTTCCCGAAAGGCACTTCGAAATCATCAGGAACCACGGTCGATGCTTCCACAGCGTTATACATCGCTTTGGGTTCTAGAAATAGCGTGAAACCTTCGGACCGCATAGAAGTACGCAACAAACCAGCAGCATCATCGGCAAACGAAGGATACACAATCCGTGCTCCAGGAAGTGTTGCCAAAGCACCTTCAATATTTTGCGAATGGTACAAACCACCACCAATGTATCCCCCCGAAGCCAAGCGCAGGGTGATGTTGGGTGTGAATTTTCCATTGCTACGCCAATACTCGTGGGTACATTCTACATATTGCTCAATAGCAGGCCAAAAGTAATCGGCAAATTCGGCACCCTCAATCACTAAACGTATTTTGGGGTCAAACCTACTCATTCCATTGGCCGTGCCCACAATATAATCTTCGGCAATGGGTGCGTTAAAGATCCGTTTTTCGCCAAACTCTTGTTGCAATCCTTTGGTGACGTTAAACACGCCGCCCTTGTTTTTGTTTGCCACATCTTGTCCCCAAAGGAAAGTATCTGGATTGTGTCGGAACTCGCTTTTCAAAGTTTCGTTCAATGCGGTAAGCAAGTTCTTCTTTTCGCCCGATTCGTTATGCGTACCATCGGTATATTTCTTTGGATGATAGGGATCAGGTAACACAAAATCCAATACGGTACTCGGGTCTGGATCGGGTGCAGCAATGGCTTTCCGATTGGCTACGCTCAATTCTTTCTTAACAATGGCTTCAATTTCCACCAATTCGGCTTCGGTGAAACGATCGTAACGCAATAGCATACGGCGGAATTTCGCCAGCGGATCAGCCGCTTTCACATACGCCAATTCGTATTCGTCTCGATATAAAATATGGTTATCCGAATTAGAATGCGACCCAATACGGACACAATTGGCATGTACAATCACTGGGCAACCAGTGGCTATCGCATGCGCTCGGGCTTCGGTCATGGCATTCATCGAATCAAATACGTCCTTTCCATTACAATAAATGATCTTCAAATTCTTGAATCCCGAAAAGTTATCCGCCACCTTACTGTTGGCTGTTTGATCTTTTTTGGGTACCGATATCCCGTAACCATTGTCTTGAATCACAAATATTACGGGCAATTTCTCGGCACTTGCACCGTTAATGGCTTCGTATACATAACCTTCGGACACTGTGGAATCGCCAAAAGACGCAAATGCCACTCCCGTATGCTTGTAATAAGCCATGGCCCGTGCCACACCCACAGCATGCATGGCATGCGTACCTACAGCCGATGATACGTTTTCGATATGCCATTCTATTTTCGAGAAATGATCGGACATGTGCCGACCCGCACTGGTCAGATCCGTCGCTTTTGAAATCCCATTCAGGATAATTTCCTCTGGAGTAAGACCCGCAGCAAGCACCGTCAACATATCCCGATAATAAGGGAAAAGGAAGTCTTCCCCTCGTGTAAATACTTGTCCAAGCGCTAATTGGATACCATCATGCCCAGCATAAGGTGCATGATACGACCAACCCAACGATTGCAATTGGTACATTGGGGCTTTTTCATCTATTGCCCTACCTAAAGTGAGCAGGTGATACCATTTTTTGAGAACCTCTTTATCGGTGGTGTTTATATCAAATGTATTCATTTTGTTGTTTTTTAATAAATTTTTTCGAATCGTTTCTCGAATTGTGAATTGTGACTGCATCAGCACGAGCCTCGAGTAATTGCTTTGCGTTCAGTGTTCGTTAAGGGGCTATGCATTCGGTGTTTGCATATTTGAAACGCAAAGCAATTTATAATTCATAATTCATAATTTCTAATTTAAAAGTAATTTTGTATTTTTTCTAAAAAAGCTTGTCTATGTGCATCGCTACCTGCTGTTATATGATCGCAATTGAACCAAGTAGCATTCTTTACACCTACAGTATAAAGGCAATTTTTAGTAATATCGTTTACAGGATCTCCCGATTCAACAAAACTATCAGTTGCTTGTTCCGATGTAGTGATTACAGTTGCCTTTTCGATTTTAAGTAGCGGATTCCAGCCATTTTCGTAATTAAAAGCAAAGCCATAAAGGAGCACTTTATCGAAAAAACCTTTCAGAATAGCAGGCATATTCATCCACCATATTGGATATATGAATACTAGTTCGTTGCTGCTTTTGAGCATTGCCTGGTATTTCCCGACTAAGGGATCGGAATATTCGCCTTTAGAATACAAAGCTAGTTCAGACTCAGTTAATATCGGATTGAAATTGTCTTTATGTAAGTCAATCACTTGATAAGGACAATTATTCGCAACTAATTTACAGGTGATGGTGTCCAAAATTACTTTATTGAAGCTACCATGCCAAGGATGAGCCAAAATTATTGTTGTCATACTTCTATGAATTAAGAATTATAAATTATAAATTAAGAATTATGAATTATGAATTGCTTCGCATTCGGATATTGAGGTCTTCTATAAATTATAAATCATGAATTGTTTCGCATTCAGATATTGAGATCTTCTCGAATTATGAATTATAATTACTTCGCATTCACCTCCGAATGCGAAGCAATTCATAATTCATAATTTATAATTCATAATTTAGTCCTTCCATTGTTCCAAATATTGGGCAATGCTTAATAAGAACTTACCGCCCAATGAACCATCTATAATTCGGTGATCATAAGAAAGCGATAAATACATTTTATGGCGAATAGCAATTACATCACCATCGGGAGTTTCCAGTACGGCTGGTTTCTTTTCGATAAAACCAACGCCTAGAATAGCGGCTTCGGGTTGATTGATAATTGGGGTTCCCATAATACTTTTGAACGATCCAAAATTAGTGATCGTAAATGTACCACCCCTGGATATCCTCCATCTTCAAACGTTTTGTGCGGGCATTGGTGGCTAGTGTTTCCAGTTTTTGCGCCAAACCTCGGATATTCAATTTGTCGGCATCGTGTATCACAGGCACTACCAAATTACCATCGTCCAAAGATACCGCAATCCCTACATTGATGTGTTTCTTCAAAATAATATTGTAGCCATCCACCGAGGCATTTACTTGCGGATATTGAATCAATGCACGTGTTACAGCCTCCACAATAGATGGCATATAAGTCAGGTTAACACCCTCTTGTTTCGCAAAAGCGTCTTTATTCTTTTTACGCCATGCCACCAATTTAGTCACATCTACTTCGATGAAAGTAGTAACATGTGGCGATACTTTCTTCGACTCTACCATCCGATCGGCAATAATGCGTCTCACAAAATCCATCGGCACTACCTGATCATCTTGACCCACTGCCACTGGCGTTGCTTGTGGTTTAGTGTCTTCAACTGGTTTTGATTTTGCAGTTTCGCTTACCACAGCAGGACTTGCAGGCGCCACAGGTTTTGCTACTGGTGCAGGTGCGCCAGTTTTCTTTTGAAGGATATACTGTTGTACATCTTTCTTTGTTAAGCGTCCCAAATAACCAGTCCCTTGTACGCCATTCAACTCATTTATCGCTATTTTGGCCTCATTTGCCAATTGGAGTACCACGGGCGAATACCAATTCTCCTCACGGTTTGCCACATTGGCTACTGGGGCTGGGGCTGCCTCCGCAGTTGTGGTTTGCGCTGGAGCAGTACTTGCAGCGGTTTGCGCTGGTGCCGATACAGAAACTTCGGCTGTACCTTCTCCTTCAATTTCGATCAGCATAACCACTATTCCAACAGCAATAGTATCCCCTTCTTTAAAAAGAATTTCTTTCACCTTACCTGCCACCGGTGAAGGAATTTCGGCACTTACTTTTGCCGTTGATACCTCAAACAGGATATCGTCCTCGTTTACCATATCGCCCACCTTTACAGACCATGCAATGATGGTTCCTTCGGTGATGCTTTCGCCCAACTTAGGCATTTTAATATCGAATGTTGTCATAATTGTTCTTTTTGAATTTTTTCTATATCTATAATGTCTTGTTCGCTAAATGTATAGCGAGTTCCTGAAAAATGATTGATGATCTTCTCTTTGTTTAAAGACCTCCATCGAGATAGGGTAGGGGAGGTGCTGACTGATATTGGTCACCGGACTTTTCACCGATTGTACATATTTCGTCTTCTCTGTCACCGCCACGCCTTCTAGCACAGCTTTCAATAAATCTAAATCGCTCGAAAACAATAAAGTGGCATGAAACAGTATGGCTGTTTTGTAAACATACTGCGCACTACCCGATATCTTCAAGCCATCAATTGTTAAACCTAAACGTTTGTCATCCTTCCTGCTGTAATGCCTATTGTTGCCAAGAAATCAATTATCATTTGAGGGAATTTACTGAAACTCATCGAGCTGTTGGTTTCAATAAAAGTAAGATTCACATTCCCCATATCGTTATAAACAGCGCCTCCACCCGACATGCGGCGTACAACTTTGATCTGCCTTTCATTTCGCCAGATCCAAGTCCACTTCTGCATGCACTTGCTGATGCTTCCCGATAATCACCGATGGTTCGTTTTGCCATAGCATAAACACATCGCCCATGGACTTATGTAGCAGGTATCGTTCCGACGCAATATTGAAATAAGGATCTGTATAAGTGTTATTAATAACGAGCATTTCTTTCTTAATTGAATTATGAATTATGAATTATGAATTATGAATTGCTCCGCGTTCGGAGTTTGCTAGACTGTTTCGTTTCCTGACAGACCTGACAGCGTGCGTAGCACCTGGAAGCGTCGTTCGAAACAGCCTAGCAAAATCCGAACGCGAAGCAATTCATAATTCATAATTCATAATTCACAATTAATTAAGAAAGGCATTCGTGGATAATTTCGCCAACCGTAGGGTGGGCAAACACAATCTTTTTGAATTCATCAACTGTAAAATCTTTCTCGATCGCCATACTGGCTACTGCAATCATTTCCGATGCTGGGTTGCCCACAATATGGCACCCTACAATACGATCGTGTTCATCGACTAATAATTTACAGAAACCATCGCCCAATTCGTTTTCGGCAACAAACCGTCCAGCGTAAGCCATCGGCAATTTTAACGATCTATAGATACGCCCTTCGGCAATCAATTGTTCTTCGGTCATGCCCACGCCTGCCATTTCCGGATTCGAGTATACCACACCTGGTATCGCTCGGTAATCCATCTTGTCGGCTATTCCCACAATATGATTAATCGCTACATCTCCTTCACGGATAGCGGTGTGCGCCAACATCGAAAATCCAGTAATATCGCCACAGGCATATACATTGGGGTTCGATGTTTGCATATATTCGTTTACTTTCACGCCATTGCGCAATAGTTCGATATTCAATTTGTCAAGTCCAGCAATGCTCATCACTGCCTTTCGACCTACACAGACCAATGTCTTTTCAGCTTCTATCACACTGCTCACGCCGTCTTTCTCAATCGTTACTCCGGTAGAACTGACTTCGGTTACTTTGGTATTTAGATGAAAAACAATTCCTTTTTTAGCATATTGCGATCGGAGCATAGCCGATGCTTCCTTATCCATGGCACCCAAAATTTCGGGCATCATCTCAATTACATTCACTTTGACACCGAGACTGTTATAGAGCGATGCAAACTCCATTCCGATCACACCACCACCAATCACCGCCAAGGATTGTGGCACGAAAGTGTTTTCGAGTGTTTCTTTGGAGGTCCAATAAGCCACCTCCGAAAGTCCTTTTATAGGTGGAACAATCACCTCCGATCCAGTGCAGAGCATCAAATAAGTAACTTCGTAGAGTTCGTTATTGCAACTCACCCGAATCACACCATCTGCTTGACCCTCGATGGCTGCTTCGCCAGCAACAATCACCACCCCTGCGGAAGTAAGTTTCATGCGCACACCGGCAGTTAATTTTCGGACCACTTTATTTTTACGCTGCACCATTTTTGGAAGATCAAAAGAAGGCGCACCCTCTATGTTGATACCATATTTGGATGCGCCTTTGGCATTGTCTAATAATTTGGCTGCATAAAGCAGGGCTTTCGACGGAATGCAGCCCTCGTTCAGGCACACCCCTCCAATAGAGTTTCGTTCGAAAAGAATTGTTTTCAAACCTTCTGCAGCAGCCTTTTCTGCTGCATTATAACCAGCAGGGCCACCCCCTATAATCGCAATATCGTATTTCATAATGTTTTAATAAGATTAATAAAGACCGTTCATTGTTCATGGATGCTATAACGCACAACCCTCTCGATGGGATGCAACCTTTATCAGGCGCATGGTAACCAACAGGATCAACTAAATTTGCAATATTGTACACCATAAATTCACATCACATTTTGTGATAAAGATAAGACATTATTTCTAAATCAAAATTCACTAACCATTTAGCACTAGTCGTGTACTTTGTATACGTTGAACTAAAACTTTTTCTGCTTTATAACACGCTTTAAACAACAGATATCAACAATTGGTTCATTTTGCAAAATAAAAAACCAGGATTCATTTTTGATAAATATTCCGCAATTTATTGCATTCTAGGCATAAAGCTGAAAGGAAAGAGAGAATATTTGTGTTTCTTTACCTTGAGCTTCCGTCTAGGGAGAGTCTGGCTTGTTTTTGAATTCCCGCTTCTGTTTAAGCAGTAGAGAGTAATAAACGATGTTATTCTCAGATAATCAATTCTGTCATAATAATGTCACCCCGCTGGGGTTCGGACTAATCTTGGTACTCAATTTCTACAATAATGTCACCCCGCTGCTTGGCTATCAGACTGACAAGCAATTGATCTTTAAAATGGTGCAAACTTCTTTAAATAAAATTGATTAGGTAGCCAGGCATAATCGAAACCCCAGCGAGGTGACATTATTGTAGAAATTGATTGCCAAGATTAGTCAGAACCCCAGCGGGGTGACATTATAATTTATCGAAAGTATAGCGAGTTCATAACGTCGTTTATTTAATGCTTGCTGCTTAATATCCAAGTGCAAATTCGTTAATGGTTGACCGTTAACCATTCTTTAATAGGTGCATCAATGAAACTTATTCAACGTTAAAATCGTCTTCATAACGGTCAATATTTACAGTGAGAATGTTGAGATTTACAGTGAGAATCTCAACATTCTCACTGTAAATATTGACCGATATAAAGATCCGTTCAAATAGATCAGTTGACATCTAAGTCCCATTTAAAGGACTCATCAATATAATTCGCATTTAAACCTTGTGCAGAAGCCAGAGAAAAGGAGTTTGATGAAAAAGCCTTTAACTTTTCAAAGTTATTATTTAGCCATTCCTAAGCTGTTTAAGCGAGCAAGTGTGTTTAGTTTTTTTTGCAATAAATAATAGATTATTTATACTAATCAAAAAACTTCGTCTTGATTTTAGATGTTTTCAATATTTAGCTCAACACAACTTTACACTTTGATCAAGTTGTTTTTGAAAACTACTAGATGTGTAGAGGTAGTTATTAAGTCATTTTGAGGTGAAAAACGGCTTAAAATAACGATATTTATATTTAATTTACTGAATATGAATTCAATAACAATTCGCATGTAGTTAAATAGATCTATATCTGGCAATAGTAAGTATCCACTTTGGGGGTGCATGTGCTAAAAATACCCTTAGTGAGCCCCTCTGGGCGATGTAGTGTTATTTACACTAAAACGAACAGGTGAATTTGATAATTATTTAAAAGTGTCATATTTTTGAGTCATTAAATCAAAAATCAAAATCATTTATTTGATTCTGCCATTAACTTTGCACCATCAAGATGGTGCGTAGTACGGTATTTTTGACGGATTGCGGATGTTAACAAAAACACTTTACGAGAAAACAATTTAGAACCTTCGCTAAAATCAATGGAATTAAGTAGTCGGCAGAATTTAATTTTGTATTTGTTCTTCTTCGAGCTTTATTCCGATATCCATTGATGATTCGACTGCTAACCTCACAACGAAAATGTTAAAGTAAATATTGCTGACTAATATCTTTGCCTTCTTAATTTTGGATATAAGGGATCGTCAATAACAGCGAAATTCTAAGATGTACCAAGTTAAAACACAAAATAACAGATCATTAACATTCATCTATTCGCCAACTTATAACATTAACATAATAGCCATACTGGCTATTATAACAATAAGTTCCCCTTTGTTGGCAAAAAAAATATTTCGACAATCAATTCTGTTTTGAACAATTGCATCGCTTGCATCTGAGTGCGAAGCAATTCATAATTCACAATTCGTTAAAATGATCTGCCTATGTAAACAATTACTAAAAACCTTCACCAAAGCGTTAAACGTTAATTTTAAAACTCAAAAAACTTTTTAAGACATGAAACATTATTCTTTAATAAGACAGTCAAGGTCGTTTAAAACGATTTTGCTATTCGGATGCATGCTCTTATGTGTGTATTCCACTTGGGCGCAAGCGATCCAAGTTTCGGGTGTGGTGCGCGATGCCAAAAACACCACCCTGCCAGGGGTAAGCGTAGTAATTAAAGGAACCACAATAGGTGTATTTGCCGATTTAGACGGTAATTATTCGATTAACATTCCTGCAAACATCACCAATCCAACCCTCCGATTTGTATTTATGGGTTATGCCGAACAGGAGCAAGTTGTAGGAAACAGAACTGAAATCAGTGTGACTTTAGCCGATGATGTGAGTCGGCTCGACGAGGTGGTAGTAGTTGGTTATGGTACCCAAAAGAAAGTAAACTTAACAGGTGCCGTATCATCGGTTAAAAGCGAGGCCATTGTGGCGTCCAAAAACGAGAATGTGCAAAACATGTTAACGGGTAAGGTGGCAGGTTTGCGTGTAGTGCAAACCACCAGTGAACCAGGAAGTTTCAATAACTCGTTTGATATTCGGGGACTTGGTACTCCCCTCATTATCATTGACGGAATAGCGCGAGACAATATGTCGCGATTGGATCCGAATGATATCGAAAGTTTATCCATCTTGAAAGATGCATCGGCAGCCATTTATGGGGTGCGGGCGGCTAATGGTGTGGTATTGATCACCACAAAAAAAGGAAAGAAAGGGCAATTGGAATTATCCTACAATGGAAACATTGGTTTTCAAATGCCATCGGGTGCTCCTAAAACCATTGATGCCATTGGGTACATGACATTGGCTAACGAACAATCAATGCATAATGTGAATGGGGAAGCTTGAAATACACAGAAGCCGATTTTGCTCCTTACCGAGATGGCACCAAGAAAAGCTTTGATTGGTATGATGCAGTATATCGTGATGTGGTGCCACAATCGTCGCATAATGTCAGTGCTGTGGGTGGAACAGATAAGATCAACTATTTCTTCAGTTTGGGCTACTCTAACCAAGAAGGATTCTTCCGTAGTGGCGATTTGAACTACAAACGCTACAATGTTCGATCGAACATTAGCAGCGAATTAAAGAAAGGTTTGACACTGGATCTGAATATCAATGCAATAATGGATACCAAAAATCAACCTTACGAGAATGCCGATTGGATCAATCGTGCCTTGTGGCGTCAATTGCCTATTGAAACGCCTTACGCCAACGATAACCCAAACTACATGTACCATACCGAAACCGAAGGCAATAATGCTGTTGCCATGTCGACTTCCGATATATCGGGTTACAAACGCAATACCAACCGATGGTTTCAATCATCCATTGGCTTAACTTATCTAATTCCGTATGTACCAGGTTTACAGGCAAAAGGAATGTTTAGTTATGATTATTATGCAGCGGACAATAAAGCGTATAAAAAGCCGTATGACCAATACCGATACAACGACGCAGATGATACGTATGAAGTAAAATCACAAAGAAATAACCCCAGCACCCTACGCCGAGAGTATTTTTCGAAACCTTCGAACTTGCTCCAAATGTCGCTACAGTACGATAAAGTGTTTGTCGAAAAACACCAAGTCAGTGCTTTGATGCTATTTGAACAATCGGTTAAGGAGGGGGATAATTTTTATGCCCAACGCGAGTTATCTTTACCTATTGATCAATTATTGTCGGGAAATGCCTTAAACCAAGAAGGTGCTATGTTGGATAATAACAATGACAATAGAGACCGCTTGAGTAAAAATGTGAATAAGGGTTTGGTTGGTCGATTCAATTATGGATATGACAACCGCTATTTAGCCGAATTCAGCTTTCCGATATGACGGTTCATCTAAATTTCCTACCAGCAAACAATGGGGATTCTTTCCATCAGCATCTCTTGGTTGGAGGCTGTCGGAAGAAAGTTTCTTGAAAAACTCGACCACTTTAAGTTTCATCAACAACCTTAAATTACGTGGATCTTATGGAAAAATGGGAGATGACGGTGCGTCTAGCTACCAATTTATATCAGGATATGCCTATCCTGGTGGTGGCGAAACTAACAATCGACCAGGGGGATCGGTATTTGATGGCACCTTTATTAACGGTGCTGAAAACAAGGGAATTGCCAATCAAAACATCACTTGGTATGTAGCTAAAACACTGGATATCGGTTTTGATTTGGATATGTGGAAAGGTTTATTGGGGATGAATTTTGATGTATTTAGACGTGATCGGACAGGTTTATTGGCCCGACGATCAAATTCATTACCCACTGTTGTGGGAGCTTCTTTACCCGAAGAGAACTTGAATGGCGACAGAACTCAGGGGATTGAATTTGAATTGAACCACCGACGAACCATTGGTGAGTTCAGCTATTTTGCCAAAGCGATATTCTCGTATACAAGAACAAAGAATACGTATAGAGAACGGGCTAGAGAAGGAAATTCGTATGATAATTGGCGGAACAACGACAACGACCGATATACCGAAATATGGTGGGGACTTGAAAGCACCGATCGATATCAATCGTATGCAGACATTATCAACAGTCCAACTTTTGTGGGCAAAGGTACCTTACCTGGCGATTATGGTTATTATGATTACAATGGCGATGGCGAAATCAGCGATCTTGACAGACATCCAATAGCTTACAATGCCAATAAAAACAAGCCTTTGATCAATTATGGAATTACCTTAGGGGCTAATTATAAGAATTTCGATATCAACATTTTGTTGCAAGGTGCTGCCTTGGCACATCAATCGTACATCGAACAATTGCGTATTCCGCTATGGGGTGGCGGTGCCTTAGATCAATTTACCGACAGATGGCATCCTACTGATCCTACTGCAGATCCATATAACCCAAACACCGCTTGGACTTCAGGACACTTTGCTTACACTGGTAGCCAGCCCGATGAAAACTCGAACTACAATATTCAAAACTCGTCTTATATCCGACTAAAGAATATCGAATTAGGATACACCTTACCTTCAGCTATCAGTATGAAAATTGGGATCCAAAGTGTTCGTATTTATTCAAATGCGTATAATTTGTTAACCATAACAAAACTGAAATATGTTGATCCTGAACATTCTTCGGAAAGTTATGGATACATATACCCCTTGAATAAGACCATTTCATTTGGGATAAATGTTAAATTTTAAATCAAACAGACATGAGAACATATAAATATTTACTTATTTCCGTCTTATCCATCTTCTTTGCCTCCTGTGCAGATTTAGATGTTCCACCAATGAATGTGGTACAAGATAAAGACCTTTTTGCAGACAATACTGGAATTACAATTTATATGGCAAGGCTGTATAGTGGCTTGCCAATGGAAGATTTCAGATATGCTCGTGCTAGAGGGATCAATCAATTTTATATACTAAACCCAACGAGTGCCTTAACAGGCGAAGCGCTGTGTAGAGATGTGGGTGGGGCTGGGTCCGAAGGTGACGAAGATAAATACAAGTACTGGACTGATGGGTATAAACTGATTAGAGAATGTAACCATTTCTTAAAGACCTTACCCCAGTTTGCAGGCAACTTCAGTGCCACCGAAATCAGCCATTATACGGGTGAAGCGCACTTTATCCGTGCCTTTACTTATTATGCGTTAGCTAAGCGCTATGGCGGCGTGCCAATAGTGGAAGCGGTATTGCAATATCCAGAAAAAAGTGCGGAAGAATTGAAGATTGCACGTGCGTCAGAAGAGAAAACTTGGGATTTTATTGCCGCTGATTTAGATGTAGCTATTGCGAAAATGAATGCTACCAGTCAAGTGGGTAGAGCAAATAGCTATGTTGCCGCAGGATTAAAATCGCGTGCAATGCTTCATGCCGGATCAATTGCTAAGTACAATCAAACCACCATGTTTGACGATCAACAGAATCGCCTTTGTGGCATGCCAGCAGCACGGGCAAATGGTTTCTTTAAACAAAGTTACGATGCAGCTTTGCTTTTGGAAGGTAAGTTTTCGTTATATAAAAGTGCGTGGAAAGTAGATGATAAGGAAGCGCAGTATAAAAACTTTTTGGCGATATTTACAGACAAATCAAGCTCGGAGAATATTTTGGTGAAACAATATAGCTATCCTTCATCTGTGCATGGATACGACTCTTACAATGTCCCTCGGCAATTAATGGGCCCCACAGGCTATTCGTCATCGGTAAACCCAACACTTAATTTTGTCGAAATGTTCGATGGCTTACCTAAAAATAGCGATGGTACATTAAAGACCTTAGACGCCAACGGCAACTACATTCTGTATAACAAAACAATGGACTTATTTGCAAATGCCGAACCCCGCTTACGTGCATCAGTAATATTTCCTGGTGATGTGTTCAAAGGAGAAGAGATTGAAATTTGGAGAGGGATCTATACAGGAGAGGTGACTAATGGTATCAAACGGTTAGTTCCCGAAGGTTATACGGATAACTATAAAGCAGACGAATTGAAAATAGTAGAGTCGACCAATCAAGACCAAAAAGAATTTACCCTCCCCAATGGTAAAAAAATGATGCCTGCTGGTAAAAGTGGAGTGTTTGTATCAGAAGGAACTTGTGCTATTTCTGGATTTAGTATCCGAAAGCTGCTTAACGAAGCCACCCCAACATCTTTGGTGATGGAAAACCGTGCCGATCAAACATGGGTAGAGATGCGTTATGCCGAAATTTTATTGAATCGGGCAGAAGCCGCTTACGAATTACACCTTGCCGGACAAGGGGGGAATTATCAACAAGATGCTTTCAACTGTATCAAAAGTATTCAAGAGAGCTGGTGCCGATGTATTGGTAAGCACTGCCGACCTCAATATCGATGTTGTGCGTAAGGAGCGCCGAAAGAACTTGGGTTTGAGAACAAAACTTGGTGGGATTTGAAGCGTTGGCGAATTATTGATAAGGAACAAAACGCCACTATTTTCCGAACTTTGATGCCATTTTACGCCGCCAATGCCGAAAAATGGTTCTTTGATGCCCGACTAAGCGAAAGACGTGCTCGTTACACTTTCGATACCCGATGGTACTATCATCAAATCCCTGGAGGCGAAATGGTCACTGGAGGCATCAAACAAAACCCTGGATATTAATCAATTAAAAAAGCAAGAAATGAAAAAGTCATTGAGATACATATATTGTCTTCTTTCTTTTAGTCTAGGACTGATGGCGTGTTCTGGTGGTTACGACAATTACGACGGTCCAGAAGAAACCTTACGAGGCACTGTAATCGACACACATACCAAGAAAGGTATTGAAACCCAAGTGGGAGGTGTACGTCTGCGTTTACTGGAATTAAGTTGGAGCGATAACCCGACGCCCTATTATTTTAATACCAAACAAGACGGAACGTTCAATAACACCAAAATATTTAAGGGCAATTACAATGTACTGGTGGAAGGGGCTTTTTGTGCCACTTTTGCAATATGATGCCAATGGTGCTGTAACAGTTGATAAAAGTAAAACCCTTGACATTAGTGGTGTAACTGAACTCAATTTTGAAGTTGAGCCATTTTTAAATATCGAATGGGTGGGTACACCTGTTTTAGAAAGCGATGGAAAGGTATCTGTGGAAGTGAAGTTAAGCAGAGGGACTAGCAATCCCGATTTTCAACAAAACATTACAGATATTTATTTTTTCTTAAACTTGTATCCATACATTGGCGATAACGAGAAGGACGACCGCTTATCGAATCGGATTGATTTTGCGAGCGACTCTCAACCTATAATGGACGGACGCACCATCAAATTAATCAGTAAAGAGGTGGTTGGCAAAACCCGAACGTATTATCTTCGAGTGGGTGCAAGAATTGATAAAGAATCGTTTGGTGGTAGACGATATAACTACACAACAGTACAATCTATTGCTATACCCTAATTACTGGGTGGTTATTAGTGGTTAGTGGGGCAGCTGTAATGGCACTGCCCCTAACTACTAGTCCAAACGAATCAATTACCTAACAGTGAAAATAATGTAAAACGGATATTTCAGCGGAATAAAAATCACCCAAAGTTAGTATCTTTGTATTTTAATATTTTGGGAAATGAGCATAATGAAATCTGAAACAAACCGTATAGAATATAAACAACAACTCACTGATGAGCTAGAAAAAGAAGCAGTAGCATTTCTAAATTATCATGAAGGTGGCGTTCTTTATATAGGAATAGATAAAGCAGGACAGCCAGTTGGCGTTACTTGTTTAGACACCGATATGCTAAAAATTAAGGACCGTTTGAAACACAATATCATGCCATCTTGTATCGGGTTGTTTGATGTAGCGGTAGAAAACATTAACTCGAAAGATGTTATCAAGATCATTTTTGCTAGTGGAACCGAGAAGCCTTATTACATAAAAAAATACGGAATGTCGGAGAAAGGAACATTTATCCGTATTGGGTCTTCTTCAGAACCGATGCCCATAAAAATGATAGAGTCGGTATTTTCTAAGCGCACACGCAATTCTATAGGTAAAATAAAATCGCCAAATCAACAACTTACTTTTGAACAACTTAAAATTTACTACGAGGGGGTGAAAAAGACGTTGAATCAGCAATTTGCGTCTAATCTTGAACTCACTACAGAAGAGGGTAAATATAATTATGTTGCTTATTTGTTAGCTGACACCAACGGAACTTCTATAAAAGTCGCTAAATATGATGGACTTGATAGGGGTGATTTAATAGAGAATAATGAATATGGCTATTGTTCGCTGATCAAAGCTGCAAAACAGGTGCTCGATAAAATTGATTTAGAAAACAAAACATTAACAAAAATAACCTCTAAAGAACGAGAGGAAAGACGATTGTGGAACCCTATCGCTTTACGAGAGGCGGTAATTAATGCGATGGTTCATAATGATTACACTTCGGAAGTACCGCCTAAATTTGAATTTTTCACAGACCGAATAGAAATCACCTCTTATGGCAGTTTACCTCAAGGTATGACTGAAAGAGCGTTCTTTGAGGGATACTCTGTGCCTAGAAGTAAAGAATTAATGCGAATATTTAGAGATCTTGATTTAGTGGAACATTTGGGATCTGGTGTACCGCGTATTCTGAGAAGTTACGGAAGAGAATGTTTTAAGTTTACCGAGAATTTTGTGAGAATGATATTCCCATTTTCCAAACCAGATACTCATGTAATGGCTCCAAACAAAGATACAACACAAGTTGTTCAAATTTTGGATACCGAACAAAAGAGTCAAGAAATTGAAGATATGCTAGGTCTCGCCGAAAACTTCGTCGCTTTAATACTTAGTGGATCATTCGATTATACTACGTGGCGAAAAGATCATTTATCAGCAGGAATGTCCGCTTCGGAAATAAACAAGGCCATAAAAGAATATCGCGATAAGCATCCAACAGAGCCGAGTTCGTGAAAAAGGATTGACCTTGAAGGTTAAACAAATTAAACAATCAAAAATGATGATCAAAAAACTTTTACTTTTTTCTTGTGCGCTCTCGCTTAGCTTAACGCTTGGTGCACAAACCGAAAAAACGGTTTTCCAGACTGCGGGTCCGTGGAAACCAGTAACCGATGTGCGTGCAGACGTGTCCATAGTATACGGCACCCACGACAATCCCGGTATGACCTTTGAACAACGTGTGCAATCGTGGCGCGACAAGGGTTACATCACCCACTATATGACAGGTATTGCCTGGGGAGGCTATGTCGATTATTTCACAGGTAAGTGGGATGGTATAAGTCATTTGAATGAAGGACAAGTGACCATGAAAGGCGATACCTTATGGCATGGACATATGGTGCCTTATTTGGTACCCACGGCGTCTTTTATCCAATATATGAAAAGAAAACACATTCGCCGTGTGATTAGATGCAGGTATTGATGCCATCTATTTAGAAGAACCCGAATTTTGGGACCGTGCTGGTTACAGCGATGCCTTTAAAGTGGAATGGCAAAAATATTATGGCTCGCCATGGAAAGCCCAACACCTATCGCCCGAGAACACCTTCCTTGCCAATAAATTGAAATACCATTTGTATTACGAAGCTTTACGCGAAGTGTTTACTTATGCCAAAGCCTACGGAAAAACAAAAGGCATGAATGTGCGATGTTATGTCCCCACACATTCCTTAGTCAACTATTCGTCTTGGCAAATTGTGAGTCCCGAAGCCAGTTTAGCGTCATTGGATTGTGTGGATGGCTATATAGCGCAAGTCTGGACAGGTACTTCGCGAGAACCAACCTATTACAATGGTTTGCAAAAAGAACGTGTATTTGAAAATGCCTTTTTGGAATATGGTTCGATGGAATCTATGACACGCCCTACAGGTAGAAAGGTTTTCTTTTTAACCGATCCTATCGAAGATTTAGTACGTGATTAGGCCGATTATAAAATCAATTATCAAGCCACCTTTACTGCACAATTACTGTACCCAATGGTAGCCGATTACGAAGTAATGCCATGGCCCGATCGGATTTACGAAGGTTTGTACAAGACTTCGAAAGATGGCGAAAAACAAACCATACCACGTCACTATTCTACACAAATGCAAATCATGGTGAACTCGTTAAACAGTATGCCTTTGTCGACCAATAAGGTATCTGGATCCGAAGGTATTGCCGTTTTAATGTCCAATTCACTCATGTTTCAACGTTTCCCAACACATAATGGTTACGAAGATCCCCAATTCTCAAACTTTTATGGACAAAGCCTGCCATTGCTCAAACGTGGTGTACCCGTCCAAACCATGCATATCGAGAATGTGGCTTATCCCGAAACTTGGAAAAATGTGAAGGTTTTAGTAATGTCGTACGCCAATCAAAAACCGCTAAGTGCTGATGGACATCAACATATTGCGCAATGGGTGAAAAATGGAGGATCGTTGGTATATTGTGCTGAAGATAGCGATCCGTTTCAAACCGTTAGCGAATGGTGGAACTCGGGTACCAATCGGTACAAAGCTCCATCTGAACATCTTTTTGAACAATTAGGTTTAGCCAAAACACTTGCCGAAGGAACGTATACAGCTGGCAAAGGCAGTGTTTGTGTGATTCGACAAGATCCTAAAAAGTTTGTATTGACCGCAAACAGCGATCAGGTTTATTTGCAAAAAGTGCAAAACTTGTATAAAAAACAAACAGGTATCGATTTAGTGCTAAAAAACAATTTCCGCTTAGACCGTGGTCCGTACACTTTGGTGGCTGTTTTAGACGAGAGTGTGAGTAAAGACCCGTATACAATTAAAGGTAAATTCATTGATCTGTTTGATCCCACATTGCCCGTTGTGCTTCAAAAAAACATTGCACCAGGACAGCAAGCGCTCTATTATAATGTTGATCAAGTGCCCGATAAAACAAAAGCACAGGTATTGGCAGCAGCTTCGCGGGTGTACGACGAAAAACATACTGCTAAAAGCTACTCATTTATCACCAAAAGTCCGAAGAATACTACAAATGTGATGCGTATTTTGCTCCCATCAGCCCCCAAAACTGTCAAAATCAATGGAAAGGAAACCAAAAGCACTTGGAATACACCCACTAAAACTTGTTTTTTGACTTTTGAGAATCAACCCGAAGGTGTGGAGGTAGCAATTACTTGGTAATAATCAATTCATTAAGATTGCGTCGGCACAAGCCTTGAGTAATTGCTTCGTGTATGAACTTACTAAAAGACGAAAAAATAATAGCTAAAAATAGCCATGGCGCAAGCCCATGGCTATTTTTGTAAAACATAACCGATTGATATAATGCGCATGCCCAGCGGACTCGTTGCGTAGCACTCGAGTTGCATTGTTTTTGTAAGCAGTAGAGATTAATTAAACGATGTTATAAATGAATGATTATTTGGGCTAAAGCCCGAGTAAGAAGTTGATTGTTGATAATATCGTTTATTAAATATCAACTGCTTATTATATAATATTTATTCTGAAAAATCTTTTTAGTTGGAAAAAATGAAGAAATATGCGTATTTGCACTGGTTTTGTCGACTTATAATAGAGCTCAGAAATAAATAGAAATATTTTATCGTGCTACAGCCCCTGTATAGTTCGTTTCAATTGAGTGAAAAACCATACGATTTTGAATCATTTTTCATCCGATTTGAATCAAGTCTTCACACGTTTTAGTTGGAGTCGTGTTTCGATTTTTAGAATGGAAGGCGCATTGGATTCAAGTGAATATAAACAAGTGTGATAGAATTTCATGACCTTTAATACTTGTTTTGCTTGTTTTTCTATATAAACTTCAGTGGAAATACTATTCATGGAATCCGTATCTTAGAATCTTACCTTGTGTTTATCGGTGTTTATGGGTTGAATTGTCAACAAAAATAAACGAACGTCTACTTGTCAATAGGAACATCAACTAAACGTTTTTTACCCATTGCATCAACACGAGCCTCGAGTAATCTTTGTTGAACAAAAGGAGAGAACTGAAGGGCCGCCATACCTCAGCCTTTTAAATATTTTTTGGTCCTTCGCTAAAATCAATGGAATTAGTTTTTATGTTGCACCTAAGGAATTGATTCTAACATGATCATTAATATTTCCGTACTCATCCAACTTGCCTTAGGAGTCATCAACAAATAAAATACTCAACGAATATGAAAATTCGAAAATTTCCTAAGTCCATTAAATTATTAGCGTATAATACTTATATCAAAAAGTGTTTTTAATTTTAATAAAAAAGATAAACATAATGAAGTGCGCGTATTTACACTATCTTTAGCGTTTTAAAACATGGCGTAGAAATAAATAAAAATATTTTATTGGGCTATACCCCCTGTATAGCTCGCTTAAATTGATTAAAAATCATACGATTTGAATCATTTCTCGCACGATTTGAATCAACGTCTTCACACGATACTCATCGTGTCTTCACACGATACTCATCGTGTCTTCACACGATACTCATCGTGTCTTCACACGATACTCATCGTGTCTTCACACGATACTCATCGTGTCTTCACACGATACTCATCGTGTCTTCACACGATACTCATCGTGTCTTCACACGATACTCATCGTGTCTTCACACGATACTCATCGTGTCTTCACACGATTGAATCATGTCTTCACACGATTGAATTAAAACCAATTCTTTTAACTGGAATCGTGTTTCTGTTTTTAGACTGGAAAACGCATTGGATTCAAGTGAATAGAAGCAAGTGTAATGGAACTTAATAGCTTTTAATACTTGCGTTTTTTATTTATTTTACAACACAAAACCCAGTGCAAATACTCATTCAGAATGAAGTATAAGGACTATAATCTTCCGACTCACTATGAGATCGGAAGGTACATCTTAGAATTCCGCTACGGTTTGAGTATGTTATTGACGATCCTTATATCCAAAATTAAGATGGCAAAGATATTAATTCCATTGATTTTAGCGAAGAGCTATTTCGCATTCTTTGAAAAAACAATTCTCTAAGAAGCTCAACCAAAAAATCAAAAATTTGAAGATAAAAAAAGAGTCTGCCTATAAATCGCTTGTTGCGATTTTAGACAGACTTTTTTTGTTTGCAATAAACACAAAACCCTTGTTCAACAAAGATTACTTGAGTCTCGTGTTGATGCAATGGATAAAAATATTTAGTTGACGCTTCTAGTGAACAAGAATTTGCATTAAAATTAAATCATTGGTAATGAACCACTAACTGGTCAAACTTAACTGAAGGGGCATACCTCAGCCTGGCTTACGATCTACCACAAACGTACTTGGATCGACATCTTCAAGTATTTTTAAAGTTAATTTTCCCTCGTATTGCCGATAGTAATACACATTATTTTTATCTTTCAGATAATCACTACCCTCTAAAATTTCAAAAGAGTTGGGGTCGGAGTTTTCTATCTTTATTGCTTCTGTTGAAATATTGTGTTCATAATATACGCTGTATTTGTCTTTTACAAACCAATTTCCGACTATCACAAAGCTTGGCGCATCATAATGTTTGTATATTTCATGATCTTTATGTGCATTATAAACGTGATTTTTGTCCTTTACATACCAGTTTTCTAGCTTCTCGAAACTTTGGGGGTCCGCACCCTCTACAACTGAAGTGTAATAATATACTCTATTTTTATCCTTTGCATATCTTACCACCAGTCCCCACTTACTTTCCCAACCATCTATAAATACAAATGTTTTAGGGTCGGCACCTTCTATTTTTTCTAATTGCCCATAAGATCCTCCATAAACTCCATCTTCTTTTATCGCATATACAAAATGTCCGCTTCCAAAACCTTGTTGAACGCAGAAAACAAAAAGCAGAAAACAAAAAGCAGAAAACAAATCTGTCTCATAAGTAAAATATTTTATTTCTCGTGTCGATTTATAGCAATGATTTTCAACGGAAGCCCGAGGAAAGGTTTCATCGCAAATGTAATACAATTGTGCGACATTGAGAAATCAACCAATCGTATTGTGGTGGAGAGTAAGTACCCGACAGTAAATAAACGATGTTATGAATTCGCTGTACTTTCGCTATAATAATGTCACCCCACTGGGGTTCTGAATAATCTTGGCAATCAATTTCTACAATAATGTCACCCCGCTGGGGTTTCGATTATGCTTAGTCAATTTCATTTAAAGAAGTTTACATCATTTTAAAAATCAATTACTTGTCAGTCTGATAGCCAAGCATAATCGGAACCCCAGCGGGGTGACATTATTGTAGAAAATTGATTGCCAAGATTAGTCAGAACCCCAGAGGGGTGACATTATTATGACAGAATTGATTATCTGAGAATAACATCGTTTGTTTAATGCCAACTGCTTAATTGTGTTTATCTTTGTGTATTTGCAATTTTTTATGCGGGGTAGAGACAAGGCAAGCCTTACCTCTTATATTCTTCCGTATGCGAAGTCATTGCCCATTACCCACTAACAATTCCTATGCGCTCCTTTTCCTTATAATGAGCCAGTTAAATACTCGAATAAATATTCCTAGTTGGAATTCATAATTGTTTCGTAAATTTGTGGGTAAAACAAGATGAAATGGCAAAAACCGCATTTGAAAGAAAACGTAAACTAGATCCGGAAACAGCTGGTTTAGAGATGGGTAAAAAGCCACCTCAGGCACTTGATATGGAGGAGGCGGTATTGGGAGCTTTGATGTTGGAAAACAATGCAATAGTGGAGGTGCAAAGTTTATTGAAAACCGATAGTTTTTATCATGATTCGCATAAAAAAATATATCAAGCTATTCTTAATTTATCCACAAAGCACGAGCCGATAGATATTTTAACAGTTCAAGAAGAGCTGGTAAAAAGTGGAGGAATTAGATGAAGTGGGTGGTCCTTATAAACTCACCCAGCTGTCGATGAAAGTAGGGTCGGCTGCACATATCGAATATCACGCAAAAATTATTGCACAAAAGTATATCCAACGTGAACTGATCAATATTTCATCAGAAATTCAACGCGAAGCTTTTGAAGATAAGACCGATGTGAATGAATTACTTGACTCGGCTCAACAAAAAATATTTGAGATCGCCGAAGGTAGTATCACCAAAGAAGCTATGAAAGTGAGCTCAATTGTAGAATTGGCTATTAAGGAAATGGAGGTTGCTGGTGAGCGCGAGGACGGTTTCAGTGGTGTGCCTTCGGGCTTCACGTCACTTGATCGGGTCACATCGGGTTGGCAAAAATCAGATTTAGTGATTGTAGCCGCCCGTCCTTCGATGGGGAAAACGGCTTTTGTGCTAAGTATGGCACGATCGATGGGGGTAGATTTCGCACAAGGCGTAGCTTTCTTTTCTCTTGAAATGTCGTCCGTTCAATTAATTAAACGGTTGATGGTGAGCGAAACAGGATTAAGTTCGGATAAGATTAGAAGTGGTAAGTTGGAACCGTATGAGTGGCATCAACTTGAAGTAAAACTACAGAACCTAAGCGCTGCGCCTATTTTTATTGATGATACACCAGCCTTGTCCATCTACGAGTTTCGGTCGAAAGCCCGTAGACTGGTGTCGCAACATCAAGTAAAGATTATCATTATCGATTATTTGCAGTTAATGACAGGTCCTCCCTGATTTGCGTAGCATGCGTGAGCAAGAAGTGGCAGCCATTTCTCGATCGTTAAAAGCGATTGCCAAAGAATTACAAGTCCCGATTATAGCACTGTCTCAATTAAATCGATCAGTAGAAACGCGGGCGGGTAACAAGCGTCCTCAACTATCGGATTTACGGGAATCTGGTGCCATTGAGCAAGATGCCGACATTGTGGCGTTTATTCATCGTCCCGAGTATTATGGTATTTACGAAGATGAAGAGCAAAATTCGCTCTTGGGAGTTGCCGAAATTATTTTAGCAAAGCATCGAAACGGTGCAGTATGCGACGTACGCTTGAGATTTAGAAATGAAGAAGCGCGATTTTATGATCTAGAAGATCCTGCAGCCACTAATTATGGCGGAGCAGGACAACCCATATTGCGATCAAGCATGAATGATGACATGCCGAATAATTTGTCAGAATTCGAGAGTGCTGCTCCAAAAGCACCCGCCGAATTTCAGATTAAACCGCACAGTGCCGATGCACCGTTCTAATGCCTCGCTTCGCTCGCTTAGCCTTATTCGCCTTCGTGAAATTAGGTTAAGCGAGCGAAGCGAGCATTCTAAAAAGTCAACATAAAATAAATAAGCTATGGAAAACACTTTAATCCAGGATGTAGGAGAGGTGGTCTCTCACAAAACAAATCAGCAAATAATTGATGTAGTGTGTACGTTGGGGCATATTCAACTGACAGTTTTTAGTCCGAATGTTATCAAAATACACATATGCAAAATCATCATATCAAGCGATTGACGATTTTTCTTATGCTGTGCAAGTCACTCCTATAGCCTGTCCTTTCACGCTTGATGATACCTCAAAAAGTATTGTCGTCAAAACAAGTGCCCTATCTCTTGAATTGAATAAAGTAGATACCCAAATCATTTGCACCACACCGCAGGGTGCGCTCATTAATTGTGATGAACCAGGATTACGACCCTCATGGATCGACCATCAGGTAACCGTCTACAAACACCTCCAAGATGGGGAGCGGTTTATTGGCTTAGGGAGAAAATAGGGGGACAAGATAAACGTGGCATGGCTTTCACCAATTGGAATACCGATGTGTTTGGCTATCGCGTAGATCAAGATCCGCTGTATACTAGTTTTCCGTTTTATGTCGGTATCCATCATGGACTCAATTACGGAATTTTCTTTGATAACAGTTATCAAACCGATTTTAACTTCGGAGCCAGCAACAACCGCTTTGCTTCTTTTTCGGCAAAGGGCGGGCAATTGGCTTATTATTTTATTTTTGATGACACACTGGCGCAATTGGTTGAACACTACACTTGGCTAACAGGGCGGATGCCGATGCCAGCTTTATGGAGTTTAGGTTATCAGCAAAATCGGTACAGCTATTATCCTGATGGCGAGGTGTTGCACATAGCCAATCGTTTGCGTGCCAATAAAATTCCAGCCGATGGCATTACTTTGGATATCCATTATATGGACAATTACAAACTGTTCACCTGGAATAACGAGCGGTTTCCACAGCCAGCCGAATTAATTGCGAAACTGAAACAATTGGGCATCACCACCACCGTAATTGTAGATCCTGGCATTAAGGTAGAAGCCGATTACCCAGCTTACGAAAGTGGGGTGGGGGAGGACGTCTTCATAAAGTATCCCGATAACACGTATTATACAGGACAAGTGTGGCCAGGCTGGTGTCATTTTCCCGACTTTACCAATTCACGAGTACGCCAATGGTGGGGAAAACAAATGGAGGTATTGCTAAAAGAGGGTGTTGATGGGGTGTGGAACGACATGAACGAAATAGCAACATGGGGGAATAAAATGCCTGATAATCTTTATTTTGATTACGACCAACACCCTTGTACGCATGCCAAAGCCCATAATGTGTATGGATTGAAGATGGTGCAGGCCAGTTATGATGGCTTTTTGGCAGGAAAACCCCAATAAACGACCTTTCATTTTGACACGAGCTGCCTACTCGGGTGTACAGCGTTATGCTGCGGTGTGGACTGGCGACAACCGTGCCGAGGACGATCATATGTTGTTGGGTATCCGAATGATGCTGTCTATGGGTGTGTGTGGCGTGGCTTTTACGGGTATGGATATTGGAGGATTCACTGGTGGTGCATCTTGTAATTTGTATATCCGATGGATGCAATTAGGCGTCTTCACTCCTTATATGCGCAACCATGCTCAAATCAATACAAAATCAGCCGAACCTTGGACTTTTGGCGAAGAGGCACTCGAAATTTGTCGGAACTATATCAATATCCGTTATCAATTATTGCCTTATATTTACAGTGCATTTCGCGAAGCGCATACAAAGGTTTGCCAATCATGCGAGTCCTTGGCTTTCGATTTTACGCATAATGAACAAGTATACCAACAGCCTTTCGACAATCAATTCCTGTTTGGATCGGCCCTCATGGTGATTCCCGTAACCAGCACAGCCGAATTTGCCGAAGTGTTTCTGCCTGCCGAAACCGCCAACACTTTTTGGTACGATCTTTATACCGACAGACGTCTTGCAGCCGATACACATCTTATAAAACTCGATAAAGAACAGCTCCCAGTTTATGTCCGAGGAATCGAGTATTGTACCGATGCAAAGTTTGGTGCAATCCACCGCTTACCGCCCACAACCGACTTTAGATGTGCATCTTTATAAAGGAAATCGCCCCAACACCTTTCAATATTATGAAGATGATGGAGCGAGTTTTGCCTATCAAAATGGTGCGTTTTACACACGTCAAATGTGTTATGATCCCCAGTTTAATCAATTTCGATTAGAGGCTGCAGAGGGAACTTATCCTTCCAATTTCACTAAAATACGTTTGTTGCTGCATGGGTTTTCGATCAAGGCAATCCACCATAATGGTACACCATTGGAAATACATCAAATCAACTATCAATGGATAGCAGCAGTGTCGAATTTCGATCCGCAAATGACCGTTAAAACAGCACCGAGTTGTGTTGTGGATTGTGTGGAGATGGCGTTTTCGGAGAATTTGTTGGTATGGCAATTGAGTTAATTTTTAGCTAGAGTTTGGACAAACGAATAACAATTTAAGTATACTTAAAAATTAAAATGACTTCTACTGTTACTCATTATTTCTATCTCTGGGCTTTTTAAAGAAGAATGACTTAGTAGCTACAAATAAATCATCAATAAGAACTAAAAATAAATAAAATGATTATTCCTGGCGTATGGGGACTATCCCTTATCATATTCAGCATTTTGCTTGCTTTGTCAATCGTCAAACGTGTTGATAGAGAAAACGGTAATGAAAAAAGTGGCTGTGGTTTTATAGGCTATATATCGGTTGTTGTTTTTTGTATCAGTATTTTTACGCTTATGATAAGCTATGCACTTATCTCAACAACATACGTCAAAATAGATGCATTTATTAATGGTGATTCTTATGTTGCTAAAGTAGTTGACTATAAGGTAAACGAAGGAGACAGAGGAGATGTGTACACATCAATATTTGAATTTACAACTATCGATGGTGCAACAAAAAGGGTAAGTGCTAACGAATCATATACCCCAGATAAGATGGGTAAAACATTCAAAATTATTTGGAATGAAAAAACCGATAACGTGCTAATATTTAGCACTTATGTTGTTGGGGAAGTTGTTGTGTTACTCTTTATGTTAATTGTATTTGGCGTTCTATTTCTCGGCTTGTTGTTGTATGCGTTGGGAGTTGATATGGCTAAGTATTTTAATTTTCTTGCCATATTCTCTCTCCCCTTTTTATTAATAGCCTCCGACATACTATTCATTGGTGGCTTTTTTTCAACCCTTAATCTAGGTATGTTGATTTTTATTGTACCGATTACTTTCGTTATCTACTGGTATATAAAAATGCTAATAAAAAAAGGACGTCCTAGATGGACAAGAACATCAGCATCCAGTTGGTCAATGGATTGGGATAGTGTGCATGATCGAAAAAGAGCAGAAGCACAACAAAGACAAAATATCAGAATAAGGAATAGAGAGGAAAGCGAATAGATAAAATTAATAATAAGAACTAATACAAAGACTAAGAATGGATTCATTTCGGTTCTTTTTACCGAAAAACATATCTTGTCATCGGCTAGAATAGGAGGCTTGCTATTTCTTATTATACCGATCTCTTTAGTTCTATTTTGGTATATACAAATGCTAATACAAAAGGGAGTTCCTAGATGGACAAGAATACCTGGATCCAGTTGGTCATTGAATTGGAATGAAACGTCTGATCAAAAAAAAGTAAGCCAAAAACAAAGACAAAAAGCAAAAATAAGGAACAAAGGGAAAGGTAAATAAAACAAATAGCTTAGGGTTTCGGAAGAGTGTATTGTTTATCAACATGGCTTTGTATACAAAGCCCGTGGCACTTATGTTGGCTTATAGGTTCGTTTTTATAATGTCCAAAAGATCCCAAAGATCATATTTAGTTAACTTTCCACACCTAAAAAATTGTAGGCAATATAGCGAAAGTAACATTTGATACACCAATTTAATACCGAGTCAACTACCTTTGTTGAAATAAAAACGATTTTATGTTACGTGAGATTATATATATAGATAGAGAAAAATGCAATGGTTGTGGCGAATGTATTCCCAATTGCCACGAGGGCGCTTTGCAAATGATTGAAGGAAAAGCTTGCTTAGTAAGCGAATTAATGTGCGATGGTTTGGGGGCTTGTATCGGACACTGCCCTGTAGGAGCCATATCAATGGAAACCCGAGAGGCAGTAGCTTATAGCGAAATTGCCACAATAGAAAGCATGCTGCCCAACGGAAAAGCTGTGGTGTATGCCCATCTTAAACATTTAATTGAACATCGCGAATTAACTTATTATAACGAAGGAATAGCATTTTTGAAAAGTGTCGAGAAGCTTCCTTTCGCGCTAGACCAGCTACTTGCCGACTTGGATCTTGTTTTTAAAGAAAAACATCAAAGCAACTTCCACTTCATCGTGCCTCAGCGCGCAATCGTTTAGTTTTGTGGGTAAACAGCCACAATTGCCTCATGCCAAGCACGCGCAACAAACCGCGTTAAGCCATTGGCCTATACAGTTACACCTGATTCAGCCACAAGCACAACATTTTAAAAATAGCCATTTACTATTGGTAGCAGATTGTGTGGCATTTAGTGTGGCGCGTTTTCAAGATGATTATTTAAAAGGAAAACATTAGCTATTGCTTGTCCGAAATTAGATACGAATAAAGAAGTTTACGTGCAAAAAATCATCCAACTTATCGAAAATTCCCAGATAGCTTCTATTACCGTAATGAAAATGGCAGTGCCTTGCTGTAATGGATTGCTGCAAATTGCGGAGAAAGCCATTTGCCAAGCTACAATAAAGATTCCATTAAAGGTGATCACTGTTGGTATCAATGGATTAGTTAATGAGGAATGAATGTATAATATCTAAAAAAAGAATGGCAATAAGTTGGTCATTCGCAAAGAAAAATTTAGACAAGGTTACGAATAATGGTAATTAACATTACACATAGTTGTATTAATTAGAAATTGCTTCGCGCTATTTTGATCGCGAAGCAATTCTGAATTAATTATGTCCTCGTATGTTTGTATCCTGAAATATTTTTAATTGTACACGAATTGAATTGAAACTGCTTAAAAAAACAGCACTCTTAATTTTTTAAATAATTTAGCCGCCAGTTTCTATGCCATTAAAATTTGTTCAACTCCATTTATACAATAAAGCCCGAATAGTGCTTCGGTTAATAGCACCATTGGGGATTTTCAGGATGATCTTTTTAGCTGTTATTTTGCTTTTATTGGCCGATAAGGCTTTCGAAATATCATCATTTTCCTTACCCTTATGCTTTGGTGCAATATCATTATTCTACCACACTAACAGGCAGGATAAATTTTTTTAAAGCACACTTGTTCCCTCTACTTATTATCTCTATTGTGCGGAATATCTGTGCATTGCTATCCCTTTCATGTTGATAGCTATTTGTAAAGGTTCGATATTTTCGGTTTTGCTATATTTGTTTTTAGCTTGTTTAATACCGCTCACTGTAGATTTGGGGATTTCTCGATTTTCGTTACCAATTTTCACAATGCCAGGTCAACTAAAAGGTGCGTATATGTATGGCATTGGTTTTCGGAAAACTATTTTCCCAATGCTTATTGCTTATGTTTGTGCCATTTACTTTGTTTATAGTCAACAATTAATCCAATATTGCGTTGCAGTTACTTGTTTGGGATACCTTATTGCATTGATCCAAATGCTGCCTACAAATCGATTTTATTTACAAAAGTATGTAGGATTTATTCAATACTGCCGACTGAACATTTGGTTTATACTTGCACACTCCAGTTTGCTTTTTATGCCAATATTTCTTTTGTCTCTTTTGTATTATCAGGCATCTATTCAATATGTTGCATTGTTATATGTTGCTATATTGGTATTGTCGGTTATTTACCACCAATGTGCAATAGTGCTTAATAACGTGTTGCTGCAATCTATCTTATCAATAATTTATGCCGTTTTGTTGACAACTGTGTTTATTAAAATTTGGATGGGAATTATCTATTTATTATTATGGACACCTTTAACTATTAAAACATATTCTAAACTACGTCAGTTGTATGATCGAAATTAAATATCTATCCAAATCATTTGGATCACAAAAGGTGTTGAACAGTCTTCATTTGGATCTCCCTTTAGGATATACACATGGCATTATAGGCGAAAATGGATCGGGAAAAACGACTTTATTTCATTGTATTTCCAGATTGTTGGCGTTTGAAGGGACGATAAATATCCCGTCAGCATTGCGGATTGCTTATTTACCTTGCGATCCGTATTTTTATCCCAAAATGAAAGCAATCAGTATATTGAATTTTGTTTGGTAGCACAAAATATCCCAATAAATCAAGCCGAAATCAATCAATATAACGAGCTGTTTGAACTTCCTTTGAATTTATTTGCCAGCGAATTTTCAACTGGAATGAAAAAGAAATTGGCTTTAATGAGCTTGTTTCTCCAACACAACGATCTGTATCTTTTAGATGAACCGTTTAATGGATTAGACCTATCGGCAGGTCTTGTTTTACAAGCACTCATCAAACGTTTGCAAAAAAAAGGGTGTACTGTTATTGTGTCATCACACCTGATCCCTACATTGACTACCATTTGTAATCAAATCCATTTTATTAATAATGGATTGATTCAGAAAAGTTTTCAAACAGTTGATAGTAATGCTATAGAAGCATACATCAGCAAAAGCAATATGATGGATAAATTTAAAAAAATAGACGAATTGGAATAGATCGTTTAGGAGCCGTCAGCAAATAACATACTCAAATGGCAATGCGTATTAAAAGTACATCGCCTAGCCAATACAATCGGAAATAACACCGCTCATAATCTTTGTCCGACAAGGTTTATTCGTTCTTGTAATTTTATCATGGATAATTTATATGTTTTTAAAATTTAAAGGTCCATTAATTCGCCAGTCTGTGAATCCCTGAAATACAATTTATAGGACATTTTTAGATGCCAGATCGGCCATTAACCTCAACATTGATTAGCTGATGTGAAGGAAAACTACACCCTTACAAGTTTAGTTTCCTGTTACAATCCCAATTAATTATCGCGTCAATAAAAGTGAAACAGTTGTAGGTGTTGCGCAAATCTTGTTGACAGTCAGACTTAGACTTCCATCAGCAGCTGTATGCAGCACTGCTCCTATCTCTTTATTGTCAAGGTACAGTTTGTATTTAATATCAGGGATCAAGCCCTGAAGGCGAATCTTGTAGTTGTCGTTTGATTTTAGGATCCAAGTATAGACTTTAGTCGACCAATCCGTGATTTCCATATCAAGCGGTTTTTGTGATGTAACATCAATTTGCATCTGTTCTTTTTCTTGATTGTTGTGATAGTAGGTAATGCGGTTAGCGGTTTGACTTGCACCAAAAGCGGTATTGCTTTTTATTGAGAAAGTGGCACAAGCCATGCTATATGCATCAACACTGAGGTTTAGGGTATAGGGCGTATCAAGATGCGTGTATTGAAGTTGCGTCCCATTTAAACTTTTGTCCATGTTGGGCTCCAGTCCCATGCGGTTCCATTTCGGACGTAAGCCATAAATGTCCCGATACAGCGCTGTTACACTTGTGCTTATACCCGCCAATATGTCGGTACCCAAACCCAGTTGTGTTACTCGGCTATAGCGTTGCGACGACAAGCCATCTTTATTGTATTGTGCCAAAATATTGCGTATGTACTTCAATCCAATGGCTTTAATGTCGTATTGCGTATACGCACGAACGCCTAAATAACCCCAAGTAGGAAAAATATCACCGTTTTCATTATTAGGGAAGGTACAGTTGTTGGCATGCACCTCGTTTTGTCGGAACGAATCGAAACAGAGTGGCTAATGAAAAAGTTGTTCGGCAGCGGTGCGTTGCTCTATTTGTTCCAAAATTTGCGTAACACGTGTAGGATCGTCGCATAGACCGAAAGCAATGGCTGCAAAATTGACGGGTGTTACCAGATTATCGCCATGTATAGATCCATCTTGATCGCGCCAGTAGATGTATTGTTTCTTTTCGGGCATCCAAAAACCACCTTCGGCTATTGGTTTGTTGAAGCTTGTTTTAAGACGTGCAGCCACAGCGGTGTAGTAATCCGATTTGCTTTTATCTCCCAAAATCTGTTCGCAATTTGCCCACAAATTAAGTGCCTCATACATTTGGGCGTTCACAAAAGCGTTTTCAAAACCAGCCCAAACAATATCTAGCCAATCACTTGCTTTTTGCTCGGCTATGTTGTTGTTCATCATTTCGAATAGTCCCGTTCTTGTTTACATCACGTGTTATTAGCCAATCCAAAGCTTTTTCGCAACTGAGTTTGTGTTGTTGCAGCCATTTCAGATTGCCACATAAATCAAATTGTTCCGCAGTATTGATAACGTATCCGGTTTGTGAATCGACGGTATATCCCCACATGGCTTCGTAATATCCAGTTTTCAGATTGTAGGTACCTGGCATTTCGTCGCCAGGCGCATTGTGCCAGCGCGATAATACCCGCCCGTTATCAAGCATCGCCAAATCACGTTCTTGATCCAAAGTTGATTGCATAGTTTTGGTGTAATTGGGATCGTTCAAAGCCAAACCTGTTTGTGCGAAAAAGGGCTCGTGCAAACATTTCCAATTGGTGAGCCAGCCATTTGCACCTATAATATGATTGTCCACTACGCCATACCGTCCGGTGGTGTTCATCAATTCGCGTACCGCCACAGCATCTATACCCACTAATGTGCCTCGACTGTATTGCGTTGCATAATCGATATATTCCAACTCAAGCAATAGGTTTATTTTTCCTTTTTTGACCTCGAAAGGTGCAATTACATCCGATTTCTGATCTACAAAGCGGTTCAAGTTATAGCGTTGTCCCAATTCGCTATCGGTAACCAATTGCGTATAAGTGAACTCGCCAAGTTCGCTTTGCGAATATTTAGCCGCAATGTAGTGGTCTTTACTGATTGTGGGGGTAATGCGTAATGCCTTTCCCGAATCGGGATTCCAAAAAGTTACGCCCCCAGTATGCACCCCATAAGTGTCATTTACTTGCGCTAGGTATTTGCACCACACCATACCGCCATTATCCAAAATACCGCCTTTCCATACCGATATATTGGCGAAATTCCATTTTGGGAAATCGGTTTCTTCTAGCTCTGATGGATTGTTGTTGCGATATTCTCGTTCAATATCCCAAAGTATTTTTTCGGCATGTAGTTCAAAGTGCCAGGCTTCGCTTACTTGAACTTGGCTGTCGCCATACGTTATACCAGTGATCCGTAAACCTTTTTTGGTTTCTGTTACTTGTACGTTTTTTGCGGTAACGGAAGTGTAATGGGCATTCTTTGTTTGGATACCTGTGTATACGCCAGCTGTCGAGAGGGTTTGCTGTCCCCCAACTTGAAGTTGTGTGATTTTGCATCCTGTGTTATAATCAATTAGCAACAGAAGTTGCTCATTATTGATGGTAATGGTTTTGTTAGCAATATTGTGCTGAATACTTCTGTTTGGTGTCCCAGTGAGTGTTAATTGAAAGATAAATAAGAGACAAAAAGTTAAGATTGTTTGTTTCATAATAGCAAAATAATTAGTGATGTACAAGTGCAAAGTTAGCGAGAGAATTCGAATTAGGTTGTGATTTTTGATTTAATAACTCGAATATATGACAGTCTTAGTAACAGTTCAGCACTCGCTTTGCTCGCTTAGGACATTTTCACTAAGGTGAATAAGGCGCACGAAGTCGCACGAAGGCAGGATCGCGTAGGAAAAAGGCAGGTACGAAGTTATTAATAAATTAAGGGATAATCAATGGACTATACATCCATTGGTTATCCCTTAATTTATTAATATTGCAGACCTCGGGGTCGGAAAATATTGTTTATTTAAAGTATTCCGCTGTTAGTTTTGTGAATTTAGGATCTTTATCCAAGCGCACACTTACACTTACGTCATTCCACATAGATGGTAAACCGTCAAAAATTTCGCCTACTCTAATAATTTTGATAGGGTGATAACCTGCCGCTAAGGCAATAGATCTATCAGATCGGGAATGGCGTTTGATTTCGCCTTTATTACTGATCAACTCTTTACCATTCAACCAAAATTCATCGCAATCTGTGCTAAAAAAGTACACACCATCTTGTGGTACATGGAGGTAGCCTTCTACAACAACGTCGATGAAATCTTCGGGTTTTGGATCTTTGTAACCAGGTACATAAGGCGCTTCTTGTGGTGTGGCAACCACCATTGTTTTGAATGGTGTTTTTTCGCCTTTCTTGTAAAGCGAGGCGGTTAATTTAAGTTTATCTGCAGGGGGAGTGGCTGTTGCTGCTTGATATGCTTGTTTCTCGAAAGTAATGGTCCGAACGCCACTCATTTTATTTGAAACCAATACCGAACGCACTTTCACTGCCGTGTTTGTCGAAATGCTGATGGGTTTTGTATACTCGGTCGATTGCAAATTTGGTTCACTTCCGTCTAAGGTGTACACTATTTTTACCAGGACGCACGCTTGTGAGTTCTAATTTAGTAGAATCGACAAAAGCCACCCAATTACACGATCCATTTACCTGTTCGGCTAGGGGAATGAAATAATTGATCTGATGTCCATCCAATCGAACCAATTGGTTATTGATGCGTCTTTCAAAATCTTTATAATCCTTTCCTTCTTTTGCCGACCAGCCTGTTTCGGCAATCGCCAATATCCGTGGGTAAGTTTGGTATTCAACTGATTCGGGCGTATAAGTATATTCCGACCATACATTTCCTTGTGTACCCAATATATGGTGTTTTTTATCGTCAGCAATAGCTGCAGGTGCTGGGTCGTAGTTGTAAATCGACTCTAACGAAATTTTGTAACCAAACGCAATAGGTAATATTTTACTATCACCTTCATACCAATTAAGATAGCAGAACGATTCGGGTGTCATAATCACGTCATGTCCAGCATTGGCAGCTTTAATACCACCACCTTCGCCTCGCCAGCTCATCACCACAGCACTCGGTGTTAAGCCATCGCCATCTAAAATCTCGTCCCATCCAATAATTGTTTTGCCATGCACTTGCAACATTTTTTCGGCACGCTCTACTACATAGCTTTGTAGTGCATGTTCGTCTTTTAACTTGTTATCTCTGATGCGTTTTTGACATTTGGGACACGTTTTCCATTTGGTTTTCGGACATTCGTCGCCCCCAATATGAAAGTATTTGCTTTCAAATAGTGGTGCTACTTCGTTAAATATGTCGTTTAAAAATTGAAAAGTCGCTTCGTTACCCGCACAAAATACATCTTCCGAAACGCCCCAAGTATTGCGTACCTCAAATGGACCGCCTGTACACGATAATTCGGGATAAGCGGTTAATGCAGCCACAGCATGTCCGGGCATCGCCTTCGGTGCGTACGGTACTCAATTCGTTCAGTTTAGGATATTTTTTTGCTTTCAATTCGCCAACCTTGATCATCGGTTAAATGCCAATGAAATTTGTTAATCTTGAATAAAACCAATACATCCATTTGTTTTTTGATATACTCGACAGACTGAAAATGTCTACATGGATCAAAATGTTGACCTCGGTAAGGGAATCGAGGTTGGTCTTTAATGGTTACGAAAGGCAATTTCCAATCCACATCGCTTACCAATGTTTTACTTTCTACCTCGGCAGGCAATAATTGCATCACCGTTTGCATTGCATAAAAAGCGCCTTGTGGTGTTTTTGCTTGAATGTTAATTCCCGATTGATTAACAGTTAAGGTATAACCCTCATCGTTGAGTTCCAAACTGGAATTTTGTTCAATCACAATCATGTTGCTGGTTTCTGCCTCGGTTTTTACAATTAAACTAATTCCTGTTGATTGCTTGATTTTAGCTGCAAAAAAGTTACTGATGTGTGTATCAAACGACCGAATACCTGTTTTGGAAGTAAGTTCAAAACTCCCTTCTTGAACATTTATTTCTTGAGGTTTGGGTACAATGTTGATCCCAGTGTTGTACACCTTCACCTCTTTTGCCTGATTACAAGCCACTAACTGAAATAAGAGAAAACTGAATAGTAAAATGTTTTTCATATTAAACTGAATTGAAATGTAAAAAATTATGAATTATGAATTATGAATTATGAATTGTGCGAATTAACAGTTGAGAAACATCCTTGCAAGTGCCTTCTGACTCCATACGGGTCAGAAGACTTACAATGTTCTTCAATGTTCTTAACTGTTAATTCGCATAATTCATAATTCATTTACAATTCTTTTTCAAGGTGCTGCAAATAGAGCTCTTTGTACTTTTCTATTTGAGGATCTTTCGATACATCGTGGAAATGGAAACTTTTGAGCTGGGTCAATCCTAAAAATTGGTTCATTTTATGAAAACCATACATCGCTCCATCATCAACACTTGTTTGATTAAAAAACTCATCTTCCAACTCAAATGCCTCAACAGGTGCATTCCATGTAGTGGTTAACATGTAATCCTTACCGTGCATACTCCCTCCTTTGCCATAATTTCGTTTTGGATTAACAGCGTGTCTGCCGTCACTCACATACAGCCCTTTGTTATGGTAAGCAGTAAGTACTTCGTCAAGATATTTCTTAAATGTATAAGGCAACTGAAACCACCAAATTGGCGTATGGTAGATAATTCTATCTGCCCAAATAAATTTAGATATCTCCTCTTCAATATCATAACCATCAACAATGTTGGTTACTTTTATTTCACAATTGTCTTTGTTTTGAAAGAAAGACGTAGTCCATTCCGTTACCGAATGGTTATATTTGCCAAACGAGTGCGCAAAGCTTTGTCCCGCATTAATGATAAAAATATTCATTTTATTTATTTGTATTTTGGATTAGGATGACGAAATGATTCCTAATCCCAATTTTAATTGGACATCAATTTCTCCAATTCCCTGTTCAAATCCTCCCATTCTTGCATTTGTTGATCTAAAACAAGCTTTGCTTGTTTATATTTTGCATAGAATGTGTCGTCAGCTAAAAAATCAGGTGTAGGATGCGACAGTTGTTCGTCCATCGCTAAAATCAAATCTTCTTGCGTACTGATGCTGATTTCTTTTTCGTGAATTTGCACCTGTATTTTCTTGATTTGTCGATCATAATCTTTCTTATCAGTATACGATTTCTTCTCGACAACTGTTACCGAAGGTGTGGCAACTGTGGGCGTCGGTTTATTCTTGATTTCTATTTCTTGAAGATTCTCCAATTTACGACGTTGCATAAATTCGTAGATTGTTCCTAAATGCTCTTTTACTTTACCATCTCTGAACTCGTAGATTTTATTGACCAATCCATCAAGGAATTCCCGATCATGAGATACCACTACCAATGTCCCATCATAAGCAGCTAAAGCCGATTTCAGAATATCCTTCGACCGCATATCCATGTGATTGGTGGGTTCATCCAGTACCAATAAATTATATGGTTCGAGCATCAGCCGCGCCATTGCCAGCCGCGATCGTTCGCCACCCGATAGTACTTTCACACGTTTATCGACATCATCGCCTCGGAACAAAAATGCACCAAGAATATCTCTCAATCGATTACGTATTTCGCCCACAGCTACCCGATCCAGAGTCTCAAAAACAGTATCGTTGTCATCCATGATATTGTCTTGATTTTGGGCAAAATAACCGATCTTCACATTGTGACCCAGTACTGCTTCGCCTTCTTCATAAGATAAATCGTTGATCAAAATACGCGATAACGTACTCTTACCCTCGCCATTCCGTCCCACTAAGGCTACCTTTTCGCCACGCTCGATAATGATATCTGCTTTTTCAAACACCACATGTCCATCATATATCTTCGCCAAATTCTTTGCTTGAAATACCACTTGACCCGATCGTGGTGCTGGCGGAAACTTCATGTAAAGTTTTACATTATCTTCATCGTCAATCTCCAAAATGTCGAGTTTATCCAGTTGCTTTACACGCGATTGTACTTGATTGGATTTCGACGCTTTGTATCGGAATCGCTCGATAAACTCCTCTGTTTTCTCAATCAATCGACGTTGGTTATCAAAAGCCGCGGTTTGTTGTTCACGTCGTTCTTTGCGCAATTCCACATATCGCGAATAGGACGTTCTATAGTCCTGCGCCTTTCCCAACACTATTTCGATGGTTCGGTTGGTTACCGCATCTAAAAAAGCCCGGTCATGAGAAATCAACACCAATGCGCCACTATAATTTTTGAGATAATCTTCTAACCACTGAATCGATTCGATATCCAGATGGTTGGTGGGCTCGTCAAGTAAAAAGTAATTGGGGTTGACACAATAATATTTTTGCCAATTCGATTCGCATACGCCACCCTCCGCTAAATTCGGAAGTCTGCCGATCAAAATCGGAACGTTTAAATCCTAATCCGAATAAAGTTTGTTCGGTAGATCCCTCCATATCACCTCCACCTAGTAAATGATGTCGTTCGGTGGCATCGTGCAATTGCTCAATGATATCAAGATATGCTTGCGATTCGTAATCTGTACGAATGGTTAATTGTTCGGTTAAATGGGTAATACTATCCTCCAAGGTTCTAATTTGCGCAAAAGCAGTCATGGCTTCCTCTACCACCGATCGTCCATCGGCCACACTCATCTGTTGCGGTAAGTACCCTAGCGTAAAATCCTTTGGAACAGACACGTGTCCGCTACTTGGAATCTGTTGACCTATTAGAATTTTCAAGAGTGTCGATTTACCCGCTCCATTTTCCCGACCAAACCAATTCGGTCATTTTCATTCACCATAAAACTGATATCGTCGAAAAGAGAAGTGCCACCAAAATTTACAGTAAGATTGTTTATTGAAACCATTAATCTATTAATTAATTAGGGAATGTAGTGTGTAACTAATTAGGATTGCGTAATTAAGAATTAATTGCTTCGCATCCAAATCATTTATTTTCACAGTTATTACCTTTCCTAAATTATGTACATTTATACTAAAAACATGTCATTACCCAATTGTACAATTCGGCAATGGTTCGCATTGCGAGATGCAAAGTTAGGAAAAAACGGCACATAACTGATTAACGGAATAACGAACTAACTGAATAATTGTTGAATTCATTTGCTATAACCGTATGCAAGCTATGTGCAGCAAGCATTAAATAAACGACGTTATGAACTCGCTATGCTTTCGATAAATTATAACTTAAGTTTCCCACACCTCTCAACCCTTGCAAACACTCAAAATTATGGTTGGAATAAAGCCTGAATTTTCGATTTAATTATTTGCAAATAAGTTACTTGCAAGGGTGCTTACAAGATGTACCGATTTAGGTCTCTAAAGTCAATAAAATGAACGCTAAAACACAGCATTTCCAACACACCTACTTTACAGACATAGTGTCCGAGGCATCCGAGGCGGAGCGAGTTCAAACAGCCAAAGGCTTTTTGCTTACTTTTTGGCCTCCAAAAAGTGAGAAAGAAAAAACTTCCCTATAAATAGTATTCTAAAAATAATGTTGTAAGATCCTATTAAATACATTAAAGGTTTTTTTCTTTTCACTTTTTTGGAAATACCAAAAAGCTGCTGTTCGGAAAAAGCCTCATGTTGATGCAATGAGTCTCACTCCGCCTCGGATGCCTCGGACTACGCTCAAACAGAAAACAGCCGATAAAGGTATCGCTACGCGATGGAGTGCTTCGCTTTATGGCGTTAGATAAATAGGGGAGTGCGGTGTGTGGCCTCCGAATAATGTTGTGTTTAAGCCCAAAATATTGCACCTTTGTAAACACCCTCATAAATGGCTTGAGTATAGTATTTTACATTGGCAATAGAGTAGTTTTGTCGAATATGTTTTTGAGTGTTTGCAAGGCTTATGAGGTGTGGGAAACTTCAGTTATAATGTCACCCCGCTGGGGTTCTGACTAATCTTGGCAATCAATTTCTACAATAATGTCACCTCGCTGGGGTTTCGATTATGCCTGGCTACCTAATCAATTTTATTTAAAGAAGTTTGCACCATTTAAAAGATCAATTGCTTGTCAGTCTGATAGCCAAGCATAATCGGAACCCCAGCGGGGTGACATTATTGTAGAAATTGAGTACCAAGATTAGTCCGAACCCCAGCGGGGTGACATTATTATGACAGAATTGATTATCTGAGAATAACATCGTTTAATTACTCTCTACTGCTTATGTGCAGCAAAAGCTCCAAAGGGACTAGTTTATAAATAAACCGTATGCAAATGAATTCAACAGTTATTCCGCAAATCCGAGTATGCCCGAACTTGCGCTTTTCAACTGTTAATTCGCATTAATCAGTTAAGCAGTAGAGTAATTAAACGATGTTATCAATTCAAAACAAAACAATCAACTTTTTATTTGGTACGATAAAGTGCACTCAGACTTTAGCCCAAATCATTCATTTATAACATCGTTTAATTCTTGCTGCTTATTTGTATACGCCAATCCTTAGTGACGCTAACAAAGAGAGCGACATAATCGAGTCTTGGAGGACAGACTGTTACAATCTGCCCAAAACAATGTCATATAAACACTACGCGTGATGGTATTATACTTATACAAAAATGCACTTTAATCAACAAAACGTCTCAAAAACGACTGTATTAACCCGTCTTAACCTCTTCAGGTGGGCTTGTAGATAGATAAATAAATTTTATTTTGCTACAAGGGCTGTATTTGGACTTACGGGGATTATTTAATGCGTTTAAGCTTTAACAATCACTGAAAACATGGGTGCCATCGAATGTTACCTGTTATAACGATCTTACGATCAAGCACTTATAGGCTATACAAGCTTATAAGTTGCCAATGTTATGCGCATAACATTAGCAACTTGTGCGCATAACATTAGCAACTTATGCGCATAACATTAGCAACTTATGCGCATAACATTAGCAACTTATGCGCATAACATTAGCAACTTATGCGCATAACATTGCCTAGGTCTAAAGTAATGGCGACTACTATATCAAGTAATCGCCACTAACATATAAGGAATACTTGTTTATTTTATAAAAACAAAGCTAAAAAACAATAATTCTAATTGGTGTTCGTTTTCAGTTTCGAGAAGGTCGAAAATGTTCATGTTGGAGTCATTTTAAGTGATTAAAACCATTTTGTACTGATTTTAATTGTTCTTATTTGTAAGTATTTTAATTTATATAAAACCGGGAGTAGATATTCGATATTCAAGTTACTTAGGGCTATTTGGGCTAAAGTCCGAGTGCACTCTATTAAGCAGTAGAGATTATAAATGAATGGGCTAAAGCCCAAGTACACTTCGGGCTTTAGCCAAAATAAAAAGTTGATTGTTTTGAATTGATCGTTTAATTACTCTCTACTGCTTATTCCGTTAATCGGTTATTTCCGTAATTATATTACTTTTGCACCGAATATAAAACAAATTAGTATTATTTACAGAAATGGGTACAGAAAGTAAAAACGAACAAAAATTAGCCAATCCTGCTCCTTTAGGATTAATGGGCTTTGCAATGACAACTATCCTACTGAACATTCATAACATGGGATTTTTTCCATTGAGTGCAGTAATTATCTCCATGGGTATCTTTTACGGCGGTTTAGCTCAAGTTATCGTTGGTGTGATGGAATTTAAGAAAGGAAATACATTTGGAACACTTGCATTTACTTCTTATGGACTTTTTGGATATCTTTGGTAGGTATTTGGTTGTTGCCCAGCACAGGTATTGCTGCTGCAGGTGCTACTCCAGCCGCTTTTATGGGCTGGTATTTGGGTATTTGGGGTGTATTCTCTACCTTTGTGTGGTATGGAACTTGGGGAGGCAGTAAAGTACAACAATTTGTATTCTTTACAGTAACCTTACTTTTTGCGCTTTTGGCAATTGCTAACTGGACCGAGATTCATTGGGTACACACAGCAGCTGGCGTTGTTGGTGTGATTTGTGGTAGCAGCGCATTTTATCTGGCAATGGCAGAATTATTGGAAGAAGTTAAAAAAAGACGCGTATTACCTTACTAAGCATTGGGCGCAAGTCCTAGGATTAGTAGGTATTAAAAATTAATGCGAATCAGTAGTTAAAAGCCCACTTATGTGGGGGCTTTTAACTACTGATTCGCATTTCTAATTAATAAACCGTAATGTGTTATTTGACAAAAGAATTTTGACAATACACTTTTTACGACCTTTACTTTACTACACACGTTTGTCCATAAGCCAATTCGGCAAATAGCTGATTGTTTTTGAACACCTTATACTTTTGGTGCTGCAATTCGATATCATATAAATCGCCCCGGTAGCGGTAGGCTTTCAAGCTAGCTTGCCCAAGTTCTTGATGGAAATGTGGACAAATACGCAATCCGTTAACGGTAGGCGTGATGCCAAAGGTACCAAAAACAATGGCTTCGACCCCAGCCCCTGCCGATATTTCGAGAGGCATTGACGACATCTCTTGATGTGGTTTGTCGGTTGATGCGTTTTGAGTAATGTATGGGAACCATTTGGTGTAGTTCGATGTTCGTTTCAATACATCAAAAGCCAATTCGGAATTTCCGGCTTTATATAAATAACGGGCAATTCGGAAAGGCATTCCTGCGTATTGTCCACCGCCTCCCCAGTCGCCATCAATACGATCCCAATGCAATGAGTCGTTACGGGCGATGGAGTAAAAGCCATATTCTCCCAAAAATACACCGTCTTTAATGTGCGACATAAGTCGTAAACGTTTGCTATTATCAAGATTAGGACTGCCCAATAGGTCGAAAAGATGGTAAGTCCACACTGCCGATTTCGATCCATCAGGATATAAATTGTCAAACCAACCTTTCTCCTCGTTCCACAATTGTTGATCAATGGACTGTTGCAACTGATCGGACCATTTTCCAAACTTCACTGCGTCTTTGTCCTTTTGCATCTCGCCCCACTGCACCAAACGGCGATACAAATCGAGCGTTAAGGCGTTCACAATTGGCACTACATGATTGTATCCATCGGTACGAATTTCGATAATTTTTTCGGTAGAGTAACCGATGTCAATTAAACCATCTTTCCGTCCATACTTGTCGTGCAATTCGTGCGCCCAACGTTTCATCCATCCATAAATAGAGGCATCGCCAGCCATTTCATTCAGTATATTGGTGTCGCCAGTTTGGTTCATGTAGGCATCTATCATGATTTGTTGTGCAAAGGGTTCTTGAATATACAACATATCCCAAGATGCGCCAGCCCAACCAATGTAGGTGCGTTTCATTTTCCCTTCGGTAAAATTGAGCCGCAAGGTTTCTTTCAAA
>JAGWCC010001307.1:0-33533 GCA_022651775.1 Drusus annulatus
TCCTGTTGACCACATTCCTTTGTATATTATAATGTTCCATCGTGTAATTCCCCATGAAAAATATCAAGTCCAATTCACGGTTGAACGTATTCAAAAGACGGTGTTTATTGTCTTGCTATCTAACTGACCATCGAGACAATTCTCCACAGAGGTAGGCAGCGAGGATGAATCTCCACACAATTCTATCATTACTTTTATACATCGTCTTATCACTTTTCCATTTACCGATTCGTGGCACGACCCGAATGTCCCGAAATAAGCATTTTATTCCCTTGAATGTAACACGTCTAATGTTAGTTACCGTCTTTAAAAAATAATCTATATCCTAGAATATAACGAACTAGATAGCTGTTTTGATTGTTTGAAGAGCCAGTTCCTTGCATATGTATTTTTAAAGAATTTGATTAATTTATTTATACTGGATTTTAACAAAAGTTCTCACTTACGTGAAAACAATCCAGTTATAAAAAACTCAGTTGGTGTACAATAATTGTAAAAATAAATAAATTACAAATACAAAGGATACATCAAACATAAAATTACAAAAACTCAATCAATGATAAATAATACAAAACAAAAGAACTAGTAATAATAATAACAAAAGCAAGATACACAAAGAAAAAACAAAAAAGATACCCAGTAAAATTATGTAATTAGCCCAACAACGTTACATATTTTTAAGCAGAAGCAGATTTTTTTTTCTAAAACTGTACAAATCATCGACAAAAATGTCTACATCAGCCCACTCTATCCTTTTATTCAGTCGGCACATTTGAGGCAGAGGATTAAAATAGACAATATTATTTCTGAATGTACTCAGTTGGAATGTGCTATGGCGTCTTAAACAAAATGAGTTAGTTAAATTGATTTCAATACTGCTAAGACATACTGTACTATCGAGATGACCGTGAATTATTTTATGTAAACATATTAAATCAGATATTTGTCTTCCAGTTTTAAGTGAAACAATTTTAAAGAATTCATGACATACATTCCTAGGCTCGAATAACGTGAAAATATTTGACATCCTCCTACTACAATCATTATAATTATCTACTCAGCTGCTAACCGGTCATAAGAGAGATTCATTGAATCGGAGATAACAAGGCAGGACATGTAGCTAGGATTGATGATAGCCGACCACCAAAAAAGCGTCTTTATAATAAACCTGCTGGATGAATCAGCGTTGAAAGGACTAAACTTTGGTGGCTGGATGCTGTCGAAGTAAAACTGTTTCCTTACGCATAAGGCACTGGAAGGGTAAAGCAGGAGTGGAGGCGTATCCTAGAGTTGGCTAGGACTCTCTTTGAATTAAAGCTCTGATTACGATGGTGACAATTTACTAGGTAGCCAATTCGGGGAAGTAATCTTCATTTTATCCGTAATGGATTAGTTCGAGAATTTTTCATGCAGTTCATTGTTGGTATTAATGATTTTTTTTTGTATCGATGCCGAGGTGAGAATGCAACACAATTCAGTTAGGAGGACACACTACCCTATAAATAAATTGGCAAGGGGCGTTCCCCCAAAAAATGGGAAGAAACTTCAAAACGAATCAAATTCATTTGCATTCGTTTATGTTCTAATAACTTGTGAACAAAATTAGAAAAAAAAACATTCATTTACAAGTGAGGCAAAATCAAAATGCGAAAAAAAGGTTTCGCTAAGTATTTGTCAAAATAATTTAAGAATTCACCCTGACAAAACGCCCTAAAGCAAAAAGGTGGAACGAAAAAATGAATGTTCACTACAAAGCGTATTTGAGAGGCGTAGGGTCGAGTTTGCTGTAGCAGGTCTAGAAGAGTATTCTGCCCGATGTGTTCATTTTAATCATTTCTGATGAAGATATTAACATAATCTCAAATGTTCTCCGAGGAATATCTCAGGAAGTAACCGATTCACCGTACAGAAAAAAAAAAAATCCGGTCCTTGCCGCTAATGTTATTAATGAAAAACGATTTGGAAATTTTGGAAATCGTTTTATGGTAAGATTGTGAATGATAAGGGTATTTTTGTATTAATCTAAAATATAAATTACTTAAATCCCGAGTGCATTCTCGGAAAACATTTGCTATTTCAGTTACACTTTCATCAAAATTAATTTTAAAGAGAATTTCGAATTTGCAAATTTGATATTTTTGGGTGCTATGTTTCCTTCGTTTGGAATGCCGAATTCCCGCCAGGATTCAACTTCCGTCGTACCGTGCTGACTGTCATTTCGTAATAACTCACTTGTGTTTTACAAAATTTTGTATTTGTCAATTATGCTATCTTCTCAGATAATGTGTTTATCTATTTTTTTCAAATCGTATTTTAATGGTTATAAATGGTTTTTTCTTGAAAGTGCTACTTAACATATTATTTTATATTCAGAGAGTTTTTTTCTCCCTCTTGTCACCAAAAAAGTTTGATTTTGAAATGTGAAGATTTTTTGTCGTTTAATTGTATTGTCTGAATACATTTTCTTCCAAGCAAAAATAAAATTGCATGAAGTTTTCCTGTAAACACAAACAGTAATGTCACTTTGAACTTCGTTTTGTTCAGCCGTACTGACCTAAGCAACCCTAAAAATATGTATTACTCGACTTGTACCGGACTTAACGCAATGCTAAATATCTCCGAAAATTGATTATTTTGTTGAAAAGCAATGGCGGTTAATTGAAATATGTCAACAACGGGTTTTAAATGATAAAAAAACAGGATAGATAGTGAGAAGGAAAGAATATGGGAAGGAGGAAGGTCGGAAAGTACCTGGCTATTTAGATTTGGTCACCAAACACGGCTAAAGCCATTTCAAGCAATGTTTCAATTCTGAATGGTGGTAGGGTATCTACCACTCTGGAACGTGCCGCAAATATACTATAAATAATTTTAAATTAATTAAATGTGTTATGACGTAATATTATCGTAAAATACCATTTGTCTATACTGTGATCTTTATTAGTTTTTTTTCTTATTTTTTATCATCCAACGCTCGATGTGTTCTCCTTCACAGTTAATTATGTAATTTTACACAGAATTTAAAACCATGCCTCACAAAAAACAAAAATGTGGTATCAGTGCGCTATTTTCATTTCGCTCCTATGTCACTATGCTATGCACATTTCTTCGTCCCATATGGAAGAAAAATATTAGAATTCCTTGCAACTTACTGGTTGCACTACTTCGGTACGTCATTGATGGAATTGGCTGATAGGAACTATGCGCTAGGAGGACTAAGCGGAATTCAAATGCTCTTCGCTGGGAAATGTGCAGAGTGAGAACGTAAAGCTTATTGCGTGGACGCAAGATGTCACCTATGTGAAAAAGTGAATTTTAAAAAGTAAAGTGTTGAATAATTGCACATACGAGTATGTAAACATACTTAATCTATTAGTGTTGCTCGTTGGATTTTCGCTTGTTCGTCGGTTTTGTCGTTGTTCTCAAAACAACATAAACAAATATAGTTTTGTAAGAAGACTTAAATCGGTGTGGTATATTCGTGTTCGTCAATAATACAAGTTTTAAGAAGATTTGAAGAACTTATAAACTTTAAATTCATCGGTGAGTGAATGGTTTCCCATTTTCCCTACATTTCAATAATCTTTCCACATACATAATTAGACACTTCCATCAAGTTACAAATTGTGTTTTATCGCAGCTTCGATATATTTAAGTGTTATTTATCACATTATCTATTTTACATCTTGTAGGTTGTATCCCGTGATAACTACTAGAATTATTAACACATCTCATATTGTCTATTTTTTCTCAGTTTTCCTGACAATAAGCTGAGGTTTGAAGGTTCATGTTTTTGGTAGGCATCTTTTCCGGTGGCAAAAAGACGTAAACGCTATTATAATTTCACTTTTTTTAAATGTTAATACCGCACAAAAGTCCAAACTGTTCGGAGCCAGTGAGACTACGGCATCCCCAATTGGGGGATGTTGTGCGGCTTAAAGTAGTAGGCAGGGAAGAAGATGGGAAATAGGAAGTTTAAGAAGTGCCTGTCTATTCAGATTTTGTCATCCAACACTGCTTAAACCATTTTCTGTAATGTTTAAAATATAAAATAATACGTTTTAATTAAAAGTATTTATTTGCGCACGTCGGGATCTAAACCCGAAGCCTCTGAATTCTTAGTAGAACATGTCACCTATTTGACCTCCGTGATCCTCGACTTGTTGAATAAGACAACTTTTTGTTAGTTCTCATTGAAAACACCTAATATTTAAAAAAATGTATTACTGCGAGTGAGATAGCGTATGTAAAACGAGAGCATTTACAAATCAAAGTATAAATATAACACGTGCAAAGTTGAAAGTTTCTTCATACATTCATGCACCAGAATCCAAATTGCACAGAGTCAGGGAATCTATGACATCCCCAATGTGAGGCTGAAATAAACCTGGATATTCAGATCTGAATGTGTTTAGAATTTCAATATAGACTTTCGGACAGTGTCGATAACTAAGCAAACCTTTAGTCGATGCCAACTGTCAAACGTAATTGCCGATTATGGGCGTGCTGGCGGAAGTCGACTAATCACTAATAACTAACTAACTAACCATCACGCTGTTTCTCTCCAGGGTCAGGCAGAGGGGACGGACCACCTTACAAACTCTGTCTTGGCATAAACCCCTTGCTTCATTTACATTCATACACACTCTTCTGTTATTCTGACTCTTCACATGGCCCGACTTTGTATTTGATTCGCTTGATCGTGCCATGTCTTCCTCGGGCGTCCCCGACTTCTTCTTCCATTCATTGTCGCGTCATATATTATTTTCACACTTTTTTCTTCGTTCTTTCGCTTTACATTCCCAAACCGTCTAAACGCCCCTTTCTTGATTCCATTCATTACGCTTGCATCAGCCTTGCATTCTTTCCGGATATCCACATATTTAACACGGTCATACATAGTTTTACCGCACATACGCCTCAGGGATCTCATTTCTTAATATTGATTAAAACCTTAATCATGTTAACGTTTCATGGTGCTTTCACCCAAACGAACTATTGAATTCGTATGTCTAAATTTAAACTTTAGACGCACATTTTAGACCCGCGCTGTGCAAGCGGGTTCCCCACAGGGCATCGTACCATCCGCGATAACTGTTACTAGGTTTTCGTGCTGTTGCTAGACACCTTTAGCGATACTAAAAGTATCGTCCAATCTGGTCACCTAGGGTATTTGTTGCTATTCAAATAAATACAAAATGTCTCAAGCTTTCAAGAAGTCTGTGAATGTCGGATATTGGTGATTAGTTCACAAAGGGAAATGGCAACACGTGAAGGCTATTGTCGATATAACCAATTTAAAAATACCCCACAGCTGAAACACGTGTATCGGTTCATTCTGGCCGTGCTTCACGGAACAACTTTTATGATATTTAAGAAAAATAAACTTTTTAATGAATGGTGTTGAGTTTCCACGATATTTTATACGACGGCTCTCCGAGTTCTCTGATTTCTGGTTTGAAATCAAAACTGTGGAAGTTTAGGTGAAATGACAATAGAAAACATGGATAAGTTTGGTGAAAAGGGCCACTTTTATAACGATGGGATTTATTTTAATTTGCAATCTAAATATTCTAAGTATTAGTTGTGCCTATAAGGCCATTGTATTTTGTTTAAATTACAATTTGATATAAATATTACAGAAATTAACTGGCATAATTTAAGCATATTGCTTGCTTACTAAATAACTTAATAAATAATAAAAAACTTATTAAGGCTATCTTTTTTACATGAAATTATATAACCTTTTTGTGGTCAATTAGTTTCGTCCCGCACTCATGAAATCTTCAGGGCAAGTATACAAAAAAAAACAAGTTAATGTAACTGAGTTAATTATTTAAACATTTAGAAACAATAATGAACTATCCATCACAAATAAATGAAGAGATTACATTTTTATATTTTTTATGTTAAAAATAAGGTTGTTACAATATGTTTATATTTTATGTTATGGCGGACGAAAATAATTATTTGATAGTATGGAAATTTCAAAGAAGAACATATCGTCGCTTGAAAGGCAAAATGAATGCGACACTTTGGTCAAAAATGAGTTAAATGTGCAGCTTTGGTCAGTTTTTAGTTTGAAGCTGACGTAGTATGTAATTTATCTAAATGGTTTGTTGTGAAATAATGTATTTTTTTATTATTTATTATTATAATATCTTGCTGCAAGGCAATCCCGATGAGTTATAAATTCACACTATGGACATACATTAGATAAGTTACTACAATTATACACGATACAGAGTAATCAAACTTTTAAATTGAAATAGAAAAATCCACAAAAACAAAACAAACAAAACAAACAAAACAAACAAAACAAACAAAACAAACAAAACAAACAAAACAAACAAAACAAACAAAACAAACAAAACAAACAAAACAAACAAAACAAACAAAACAAAAAAACAAAACAAACAAACAAAAAACAAAACAAAACAAACAAAACAAACAAAAAACAAAACAAAACAAACAAAACAGACAAAACAAACAAATGAACAAAAACAAACAAAAACAAATAAAACAAACAAACAAAAAAAACAAACAAAAAACAAACAAAAACAAAAACAAAGACAAGAGAAAACAAACAAAAACAAACAAACAAAACAAACAAAACATTGACAAAACAAACAAACAAACAAAACAAACAAAACAAACAAAAACAAATAGAAACAAACAAACAAACAAAACAAAACAAAACAAACAAAAACAAACAAAACAAACAAAACAAACAAAACAAACAAAACAAACAAAATGAATAACAAAACAAAACAAACAAAAACAACAAAAACAAAGAAAACAAACAAAACAAACAAAACAAACAAAAACAAACAAAACAAACAAACAAAACAAACAAAACAAACAAAACAAACAAAACAAACAAAACAAACAAAACAAACAAAACCAACAAAACAAACAAAAACAAACAAAACAAACAAAACAAACAAAACAAACAAAACAAACAAACAAAACAAACAAAACACTAATTTGGTTTAAATAATTTTACGCGAGAAGTGCAACAACCCCACCGTGGTAGACTTGGAGGATAAAACGCAACCAAACTCTTTCCTGTCAAATAATCTTTACTTCATCTACGTTCATAGTACATAAATACACTGGTGTTTCGACGCTTGATATATGACTTCCTTCCAACATTAAAATAATTATATCATGTCAGTTTATTTTCAGATAGCTTTATTCGAAGTTTTACTGTAGATGACTTTACGCACATACGCTTCGGGGATCTCATTTACATAGAAAATTTTCCAAGAAATATGTTTTCCCTTGCTTAATTACTTGTGAGGACAAGTATTTTGTCAAATATGTTTATTATTTTAATATTTATTTATATATTATCAATGAAAATAATCCAATATCAGAGGTTGTCGGTAATTTAATGGGTAAAACGCTCGGCTTGCAGTCGGACGGATCTAATCTGAAACTCTCAACGATTTACTCCCTTTTCGAAACAAAATTATTAAAGAAGTATTTTTTAGTAAAAAATACCAACAAATCTTAGAGATTTTTATTTATCGATAAAGTAGGAACTAGTTATAAATAAGATACCTAAGCGGATTTAAGATTGTTCCTTGAGAAAACTTTAAGTCAAGAATTTTTTTTTGCACTGCGTCGGAAATTGATTCCGAAAACCTTTAAGTAAAAGTCAATGATCTCGACCATTAAGCCATAGATACCGTCATTTGTAAATAATGTTAAAATTTTTTTCTTAAACACTGATGTAAGCTCTGATCAATAATATGCCAGGAGGGATAGCTTTGCTAAACAGTGTAGTCAGGATTGTTGAATTTTCCTGATTCGGGCGCAGTTAGGGTTTTCACGGACACACCTTTTTACGTCCATTCATAGCACATGTCGACACAATGTTTTATTTATTTGTAAAACCACTTTTTCACAGTACTGTTATCAACAAAAATATAGGATATAACCTCAAAAACCGCAAGTTATGTCGCATAACAAAACGTTGTTATAGGAGTCACCGGAGACGGGGTAGACGGAAAACATGCTTGCATACCTAAAAGTGGTGCGATATTTTGTGACAACTTGTCTTGTCTCTTTTTCTCTCACGGTTTACGACGTAAAAAATATTTGGCTCTCTCTCTTCATATATTCTTACTCCAAGGATGTAAGTGTCCAGACGTAGGTACTGAAGAATTACAGACATTTTAATTAAAAACGTTACAACGTCCATAGGATCGCGCATTAACACGGCGTCCGTAATTCAAAACGTCGTACACTGCGCGAAATGAGCACGCAGCCTCCGAATAACGCTGAACACTACATATCCACGAATAATAATCTCGCGTTGAAATTCTTCATTATACGGTGCAGGGATACAATTTGACATTATTCGGGGCGAAATAGCTATTCCGACCCGTCCACGTAGGGCATGTTCAAATAACATAAAGTTAGTGTGTAGTAGCTACCTAGTAAAATAGGCCGGCGGCCGCGTTGCTTACATACGCAAGTACCTCGGAGGGGGTACGTGAGAACGTATATAGGGGTACCCACTGCTAGGGCCGTATAACGTATTTACGTACATTCTCGGTCTTCCCCGTTCAAAACGCGTAAGTACAGTCGCCTTGCGTCCAGTAGGGTGTTCCGCTGGAACCTTTTATTGTTCTTTCCGTTCTATCAACCGTCTAGAGCCAGTGAGACTATGACATGCCCGATAGGAGTATGTTGTGAGGCTGAACGTAGGGGGAAGGGAAGGAGACGAGGAAGGGGAAGGTTGGGAAGTGCCTGGCTATGTCACCAAACACGGCGGCTAAAGCCATTTCAAACAACATTTCAATTTTGAATGGTGGTCTTTCACCAGGGTGATTAGAGTATCTGCCGCTCTGGACTACAATTAAGTAGTTTGGTAACAGGATTTTAAATGCATTAGAAATACAAAATATAATAAAATACAATACAATAGAAATACAAGGAAAATACAATGGTAATTCAGATTATCTTATTATTTAAAATTAAACATTATATTAAGAAACTGATTGACTATTCCAACATTCCATACACTGTGCGGCATAATATAATACAACAATATCTGTAGTACACATAGTAGATACTACTTCTTGGAGTAACAATATATGGAGAGAGAGCTAATTCTTTTTACCCAATCTATACAAATTTGGGATAAATCACTCTCTCCGGGTTTTTGCGTCGTACACCGTGAGAAAGAAAGGGACAGCAAAATTTCCCAAATTATCAAACCGCTTTAAAGTACTGTAAGGGTGTTCTTCGTGTCCCGCGTCTCCGTTGACTCCACCCACACGTTTTCGTATGCGACAAAATGGAAATAAGTCAACGGTTTTCTAGGTTATATGACATATTTTTGTTTTTAACAATACTGTGAAAAAGTGATTATACGAATAAACAAAAAAAAAATTGTCGACAAAGGATGTATAAATACTATAGCCTTAGTCCTGGCCACGCCCAGGTTTTACCGAGTCCGGAGAAACTCATCAAAACTGACCAAAGCAGCGCTCTCTCTTTTCTAGTATTGCTCTGCGTACTACATATAAGCGCCTAATATAAGGTGTTTCTACATAAGAGCCATTTTTTCAGCATATTCTTGTTCAGATTTTAAAAATATTGTTTGGTAACATACTGCACATTTGGGCACGTTATACTCCAGGGTTCGTTGTCCGTATTTATTATTATATGTTGGTACAATCATGCCGTCATTTCTTGCGAACCTCGTATTGTGCTTATGTTCTACTTTCCACTTATATTCACAGTCCGATATATGCTGAATCAATATTTTATGCCAAAGTAAGGCTTGTACCGACAAGATATTTACATTATAAAATATTGAAATTTAATACTTTTATTTTTTTTCATTTGAGTCCTGCGTAAGTGAGACCTGAGCCGGTGTGACTCTGAAATCTCCAATAATAATAATAATTGGAATATTTTTATAGCACCGTTTTCGCAAAAAATCTTTTGAATGGCGCTTTACCTCTTAATTTATATAAGCTACAACTTATCGCTAAAGCTTATAATTAGTGACTAATACCTAAAACTTTTGACTATTGATTTATTTTTTATTTTTAGTCTTAACAATTACAACGTAACAATTACATCAACATTGCGTTGTGGAAACATTTTTTAAATACCGTGGACACTAACCACTGCTTTAACTGTACGATAAAAAAAATAGCTCAACGTAAAATAATATTAATGTTTTAAAAAAAAAACTTTTACTTTCTATAAAGCCCCTTGTCGCTACAGTTGGACTGTACTTTGCGAAAGGGGTCACTCTAATGCTGTACATAGATGAGGGGAAAGTGTAGAGTATAGTAGAACCAAGACTGTGACAAGAGAAGAGAGGGGGGCGGGGGGCGGGGGGAGGGGTGACCGCCCCCCTAAAAGGAGGCAAAGGGGGTGCATGCTCCGAATTACCTTCCGGCAGGGTATTTCTATTCGAATTGCGAATTGAAAATTCCGATTCGAAGGCGTATTCCAATTTCAAAATACGTTTCGGGCCGAAATTTCAAATTTTCGTATTGCGTATTCGGACGGCCGGCGGATAGTTGGAATTTAATAAAAAATATGAAATTAGGTGAGAAAGTATTATACACTTGCCGATATGAGAATAATCCACTTAGACACAATAACTAAAAGGTATAAAAAACACGTTAAAAACCTTCATAGTTTTTTGTGCAGTAGAGGCACCACTACTGTACAAATTGGAACATAAGAATATCCACATTGCATTGTTGGTTCGTTGGTTCACCTTTCGACCGCATCCACGAAAAAGTTTGTAGATCTGTACAAATATTTTCCAAAGGGTCATTGACCTTTCGCGATCACGCTAATAAACACAAATATATCACAATTTTAAATAAATCTTTCGCATCAATCAAAAAATAAAGCAACCCTTGAAATTTCCACTTCTACCAAATTCAAGCGTCTTCTGATTAAATCTCGTCATTCGAATAAGTCAATTGACGCATTCTTATGCAACAATAAACGTGGTTACACCAACAAAAGCATAAAGTCTTAGAGCTGAGTGAAGATATTTAGATTAAGAGAATCTCTCCAGTTATCAAAGATATGTTTCTCTACATCTGTATATTTGCGTGATAATAATATATGCATAACTTCGTTGACACATTCTTACGTAATATTAAACGTGGTTACACCAACGAAAGCGTAAAGTCTTAGAGCTGAGTGAAGATATTAAGATTAAGAGAATCTCTCCAGTTATCAAAGATATGTTTCTCTACATCTGTATATTCGCGTGATAATAATATATGCATAACTTCGTTGACACATTCTTATGTAATATTAAACGTGGTTACACCAACGAGAATATAAGGCCTTAGAGCTGAGTGAAGACGTTTCCACGAGGAGAATCTCTCCAGTTATCAAAGACATCTGCACATTAGCATGATAATATGCATAAGTTCATTGACATATTCAGAATCTCGTATCATATTGAACACGGTTGCATTAACGAGAAGCTAGGGTCCTAGAGCCGAGTAAAGGTATCTTGATGAAGAGAATCGTTCCAGATAAAAGGTACCTACACAACTATACAAACTTGCTTGTGTTATATACACGGAGAAGTGAATACGATTAAACGCTACCCATACATGGACGATACAATAAATCCCTTACCGTTTCATTATAACGGATGATAATATAGCTTGGAGCGTTAGTAAAATAATTGATATAATTTAGTTTAGCGTAGAATTTCCTAGTCGGATGTGGCAACAAATATATTTTAGAGCGGGGGCTGGCGGGAAGACGCGGGCGGGGGGAGGGGGCGTACCGAAGGGCGGCTCGTAAGGAAAATGCATCGGGAAATCAATTTATTTTAATTCATTTATTATTTTACTTAAACATACATTTTTTTATTGGATGGTATATTGCCCATTCCACTAGGCATAAGCCTGTGTTGGGATGGCAATTTGCAAAAGTGGTTGTTTAGCTACATAGTAACATGTTAATATCGAAAATATAGTACATACATAATAAAAATAAAAATAATTTAAGTAAATGAAAAACTGGAAGATATAGAATCTGCATAATAAGAACTAAATTAAACTTGGTTTTTAAGGTGAGTAATGAAATTGCTTTTAAAGGAGCTTTTGGTTTGTATGTTTCTGATGGTGCTGGGCAGAGAATTGAATTGATTAATGGCGTTGTACTTAAAAAAATTTTGTCTTTAAGCTGTTTTATAGGCTGGGATGTTAAAGAATTTTATGTGTGGCTGCCTAAAGGTTCTCAAAATTTTCCTTTCTTCAAACATATGGATATTATTAAATCGGTTACACTTGATTATTTTGAGAAATTAATACAGTTTTTAAAGCCTACATTGAAGAGGTTCGTAAACTACGTAACTGGTATGATTGTTGTTTGCAGCATGCAGGGTTGAGATTACAACTATGATAGCTTAGTTCCGATAGGATTGGCTATCATCGCAAGTCGAAATTTAGAATGATATCGAAGCTGGAAAGGCAAAAGGGCTTAAGTGACACTTTGGTAAAAAATGTGTTTAATATGCAGTTTTAATTAGTTTTTGCTTCTGCATCGAATGCTCTGACTCTCGTTTGATTCTGAAAACTTGTGGCGCTTTAGCCATCTAAATGTATGTACCATTTGGGAGAAAGCTTTTTGTCAAACTCAATGTGAGCATTCTGTTACCTTTTTTTTCCAAAATCCAACCAGGTACTGAAGACTTGTGAATTTTATTATAAAAACAAAAAAACTTTAAAGTGCTCCGGTGTAAGCTTCCCAAAATAACGCGCCAGCCTTTTTGCCTTTCCGGCGTCAACATAGAGTGTAATTTAAATTTACTATTTTTATGACATATCACCTCAGCTACTCGCAGTTGAATGATACAAAATATTTATAAACATATTTGAATTCACACTAAAATATTTAAGGGTATAAAATAAATTTTCTGGTATATCTGAGTAGAAAAAACCTGTTGTACTTATTATTATTTTTACTTTATGGCACATGAGAAGAAATCGTATTTTTTATAACACGCTTCTCTCTAATATGAATACAAGTTTGATTTGGTTACCTTTATAGGTACCGTTAAAGTTACAAAAGATCTGTACAAAATTTTAATTTGAAATCAATATTCAAAATGAATTTAAAGTTACGAACCTCCCTTACGCTTCCGGGGGATGCTGTAGAATCGCCATTCCGGGCACGCGTCCCACCCGCACGCAGCGGGCGGCCGGGGGGAGGCCCCCCCTAGTCCGAGAGAAATGCTAAGTCCATCACGGCAACCTAAATACGCCCCCCCGCCTTCCTTCCCCCCGGCCGCCCTTCCCCCCTTTACTCTGTATCCCCCCCGCCCCAATTCCCCCCATGCCACTTTCGCTTTCCCTCCGAAGGCTGTATTCCAGCGGTGTGTATATATTGTATATTTTATGGCCTTATAGAAAGTAGGGGTGCTGCGTTTCCAAAGATGGACATTGCGATCGATGGGCGAATGTTTTTGCACGTTTATTTGTCAATTTAAAAATCACCTCGGGTTCAAAATTAGAAATGAAATCAATAAATCTTTTCAATAATTCGAAATCGCATAATTAAAAGTTTTTTCAACTTAATTCTTTGTGTTATGACACCCAATTACTTTTTAAAATACATGTTGTTTATGGTTAATACAGCACAGGAGTCCCAACTGCTGCCAACCGTCTGGAGCCAGTGAGACTATGGCATTCCCAATTAAGGTATTTTGTGAGGTTGAAGGTTCTTGGGAAAGGAAGGAAATGGAGAAGAAGAAGGTTTGGAAGTACTTGGTTATTCAGATCTGGTCACCAAACACGGCTAAAGTTATTTCAAGCAACGCTTCGTTTCTGAATGGTGATCTTTCAACAGGGCGATACTCAATACGAGTATCTACCACTCTGGAACGGGCCGCAAATATACTATTATTTTATAATGAATTAAATTATTATTTATAAAATAACATTTATTTGCGCACGCTGGGTTTGAGCCCGCGACCCCTGAATTCGTAGTAGAGTGTCTTACCACTCGGCCACGAAAGCCGTCTACTCTTTTATGAAATTAGACCAGAAGTTGCTATCCGAGTTTTGTCGCATTTTGTTCTTACTGAACTTTTGAAAAAGATGGAATAACGAGTATCAAGGTGTCTTCTTTCATTGTCAACTGTTAAATGGATATTTAAAAGCCCAATAACTGGTCACGTTGACCTACAAACTCCAGATTATAAATTATGTTCAACTTTCATGACAATCACCGTTCGAGAGTTTTTAGAAGAAGGAATAATCTTTTGTTTAATAGCGCAAATAATCATTTCCTTGGAAAGCTTCGTTCCAAGAAAAGTATTGCATAGCACAGTTACTTATATTGAACAATTCTTCCAAACTGAAAAAGGCAGTAAACAAAAAAATGGTTTCTGTACTCGAGATTTAAAAATAAAACTTGGTTTGTAATTAACTAACAATCGATCTAACCAACACGGGATGGTTTTAGGCAATAAAACAAAAAGAAAAAAACATTGTTTGCATTGCTGCACAAGTGACCGAAGCCCCTGGGAAAATGACATTCTCGACGTTGGTGATTGTTGTGGGGCTAAATGAAACAAAGAGAGGGAAAACATAGGAAAAAGGAAGGTCGGAAAGTTTCTGACTATTCAGATCCGTTCACTGAATACGGCTAAAGCCATCTCAGCCTCCGTGGTCGAGTGGTTAAGACACTCGACCACGAATCCAAAGGTCGCGGTTAAAAAATTGTATCATCTTGGTCGTACATACTCGTATATCAGGTTTGACACATTTATGCTATTTCACATTTAATTAATATAAAATAATAAATAGTATTTTTGCGGCACGTTACCAGTCTGGTAGACACTCAAGTATCTCCCTGGTGAAAGACCACCATTCAGAATCGAAACGTTGCTTGAAATGGCTTCAGCTGTGTTTAGTGACCAGATCTGAATAGCCAGGTACTCCACAAGCTTCTTCTTCCCCATCTCTTTTCCTTCCTCACTACAGTCAACCTCACAACATACCCTTATTAGGGATGCCACAGTCCCACTGGCCACAGACGGTCGGGACCAGTTGAGTAATCACAACAACAAAAAACGTAAAATCTTCCTCTCCAACCTTCCTCTTTCTCTTCTCAACTAAATTTAACATCACAACATACCCCTATCTGGGGATGCCGTAGACTCACTGGCTCCAGACGGTTTAGACCAGTTACTCGACTAACGATCACAATAAAATAAATACATAAAATATACGTAAAGATAATATATTTGTTTATTTATATATCGATCGACCTTTGACCCTCGGCGTCGTAAAGTCAGATATCGACGTACTGCAGTCGGCTGGCAGCCCTGAAGGAGCTGCGGGCGGGGGGGCGGGGCGGCCCCCATATGCCGGCCACCCCCCCGCGCGACTACGCGGCCCGTGGCGAATGAGAATTTTCACTCAAATTACTGGGCCGTTGTTTTCACTTTACGATAACGTCATCGCCGCGGAGGAGCGCATCCGACCCCGGCCCAGTGGATTGAAACATCGCCCTAATGGCGGCGCGGGTCAATGTCCGGCTGCAGCCGCCAACTTGACCGTATCTACAATTCAACCCGAAAATGCGAGTCGCCGATATGCTCTGATCCACTGTCGTCATCTCTATGCGCAAGGTCAACACACCAATAAGAACATCTTCGAGGAATAGCTGTATGAGATCAACGTACAAGCCAAACCCGGAAAACTAAAGATGTCTCCTGGCGTAGAAGTAAAAATACAGCTCAATTTAATTTAGACTTCACTTTTTGGTTTTCTTACTGAAGAAATACTACGGACTATTTATCTGTTAATTCTAAGCGGGTAGTTGGAAGGTAAGGTATCGAGTGAATACAGTTTTTGAACTGTAATTCTTTAAATTCTTTGAAAACTATACTATTTTTTTATTTATTTATTTTAATTATTTTAGTTGAACATACATTTTTTTATTTGTTGGTAAATTGCCCATCCAACTAGGCATAAGCCTGTGTTGGGATGGCAATTTGCAAAAGTGATTTTTTAGCTACATAGCAACATGTTAATATCGAAAATATGGTACATACATAATAAAAATGAAAATAATATAAGTAAATGACAAATTTGAAGATATAGAATCTGCATATTAGGAATTAATTAAATTTGGTTTGGTGAGTAATGATATTGCTTTTAAAGGAGCTTTTGGTTTGTGTGTTTCTGATGGTGCTGGGCAGAGAATTAAATAGCTTAGTGGCGTTATACTTAAAACTTTTTTGTCCGTAAGCGGTTTTATAGGCTGGGATATTAAAGAATTTTATGTGTGACTGCCTAAGTCAGTAAAAGGTGCAGTTTGAAAACCGACGAAGGCATTTTTGAACGTTTTATCTAAAATTACACCGTGCGTTTCATTCAATGAAAAGATTACTGTTTAAGATTTGTATTCACTGGAAACCTTAAACATTTTTTTTACTACCTATTCAGAATGAATGTTAAAATTATTCGTAGTATTGTTTGTATTGGAAAGCCAAAAAGTGTGTATTTTTGGGTGTTGAGCCTTAACGCCGAAAATAATCTAAAATTACCAGTTTTAACACTGCTTACTGTATAATGGGTACATTCAATGATATGCATTTTGGAGAGTTTGAGTTAAGCATGTGAACGAATTACTGTTTATTTTAATTTTTATATGAATACCGCATAAGAGTCTCAAGTGCTTCCAACCGTCTAGAGCCAGTGAGACTATGGCATCCCCAAAAGGGGTATGACGTGAGGCTGAAGGTAGTGGAGAAGGGAAGGAGATCGGGAAGAGGAAAGTTGGGAAGAATCTGGCTATTCAAATCTGGTCACCAAACACGGCCAAAGCCATTTCAAGCAACATTTCGATTCTGAATGGTGGTCTTTCACCAGGGCGATGCTTAGAGTATCTACTACTCTGATCCATCAATGCAGCACGTATTATGTTAACTAGATTGAAAAGGTTGATGATTGTGCATATTTTAGCGCAGTATATTTTAAATTTCTGGCATAATGCGTCAATTTTCTTAATTTCTGTTCACTGAGATAAATTTTCATTATGTCTTTGATATCAGCTGAGCAGTCATTAAACAATTTCACCTTGAGAAAGCTGAGATGGTTAATCTCTTGATATCGATTAAACTAGCCCCGAGGAAATGTATGCAAAACTAATTTCCATCACGTAAAATCCATCCTTCCCTCTAGGTAATCCTTTAGATATGTATTTTAAAGATAGCTATCCTATGTACAGCGAGCCACTATTATATATTCCATGTAATATATAATATATTCCTGCTATGTGTAGAATTCGCTTTGTGCCAGAGAATCTACTCCGGCGTACCTTATTATGTATATTTATAGGGAGGCCGGTATATAAGCGGACGCACTACGCACACAGATAGTGTGTCTTCTATCTATACATTCAAGTCTCCCACCTTTTCGGGCACTTCCCCTTATATATATATATATTCACTTACAGTGCGTATATAGTATGTTCCAAGAATTTAGCCCAAACATTTATCACCTTCGGAAGAACTCAAATTATCAAAGAGATTGTTTAATTCTCGCTGGAAAAAGGTTGTGGATTTAGATAAAAGAAATAATAGATATTACGTGGAAAATGTGATGACCGGGAATAACCGTTTACACAATGTCACATAGTTTGGCGAATAACATGTTGTTATCGCAGTGAAAGAGAAAAAATACGATTATGGGGATTATTTTAGTAAAAAAAACGTACCCTTATATAGTGTTAGGTGTGAAACTATGTGTTTTTGGTTAATTATGAGAATACTCGTTTATGATGCACACATTCAGTCAACTTATTTGTAGTGGCGTCAGTAAAAACACGTAAATTAGAAGGTTAAAAGTCAGGTTATTATAAAATTTTCTAACGAAAAGAAAAAAAATACTTTGTATTAGACTACAGAATTACTAATTTTTACTACCGACCGGTTTCTCCTATTTTATTTATATTGTGTTCTCCCTCTGTATGTATATATAACTGCACACTTTGTATTTTTGTTTTGCTTAATTATATACCCTGATGATAATAATAATATTTGGACGATTTGTATAGCGCCGTTTTTGTGAAGGCTTAGACTAAGCGAAACCAGTCGATCATAAAAAAATATTTATTCATTTCATTAAATATGTCAAACCACAAAGTAATTGCTTTCTACGAATATGTAAAATGTTCTACACTAAGATGATGAACTGCAAAAAATATAGCTATCTGCATATCGGAATAAGATTAGATTTAAAAAAAAAAAACACAAAATTTCTTAGTTTTTTTGTGTAAGAGCGTACATACTTATGTTTTAATACACCACTTTAAAAAATACAACTATTATAAAATCATGTTGTAAAAAAATCTAGTGGTTAGTTTTAGTTCCGTACACCCTTCCACCTACAGGCTAAGTACAACTTTCCTAATACTTTGCCAACGGCTGCCCCAGAAACTCGCCTTAAAGTTACTGGCCGTTAAAAATGCAATTCTTCCGCGTTCCGTTCGCTTTAATTCACTAATGATACATCTTTGAAGTAACACTGATGACACGGTTTAAGTTGGAATGATATGAATAGTGGCATTGTGAACAAAATATGGTGAGAAAAAGGCAAAGCTGAAGCGTCATTTTGGGAAGTTTACACCAAAGCACTTTCAAGTTTCTTAGTTTAACAATAAAATTCATTATTTGAAAATTTTGAAAAAAATATGTTGGATTTAAAAAAAAAAGTCTCAGGTTACTCAAAGCTCTCACCGAGTTACCTGAAGCGACAAAAAGCTCCGCTTGAGTCAAACCTTCTCCGGAACGATAAATATATTTTAGATGGCTGCAGGACCACAAAAGTCTTCCGAATCAAACGAGAATCACAGCATTCCATGCAGAAAAGAAAACTGATCAAAACTGCATAAGTAACTCATAAGCTATTTTGGTTTTCCAGTATCGATGTTTTATATCGAAATCAGATTACCTACACATTTTTACGATGGTCGATATTGTGTGCAGTAATTTTAATTTCAAAAGTCATCGACTTATCGTATTTTTAAAAAGTGGACTCATGTCTTTTGACAAAACCGAACGAAATTTTATATATTACTACGTTTTTTAAAGCAATCTCCGTATTTATCCACATTCTCCACGATCAATCGATTGCAATTTAAATTAACCAGGTTTTTAGAGTAGCCAAAAGTTTTTTCCGTACAACCCAATCCACATTCATGCCTTGTTTGTACTATTCAGGAAATGTGATTTTAGTAAAATTTTGCAGAATTTTCCAGCTCTGCGTAGTTTTGATTATGATTACAAATCAAACACCGCATAATGAGGATTCCCAGAACTCCCGGGCGGCGTCGGAAGCCTCCGACCGACGGGGTATAACTTTCACTAGGGTCCGAGTGCCGAATGTCGAAATCGGAATCTAGGACAATATGTCAGCTCAAATTGAGCGAGCGAACCGGGAAATTACCTCCCGAAATCAATTAGTCGTTAAAATTTACTCGCCGTTTGAATTCGGCAAAGGTATAATGTATTATCGCAAGTATATCCCGCAGCCGCCTATACTCGGCTGCCTTCAGCGTGCGCCGGGCGGAGGAAATCCACGGACAGAGAGTACACAGTGAACGCATTTCAACTATTCCAATATTTATACGACCATAGCCATGGCGATATTTGAATTGGCGAAATAATTCAAGGGGGTCGCGTATGGACGGATTGGCGCGCAGGGCTGGCGTGCGCTCCGCTGGAAATATTACCTGATATTTTAATTCGAAAACTTCACGGTGCGTTTGGACATTACAAATATAAATAATTTCAATAATCTCCAACGTAAATATGAAACAGAAAAACCCAGAAACTTGAAAGAATAACGGTCGCGACCGAGACTTGAACCCGGAACCTCTACTCTATCCGGGAGTAACGTCTCTGCAAATTGAGTTACCGAGACTTTATTAGAAACCGGCATTTTAATCGATCTCATACTTCTTGAAAGTTATTAAAATTATTTTTTAAATTCTACCGATATAGGCTGCCATCTTTATAATGATTTGTAAAGCTCAACTCGAGCACACATTGAATACCTGGATGGTTTCTTGGATAAACCATCAATTTTTATTTGCGGAATATCTCTTGACTTCTAAAGCCAAATGCTTTTTTCATTTTTTTTTAACTATTGAAATAATATCAATAACCTTTACGTAAATAAATAAAAAGTATTAATAAAAAATAAATAACAATTAATCCCAACGTGAATATGAAACAAAAAAAGACGGTCGCGACGAATAAAAAGCATAAAGCCTTAAAAAAATAAGTTATTTCTAATTTATTGGATAGTTTCTTACAAATTAGGAATCAGCCACTGAAAAATCCTCCCTACCTGTCACACAAAATGTTGTGAAAACATTGCATTACCTTTTTTAAAAATAATTTTATTTACTTCGTTTAGACATTACGTTTCAGTGGACGAAATGTGGTGAAGTTTCTTAAAAGTTATTAGGTCTTGCCGCTGAGAGATCCGTTGCAACCTTAATTTCTTCAATTGTGTTTAATGAGAGAAAGTGACCTATCAGCGGTTTTAATAAAGCGAATATCCCTTCACGCATGGTTTTTAGCGTTTTGTAGAAACTGTGCTTTATTTAGATTGGTTTAACTTTATATCTAATTATTTCATTCGGTTTTTTTACAGTTTTCATAAAAAGGGTCCTAACTGGGAAACCCCAATCTAAAGCCACATTGTACATGGTTTTTAATATAACGTAAAACATCATTTTTTTAAATACAAGATACACTAAATATATTTTGTATGGCATGTTTTAAATACTTCGTTATGAATATGTTGACAAAATCAAAAAAATAATGAGGAATAAAATAAGATTTCAAATGACAAAATAAGTTTTTTCAGTGAGCACTTAATTTGTATTTTTGTTAAATCAAACATCCAAATATAAACAAGTATAAAAACTTATTAAAAACAACTTTCAAGCTCTAGAAAAAATCTTAAATTTTTATTTATTAGTTTTAGTTCAAAGTTTTATTTTAAAGTGTTATTTAAATGTGTCCTTACTAAAGTAAATGTGTTATTTTGTTATGATTTTAAAATCAATATATTTATTACGAGTATAAATAAACATGTTTTAAATAGTATGATATATATTAACATCGGTTGTGAGGCAAGAAAACTACTTTATGATAAATTTGTACATACAAAGCAAAAGATGATTGAAAATGAAATCACCACAGGTTTCAAAAGGCATACTTAACTTTGACAAAACTCAAACAACCTAATTGAATCGCACAAACTACAAATAGAAGCAGTTTAAAACTAATTGAAACTGTTGCAGTGGCACCCCTCACCGAAATCATCCACTGATCTCCAAACCTGGGGCCGAGGGCCGAGGTAAGGTTCCAGGGGGGAAGGGAGGGAGGTTGGATCAAGTGGAGGCCTGCGGGGCCGGGGGGGGAGGCCGGTGTGTGTTGTAGTTCCCCCCAAACCCCCGCAGGCAGATGGACGTTTCACGCATAATTTAGTGACGGCAAATGGATTCAATCGACGGTCGGATGGATGTAACTAGCTCCGGGCTGGCCTGGCAGCGCCTACAAAAGGACTTATTGTGCCCGTCCGGAGGTTCTGCTTGAGTGGCGCTAGTATCTCCTCTGAATCTGCATGTTGTAAGCTACGCAAATGAAATATTCAAAGATTTGCTGAATGAAAACGGGCATTTATATTTTCTTCTTTCGAGTTTCGGGCGTTTTGGATATAGATAAAATAGATCGAAAAAAGTATAATTCACATGAAGCTTGTGGAAATTGGGCAGTAATCTTCATCGTAACAAGAAAAATTACTTCCGTAAATAAGACTTAAACGGAAAACTAGTATAACTGAGGGATGAAACGTTTACAATTCACTTTAAATTATAATATATTAATCGGCTCTTGTTTTTAGTGTGTATAAACATAATGTTATTAATTTTAAGCACCCATAACTTATTATGACTTTTAGTTTTTCAATCTGAAAGTTAAATCATATTCACTGAGAATTAAAAAGATAGATTAAAGAAAAAAGTTATTTTTTTAACTTCAATCGAATGTTTTATTAAAAATAGTTACAAGAGTACCAACTGCTCCTAAGCGTCTAGAGCCAGTGAGACTATAGCATCCCTAATCGGGGTATGTTGTGAGGCTGAAGGTAGTGGGGAGGGGAAGGACATGGGAAAGAGAAAGATTGGAAAGTACCTGGCTCTTCAGATCTGGTCACCAAACACGGTAAAAGCCATTTCAAGCAAAGTTTTGATTTTGAATGGTGGTCTTTCACCAGGACGATACTAATATATATATATATAAATATATATATATATATATATATATATATATATATATATATATATATATATATATATATATATATATATATATATATATATATATATATATATATATATATATATTATTTTATATGAATTAAATGTGTTATGACACAAATTAGGAAAATAAAAAATTTTCGCACGCCGGGCTTGAACCCTCGACCTCTGGATTTGTAATCGAGCGTCTTACCACTCAACCACGGAACCTCTACTCTATCCGGGAGTAACGTCTCTGCCAATTGAGCTACGGAGACTTTATTAGAAACCGGCATTTAGGAATGATAATCACTTAGAGTATGTACTCAATGTATTTTCAACGTGCTAACAGAGAAGGTCGGTGCACTATAAAACATTCAGTTAGAGTATGTACTCAATGTATTTTCAACGTGCTAACAGAGAAGGTCTGTGCACTATAAAACATTCAGTTAGAGTATGTACTCAATGTATTTTCAACGTGCTAACAGAGAAGGTCTGTGCACTATAAAACATTCAGTTAGAGTATGTACTCAATGTATTTTCAACGTGCTAACAGAGAAGGTCTGTGCACTATAAAACATTCAGTTAGAGTATGTACTCAATGTATTTTCAACGTGCTAACTGAGAAGGTCTGTGCACTATAAAACATTCAGTTAGAGTATGTACTCAATGTATTTTCAACGTGCTAACAGAGAAGGTCTGTGCACTATAAAACATTCAGTTAGAGTATGTACTCAATGTATTTTCAACGTGCTAACAGAGAAGGTCTGTGCACTATAAAACATTCAGTTAGAGTATGTACTCAATGTATTTTCAACGTGCTAACAGAGAAGGTCTGTGCACTATAAAACATTCAGTTAGAGTATGTACTCAATGTATTTTCAACGTGCTAACAGAGAAGGTCTGTGCACTATAAAACATTCAGTTAGAGTATGTACTCAATGTATTTTCAACGTGCTAACAGAGAAGGTCTGTGCACTATAAAACATTCAGTTAGAGTATGTACTCAATGTATTTTCAACGTGCTAACAGAGAAGGTCTGTGCACTATAAAACATTCAGTTAATTTATTTTTTTCATAAGAAGCAACCACTTACATCCGGAAAGAATGCAAGGCTGACGTAAGCTTATGAATAGGACCAAGAAGAAGACGCTTAGATGGTTTGGGCATGTAGAGCGAATGAACGAAGAAAGGAGTGTGAAAAGAATATGTGATGCCAAAGTGAACGGAAGAAGAAATCGGGGACGCCCGAGCAAGACATGGCACGATCAAGTGAATCAAATACTTGAATCGGGCCACGTTAAGAGTCAGAATAACAGAAGAGTGTGTATGAGTATGATGAATGTGAACGAAGCAAGGAGTGTGTGCCGAGACAGAGTTGTATGGCGTTCCGTCCTTTCTGCCTACCCCTGCGGGGAAACGGCGTGATGGTTAGTTAGTTAGCAACCACTTTGTGGTTTGAAATTATATTAAAATAAAAGAACATTTTATTTTAACCCACGAATTTTCGAAAATTGAAATGAAAAAAAAAAGGACTGGAAAAATGTAGTTTTTTCGAAAGTTTGTGGTTTAAAACAAAGTGTTCTTTTAATTTAATATTTTGTTTTTTTGTTTAATCTTACCATCTTTGTAACTTTTTTTATGTTTTGGGTCCATTCGTTTCAGACACAATCGTGATGTTTTTAAGGCAGCACTACCCTTAACGTATTGTGCTCGGAAGCTTATTTAGAAAACATTATATTTTCCTTTTAAATTAAAATAAATAAATACATGTACGAGTTATATGTTATATTTAGGAAACGTACAGTTTAATACTTATTTTGATTAATTAAGTGTGTTGCATTCTAAAATGGAAAAAATTAAATAAATCACAATAATAAAAATTAATGAACATCATATTAAAAGTAAACTATATAAAAATAAAACATCATGAAATAATGTAAGCCAAGTAATAAATACAAAAGAAAAAAAAGAATACATAATACAATGTTTATGAGATTTATAAAAATAATTTACATGGCTAAATAAAATGATTTTCATCGATAACCTCTAAAATTGTTTTACACAATGTCCCTGTTTTAGTCACCCATTTAAAATTTTGCTATTCCTAAATACATCAATATTCAAAGTTCAAGTATGACGAGAAGTTGGGCTCAGGTCGTGCCGAAGCGAGGCTTTCGTGCATCAGGCGACGCGCGCGCCGAGGCCTTCGTGCCGCCGGCGTGTAACTCCCGCGGCGTGCTTCACCGCCCCGCGGACGGCGAGCACGTGATACACAGCATATACACAGGAATGCCAACACTATCGAGGGGGGCATATGAAAACTGTCATAATTCACCAAACTTCCTTTTACAGCGTCGGAGTCGCGTTTTAGAAATGGGGCGGAAACCACACACTACCAGGCATGTCCCCATCACTGAAGTAGAAGGCACTAGAGGTGTTGTTTTTCACGGTAAAAGAATTGCTAGAACTAATATTGTCACTGTGACGACTCAGGCAGCGTTTCTTTTCCTGAACTAGCTTGTACGATTCTTGGAGCTTTTTGATTCCCTCCCCCCCCAGCAGTAAGAAATAATTGGCTCAACTCGAGCACACATTGAATACCTGGAAGGTGTCTTGGATATTTTATTTTACGGAAGATCTGTTGACTTCCAACAATGTCTGGAATTAATATTAATATCTAAGTATACAACTATTCTCGGGTAGAGCTTTGCATACCATTATAAAGATGGCAGCATATATCGGTAGAAATTGGAAAAAACAATACTATTATTTGTCAAGGAAGTATGAGATCGATTAAAATGCCAGTTTCTAGTAAGGTTTTGGTAGCTCAAATGGCAGAGACGTTACTCCCGGATAGAATAGAAAGGTTTCGAGTTCGAGTCTAGGTTGCAACAAAATGTTTTTATTTTTTTATCGTTGAAGATTATTAAAAAAATATATATCATATGAAAAGCATAAAGTTTCAAAGTGAAATCTCATTTAAAAATATTTATAATCTGTTTTGACAGAAATTCCTGGCTTCATACAAATAAATATACATAGTCTCATAAATACTTTAATTTTTTTAGGACATGATCCAAATCAGCTATTTGATTCACTGCATGATGTGTTAGAGTTTTTAGATCTTATCCACTTGTGCGTTATATTTTCACCTAACACTTCTTTCATTCACTCTACGTCAAAGAGTCTCTTTAAATATTGTTTATACACTTCAGTGATCTCAATTCTCCTGCTAAAGTTGGAACTTACTTCAACCGTCCTCTACCAGATTCATGCTTCACCACCGTACAGCAAGAGTGGTAACAGAACTCTTTCACGGACCGCCAACCTCGTAAGCAGCTGCTTAATTTAGTTCTCCACTAAGAATTTCCCGCATTGACCATTCCGTCAATGTCTTTATCGGTTTTTCTTTAGCCAGAGTAAAGTTAGCCTCTCAAAAATTGGGCGTACTGTACAGGGCCCACAGATACTTCAATAGTGCATAACTGCTGACCTTGTACAAATCGCAAGTACGCCCCACTGTTGAATTTGGCAGCCAACTCTAGTCTGAAGCCCCTAAATATCTAAAAAACCCCTCGACCGTGCAGACATGGGCGGTCCGTTTGATGAATTCTTCTATCTTTACGAGCGGATTGCAATCTTTTGAGCACAGACGTCAGGTGGGAACGCTGTCCTCGTTCTACCGGTATTTCAATGGAAGATGCTCCGAGGACCTTGCGTCATTGATCCCTTCGGCACCGCCGCATGGTCGGGAAACTCCTCAAACGCGCGTCCAACATTTCTACACGGTTCACAATTAATACGCGCGAATTCGGCTGTGGAACGATTTCCCGGCCTCTGTATTTCCTCCCTCCAGGACCCAGGTTCACTCCTTCTTTTCCTCAAAAAGACCCCCCAACACAGCATCCCCAAAGATGACATAGGTTCTGAGGGAAATTATTTCCCACGAGGCCTCCTGCGTGGAGTTAATGTAAGAAAAGAAGCTAACTAAAATACGGAATAATATGTCTTAGTGAGTAAAAATGAATAAATTGATAATTTTTTTATCTTCGCTCGCTTCACTTAAAGATATATTATTTATGTTGACTGAAGAGAGGTCTGCTCAATGGACAGGAATCGCGTTATTTTATGGTCTATGAGGGATGTTTGCGTTATCTATTTCACTGCTGCTTATTGCACCACTTGTTTTGAAGCAAATATTACGGTGGCATCAACGTAAGCGTTTCGTAAATTCTACAAAACGCGTGGTTGCAATAGAATTTTTTTTTTTGTAAAGTTAAACATTTTTTTGTGTTATTTTAGTACACAGACGTATACAATTATTTAAATATTATCTTTCATGCAACGACAAAAAAAACTATCATTAAATTCGAATTAACTTTGAAGCTTGATATTCACATATTTGATATCAATTATTATTATCTCGATCACGACCGTTATTCTGTTTCATATTTTACGTTGGAAATTATTGATATTATTTCTACAACTATTGTTGTTGTTTTTTTTTAAGTGAATATCGCACAAGAGTCCCAACTGCTCCCAATCGTCTAGAGTTAGTGAGTCTATGGCATCCCTTTTTCGGGTATGTTGTGAGGTTGAAGATGGTAGGGAGGGGAAGGAGATGAAAAAGAGAGAGGGTTGGAAGTACCTGGCTATTCAGATCAGGTCATCAAACACGGCTGAAGACATTTCATGGTTTTTCAACGTTTGGATTCTGAATGGTGGTCTTTCACCAGGGCGATACTGAGAGTATCAAGACCCTGTGCTGAACGTACTGTGAAATAACACAAATTAATAACATGAAATGTATTTACACACGCCGCGATTTGAACCCATGGCCTCTGGATTCATAGTCGAGAATCTTAACCACTCGACCATGAAGGTCGTCAAAAGAAGATTTTATTAAATGGAAGTCATGGCACGATTAAATATTTTCAATTGTGGGATTAATAGAAAAGTATGCAAAAGACGATGTATGAATGTGAATGAAGAAAGGAATCTGCGTCATTCCATCATTTCTGCCGTTGCCTGCTGGAAAATTGAGTAGTTAAGTAGTTATCCAACTGCAATATTGTAAAATGAAAGTAATACGATGCGTTGACACCATTTAAATAAACGACATTTTTTAAAATTTAATGACTAATATTAATCAAAATAAATTCTAGCTGGCTTGACTGCTTATTTTTAAATTTTTTTCAAATGAAACGTAATTTTTACGTATATTTTGTTGTAATATCGTTTATTTATTTATTTATTTATTTTATAGTTATTGATTATAATATAGATAGAGAAATATAGACAAACGATCCTAATCGACAAATATATGTAAAATCAATTCTCACCCATCTTTTTACAAACAAACATAAATATTTTTGAAAAAGACCACACACTCGATTTACTCGTAACACTAACAAAGATTTACTCCAATATCCTGTTATCTCTAACACATTTGGTCAACGGAGTTTTAGGTACATTGCGACAAGAATCTTCAATATTCTGCCATAAAATTTAAAACAAAGTCTAACATTAAATAATTTCAAACATAACATAAAAATTTGGATTAATAGCAAAGACAGAGCATTTACCGGTGCACTCACACTAATTCGAAATCATTGAATAAACCAATCACAGAACAAATAATTACTTATTCATATATATACAATTTTATGTTACTATTTCTATAATAATATTAAATTCACACTTTCAAATAACATTAACCATAGATTAATTTAATTTGAAGTAACCAAAACAATCGGCAAAAATTACTGCCTCAACACAGGCTTGCCTAGTGAGGCAGATTATGAAAAAACAAAAGTAATAACTGTATACAAATATACGAAAACTAAGTTTATATGTATTTAAGCAAATACGAATAGTGATCCATATTTCTATTAATTTAATGTTTATGTAATATATATATATATATTTACTGTTTACAATGTATAGATCTCTTGTTAAAATTTATAAATGTACCTACACCTCTATACACCTTATGTATTTATATGATTATTCTGCTTTTATTTTTATTATTTTGCTGTTATTACCATAAACTATATTTAAATAAAGATTTATTATTATTATTATTATTAAATTAACTTATTCCATGATCATATAACAGCATTTAAATTCAAAACGCATCGATATTAAAATATCAAAATAAATCTGAGTGTATCTATAGGCAGTGGGCTGACAGATATGAGATTTGGGGTAACTTCATTCACTGGGACACGCACAGATTTATCAGAGTTATCACGACACAGAAATAGCACTGTTATGTCTTGTTTTACCCAATAAAAACGTCCTAAATATAGAAGCAGACAATTGATAAATGCTTCTATTTTTATAAAATTTAATTTTGGCTTTGGAATACATATAATATTAAAATTAAAACATTGAAGTTCTCAAGTAAGTAATTAGCTAGTATCTTTAATGAAAAAAATATAGTTTCACAAACTGTTTTAATTAAAATAAAATAAAAGGGGTTTTATTCCTTCGTTTCTAAGTTACTAAAACTAAATGATGATTCCAGTATTTTATCGTTAATAAAGTACTTCGTAAAATGTACAAAATTCATCCATGTAATATTTCTTTTGGTGCTTAATAAAATGGGAAGTCATTTTTTGTCACTTTTGACTTACGCATTTCAAAACAGCGTCAATTCTTTGTCGGATATGTGTAATGACTATCTAAACATGAATATTGTTGAATTTCAACGTGATAATATAATTTTTAAGTTCTTACCTTTATGTTTTTCACACAATTCCTACATATCCAACCATTTCGCTATTCGATTTCCATATTCAATAACACCGTGTTCGTAATAATTGACAATCAAACAGAATCGTTTTTGATGTGAAAAAAACGTGTTGCTCGTCGTTTTTCACTTGTTCGTCGGTATGTTGTTTCGATCTCCAAATAATATAGAATTAAGTGTGGCGTTTTACCATGATTCGTTTCGTCAATAATACAACTGTGTAAGAAGAATCAAGAACTTCAATTTCAACTACATCGGTGAGTGAATGGTTTCCCATTTTCCTCTCAATCCATAATCGTTCCACAAGCTACAATCAGACACTTCCATCAAGTAGTAAAGTTTATATGGATTATTGTTTACAATCCACTTTTTCCCAAATACATCTGAAGCTGGAACCACATTCTGTGTTTTATCGCAGCTCCGGATTCAATAAAGAGTACTGTACCCTACAAATATCCCCAAATTCAATAATTTATTTTTAATTTCCATTTCTTTATGTAATGTATTTTAAAAAATAAAATTTTAATGAAATATGTATTGAAAGTCCTTTCGATTACGAAAAAAAGATGGAATATCAATGATTCAAAGTTTACAACATTTTATTTTTAATATAAATTATATTTCACTTCAGCTTTTTGAGTTTGAAAATATGCTGGTTTATTTACTAAGCTTCAATAAACTAAGGATTCGGCGTTTTCATTCACGAGAATTTCCACCGTTTACTAGAAATTTCCACCACACTGTATGATTATTATTCACAGGCCATTCTAATTATACATTTGACTGATGTGGGTGTTGCGATAGAAGAGGCCTCCAGCCGTTGCTATCTTGCAATATACGTACATATTTTGAGATTATTCTAAATACCGAAAACTAAAGTTCATTGATTTAAACGCCTTAAAAAAACGTCAGCTTTAAGCAATTGGGTTGTAGATCTAACCGATAGATCTGACTAACTAAGCATCACGCCATTACTCTTCAGGGGTAAGTAGAAAAGATGAACCCCTATACATACATACATCGTATCAACTTATCGTTAAGCACCTGATTTTGAAGACTAAATATAATTAAAAATAAGTTTGCATAAGACCACGGATATTATTTTAATTTTATGACTGACCAGTTTCGCTTAGCCTAATCATCATCAGAGTACAAAATTAAACGAGACAAAAAATACAATGTTTGCGGTTTATGTACATTCAGAGGAAGAACCAAATATAAACTAAAATAACAGAACAATGAGAAAACAATAGAATAACATTTTAATTATAACAAAGGAACAGAGAGGAAGAGACAGATAATATGAATTGAAATAAGCAAAACGTCAGCTGGGAATGTGATTGAGTTATTATAATAAATCTTATGAGTTTACAGGAAATATACCTAATATTGGACTACCGCTAAACTTATTACTCACAAAATTAAAATAATATTCTTCGAACCATAAAGTGATTGCTAATTTTTTAAAATAAGTTTTTGAAAAATTATATAGTTACAAGTGAGCACATATTATGTGTCCGAGTTTCAGCCCGAAATAAGCGAAAGTTATCCTCTTCTCGAACTCAAAAGTCGTTTAAAAATCAACACGCACCCGTTGTCCAGGCTATGATAATATCAATACATCCTTTGGTAAGCATCGGCAAGAATTTCAATAACAGACGCCAACCAAATTTTATATTGAAGAATTTTTAAGAATATACTACTTTTCCGGTTGAAACAATTTTCGCTTTTTTTATTTTCTATGTAATCTGAGAGGACAGTGCATGCGAATTTGCATCACGTCTTATAACACTTCCTCTGTGAACGAGCCTAAAGAGCTCTGAGCTTGAGATATTCAGTATCTCATTTATTTACGCTCTAGACCTTGATACACAGTTTTTTTTATGTAGGTGTAAAACATTGTTTTTCTAAAATCATGCATTGTCATTTTGAATCTGTCATTACCGTTAGTGTTCGAACTAAACCACATACTCGTACATCCAACATTCCTTGCAGTAGACCCATAAACAATGAATTTCTGTCTCTCAATCATCACTCTACTAATTATGGTTATCATTCTCCACTGTCCAGAACGTCAAGACATGTTAAGCCATGGTCTTGGATGTATTTGGAAAATAATGGACTGTAAACAATTAACTATACTACTCAATGAAAGTGTCTAATTATGGATGTGGAAAGATTATTGGAATAAAGGAAAAATGGGAAACCATTCACTAACAGACAAAGTTGAATATCTTGAAGTCTTCTTAAACATTTGTATTATTAATGAAATAAATACACCAAACTGAATTTGCTCTTCTTAAATCAAAAAACACCACAGTTATTTTATATTATTTGGAGAACAACAACAAACCGTCAAACAAGCAAAAAACCATCAAGCAACTCGTTTTTTTACATCGTAACTGTTCTGTTGAACACAATGTTGCTGAATACAGAAATCGAACAACAAAATGGTTGGAAAAGGTTGGAATTAGATGAAAAACATGAAAGTAAGAACCTAAAAAATTATCACTTTGAAATCCAACAATAGCCTGAGTAAAAGAATTCATTTGATAGCCCAATAAAAATTCTTTGCACATGTATTCAAACGGTGTTTTATTAGTAATAAATGTATAATTACAAAGAAAAAATGAAGACCAAATCATAAAAATAAAATCATGGCGATCTTGAGGCGATTTTTTCACAATACAAATTACGGCGTTATACAAATTTTCCAAATATTATTATTATTTATTCCTTTGTGGAAAAGGGTTGATAATACAATCGAAAACATATTTGTTTATCAGCAGTAAGAATTCCGCAGCGGGTGCAATTTGATTTCACTACATGGTGATAAAAAAAGACTATTTACATAATATTACATAGGCATGTGAATGAAAATGGTTAATTAAGAATTGAAAGCAATATTAAATTATGATTTTCGTTGATTCGCGGTGTGGATTGATATTCACACGAATAAAAAAGTTGTAGTTTTCTATTAGAATTTATTTGTTGTAGAAATTTTGTAATATTTTTTTGTTGAATTTAAATCTGTTTTGGAAGTAAGTGCAAATATTTTTCTAATTGCGTGAAAAACCACTCAGAGAGTCCTTCAATCAGAAGTCGATGATCATGTACGTTTTCCTGGGACCCCTCAATGTAACATTCCCTTAAAAGAAGTAGAACTCCTGTAAACAGAGTTTATTGTTAGTTAAAACATTAAAATGTAATGGTAGATAATACACCGTCGCTTAAGCTTTTAATTTGAAACTGTGGTGGTATTTTAAAACCTGTATATATGTATATGTATTTTTTATCATAAAATCAGTTTTAAGCGTCTTGTTGACAAAAGAGTTGCATAAACCTTATCCCTCCTTCCGGGTGTCATATGAATATTTGAATGATTGAAGTGCGTAACCTTAGTAAGTAAAAATTAAAAAAAAACTGAAAATTAAAAATTACTAATAACTGTTTTTTATAAACGACGGCCTCCGTGGTCAAGAGGTGAGACGTTCGACTACGAATCCAGAGGTCGCGGGTTCAAACACGGATACAATTCACATAAAATAATTTACAGTATATTAGCGGCACGTTCCAGAGTGGTAGATACTCTAAATATTACCCTCGGGAAAGACCACAATTCAAAATCGAAACTTTGCCTAAAATGGCTTTTAGGTTTTGGGGAAATTGAAAGGTCAAGATTAAATTTTTTATATTTTATTAGCCCACAAATAAAGGGTGCCTGGTTTTTCCCCGGATTACACTTGGGGGCAGCCCAGTTTGTAAAAGGATTAACTAGTTTTTTAAAACATAATATTTTATAAAAACTTAAATATTTTAAATTTTTTAAAATTTGCTTCTTAGTATTAACAGGATGGATGGGAAATGCTGAAATACTAATTGAAAAACATTTTTACCCCGGAGGCCTTTTAACATTTTATTTTTTCCCCCAAATGGTCCCCAAAATGATTAAAATTTCATTTTAAAATTTCCCTTTTGCCCAACGATTTTGTTTTTTATTTTTTGGTCATTTTTTGTTTAAAAAATAAAAAAATTGATTGTATAAAATTTTTTTCTAAGTTTTGCCCACAAGATTTCCTCTTTAGGGTTTTGTTTTTTTAAAATTTTTTAAAATAGTTCCCCTTTTTACAGTTAAGTTTTAACGGGGAAAATATTATTTTTTAGTTTTGGATAAATTTAAAAATTTTCTTTAAAAAAATTTTAATTTTTGAAAAAAAAAAAAAAAAAAAAAAACCCCCTTAAAAAATTTTTAACAAAAAAAGCCTTTTTTTTCCTTTGGGTTTTCCCTTTTTTAAAAATTTAGGCCAAAACCTTTTTTTTTTAAAAAATTAGGGTTTTTTTGGGTTTTTGATTTAATTTTTGAAAAAATTTTTTATTTTTAAATTTCCAAAAAATTTTAAAAAGGTTTTTTTTGTTAAATTTTTTTTAAAAAAAA
>JAGWCC010001308.1:0-68768 GCA_022651775.1 Drusus annulatus
ACAATTTGTCATATTATATAAGTTACTACAAGCTCATAATTCTTTGCACATACGTCATTTCAATAAAGATATTCTGATACTTTTAACATGCGATACATGCTTACAGTTCTTCACATAATTTTCGATAGTGATAACTTTCCCCTCATGGTCAGAAATAGTTAATAGCTAACAAGTTAGTTGAACATAATCTTAAACGATTCAAAAGCAAAACTCAAGGAAGCAAACTGATCAATCACCGATGGAGTGAGGAAAATATAAAGAATTAAAGGGAAACTGCTGGTTATAATTAGATTTGCTTTCCTCGTCGTAGTTATCGCACGGTGTGATTGAGACCAATATAGCAATAAAAAGGGTGGCAAAATAAGGTGCAGTTTACGTAAGCCTAACACTAAAAAAATAATTTACAGCAGTGTCCAAATTCATATTCATTGAGACGATACAATCTTAATAATGTAAAAGTTATACTTTTACTAAATTATTATCACACTGAGAGCCTTATCTCTGCTAGGCCGTGGCCAACCCATTCCTTCATTTAAAATTTGCTTACTGTACTTTTATCATTATATTTTATCAACATGGTCCCTCCAAATGTCATAAATACTCATCAAATTCAGTGTTTGACTAACATAATAATATTTATGCTCAGAATACTCTACTACCAGATCTCGAAAGGAAGAAATAATAATCCATTAAGTGAATTTGTATTTCTATCGTTTACTCCTTGACTTTCTCCGCACTCAGGGACTCGTCGAATGTTCCTGCAATTGGGTTTTCTATGACTTGATCGAGGTAACTATCCGTCATACATTTCGGGATGTCGATTTTAGTAGATTTTTTGGGTAATGGCATAGACCTGGAGAGCTTAGCTGGTGGTAGAGGCTCGTCAACAGAGGCTCCAGCATTTGCAAAAATGGTGCAGGAGTCAGATGCATTATCAGGGATCATGGAAATGAATTCATCGTCGATTTGTATGGAAATCTTTTCTCCGTCACTTATGACTTTGGTATTCCTTTTGGGAGGCAGTTTCCCATTAGTCTTGTCACGCGAATTCAGCAGTTTCCCCAGCGTGCTTATGTTCATGGGAACGGACGATGTGCGTTTGGATCGTTTAATGTCACTCTCGGAGAAGTAACGTGGAGCGGCGTTGCTAGACCCGGCGGTCTCAAGGTTCTCCACCATGGAGGATGGCCTGGGTTTCTTCAACTTATCTCTCGGAATCTCCATGCACACACTGAAGGTATCAGGGCTCCTTTTATCTCTCATACTCGTAGAGAAACGGCTAGTTGGACGGTACACTGAAAGATAAAGGAATACACATATAATACAGCTTATTTGACATTAATTAAAGGTTCATGAAAGCTTCTGTGTGTGTGATGATGATATATATATTTATTATTAATATCTTGCTAACATATATAGCAATCCTGATGAGTTATAAAAACTCACTCTGGTCAACGATGGTCACATTCTTTTATTAGAACCATCTAAAATATTTCAATTGTGACCAATTCTTTCATTTGGTTTATATTATGTTTCAATATCATCCATAACTATTTATAGATTTTTATCTTTCTTATTTTTCAATTAAATAACTTATTGGTAAATCTAAAAAAATAATTTGCCAACATATAGAGTTCCTAAAATTTTTTTTTACGAAATTGGAGTTTTTAAGTGCTGTTTTGCCAAATTGTTTAAAGTATTTTTCTTGTATTCCATTGTATTGGTAATACTAACCACGGTCCAGCACTTCATTGATGATCTCCTTTTCTCTCGGGAGGATGTCATGGTAGTCTTGCATGAAAGACCAGGAATCGCACGGCGGCAAGTCGCCCTCATCAGCGTTTTCATCGACAACTTCCAACTTCTCGGAGCCAGCGATCATCTCAGTGGTCTCCGAGCTGCCCTCTTCGCCAATAGACAAAACTGTCTCAGACATATCCTACAGAGATATTATACCAATTTTATTTTAGGTCACATAGTAATAATGTATCACGGCAGATAGCATCTTCCAATAATGGGTTAAATTAATGGAAGAAGAGTACGTTGAAGAAAAGAGTTTTGACTAGGTAACACCAGAATGTGAACTAGAATACGCGATCCTGCAGGCAGTAAAAATATTGTAACAAAGAGAAAATACTACCGTCACATGATTTTTTATGATAGATTCGTAAAATGTGGAAGGCTGATGTATGACATAATTGACAATATTCAGAAAGGGACGCGTTCATGGCTTGGACACATACAGCAGATGTATGAAATAAGGAGTATCCGGAAAATAAAGACAAATAAGTTGTCAGGGACGTCCCAGAAAGTAAAATATAGTGCGGGGCATTTTCGAACACAGTAGTTAAGGAAACAAAATATATAAATAAATATATCAGTGCATACTATGTAACCAAGCTGTGGAAGAAATTAAAAAAAAAGAAAAAACAGTTTCAGGAGCCCCTTTAAGGAAGGAAAAAATAGGCTATTTGACAACTTAACACTCCCGTTCCCAAGAGAATTAATTTGCATTTCGCTGTTTCTTCCGGTGGGGAGGAGCTTATTGCTCCTGAACAGAATCCCTTCCAATATCGAAATATTCTATGTCAGTGAGGAGAGATTCAAAAGACAAATCCTATTGATTCTTGAAAGAACTTCTCCTCATTGACCTGATCATCACCATTTTCTTTATTTTTTATATATATATTTTTTTGTAATTTTTTCTTATTTTCTTGTCTTGCAATTCTATATGGAACCTTAATTTGTAATTCTATTGCAAATATAAAAGCTAATTTTTTATTTGTATTAAATTAACAACAGTTTGTCATGTATAAGAAATTTAATAAATAAATTATAATTATTAAAAAAATTGAAGAGTGCTAATGGATGTGTATGAAGCAAAGAGTGTGCAGCAGGAACAAGGACATAATGTTATGTTTCTTCCCTCTGTCCCTAGCCTTAAGAATAAATGGAGTAGACAGTAAGCTAGGTTACTTACATTTTCGGCAGCCAGTTCAGGGGCGGGCGGTGCGGCGGCTGAAGTCACGGGCGGGGTGGCGTCCGGGGCGGCGGCCGGAGAGGCGGCCAAGGCTGCGGCGGCGTTCGCGTTGTTGGTGAACCCGTTCAGGAGGTAGGTGATCATCTCTCCTTTTCCTTTCACGTTGATGGTGCCGCGGCAGGTCAGCAGATAACCGCGCTCGCTGAGAATTTGATAAACTTCTTGAGTAACCTGAAATAAAAAAAATCATCATTAGCAAACAAGTTTTTTTACGTGATGGGGCAATACACTATTGCTATTTTATGATATACTAGCGGTCCGTGCCCGTCATTACTCGCCATTTAATATGCTCATGAAATAATATGAACTGTTTTCAGACGTATCATTGGATATCCATGATTATCCTTAAATAATACAGGGTTCTTGAAAATTCCATTAAATATATTCATACAATAAATTAGAAATAGAAAATGCTAAAACAACTCAACAAAAAGCCTTTTAGAGAGAAATTTTTTTTCGCTGTTTAAAATATACATTTTATAAACAATCTAGAGTTTGATAAACCGTCGGATTCAGTGGTTGCCAAACGGTGGTTCACTAACTAGAGTTAGCACGCACTAACATTTTCGGTAGTTTGATTTATTTATTTATTACATTCCTGTATAAATTAGCTTTTTATGCGGATACATGTGTATCTTACCGGTTAAATTTTTTAAAGTAACCTTATATGCGTATTGAGTCTTGCAGACCACCACTGCTTTAGATTATTGATATAAAACCTGGCGTTAGGCAAAAATAAACGAAAATCATTTAAAAATCGTTCCAACGCAGGGACCAACCATGAAAATGTAAATGAAAATAAATTGAATTCTGACTTCAGCTTATGATTTATGACTGTGAACAAGAAAATTCTGCCGACCAGTAGGTCACAGCTACATAATAAGACCTGTCTATCCAGCAGCAGCGTACTGTGACTATTATATTTTGCAATTTTCCAGATTAAAAAGTTATTTGAAGGTATTTTATTATTTTTTAATCTAATTTCAAGATTATTTAGTCAGTTTTATCAGTTAGATAAATCAAACCCCTACGAAAATAATGACACGTAAAAAAGACAATTTTACAATTTCAATGATGTTAAAATAAATATAGCAAACATAAAATCCACCGTGTTTTAAAAACAGAGTATCTTTATGAAAAAATACAAGCAAACACTATAACATTTGGATTTTTGTGAAAAATCACATCAAGGGCGCATTATACATATCTACAAATTGTGAAAACAAATTGATGAAAAAGTTTTATAAATACTTCTGAGGCATGCTTGAAGTTTAAAACTCCACAAAAACTACAAAGTTGTCTATTTCAAGACTACATTTTGTTGAGATGTCATTGCCTAAAACAATGATGCACAACCTGCCCTGATGCCCGCGAGATACTTTTTGCGGTCCGCGGGCCCATTTCGTACAGCTCACTTGGCCAAATATAGTGCCTATTATTAAATTCCTCACTAAATAAATAAATGCTTCAAAACTTTTTTCTAAATGACAGCTAAAAATTCAAATCACCGGCCACGCCCCATCCCTTCACAGTTTAAGTACTCTATGCAACCGCAAACGTTTGGAAAACAGCTAAATTGGCCCTTTTGCTAAAAAGGTATCTAAATCACTGATCTAAAATTAGTGGTGTGAAATGTAATTATTATTATTATTCTTGAAAGAGTCCAATTATTCACAAACCTCAACACGAAAACATTCGTTCTGGAATTTCTTCAAATCGGTAGAAGATTTAACCAAGTATTTCGCACACTTCCAATCCACTAATACCGTCGACACAGAACCGGCTCTAAGCCAAACGGCGCCTTGCGCGGGTAAATTCTATTCAATAATTTTCGAAAAACTTTTTTTTGTGTTCGGAAAATAGAGTAAATGGTTTTCTCAGGCTCTATGGAACCAAATGAAGTGAGCCTTTGGAATTATGTTAAGAATGATAGACTTAAGACGATTAAATGAAAAAAATCCCCAATAGTAACATTTGTTAAAAAAATATAACATTGCGGGCAAAATGCGAGCCGGGGCCGGGTATTGGATGCCGTTTTCTCATGTTCACGCTCACGCTCACCCTCTCTGAAGTAAAAACAATTGTAGTTTTCCGAATGAAATAAAGTGTTTTTCAATTTTTTGACAATTTAAACTTTTGATATTATAATTGCATTTGAAACATGGAATAAGATTTGAAAAAAAAATAGTCATAAAAACGAATACCAAAATAAAACAAAAACTTGCGTGCGTCACAAATTCGAAAATGATTTGCAAGTAACCAGATGTATCTTTATCCTTAGTTTACAAATATATTAGCATGTAAAAATAATATTAGTTGTTTTAAAAACGTTTCAACTCCGTGTGCATTTACATAGTGAAAAAAATTATTCTGAATGGCTTGTATTGCTAAAAGAATGCAACAGCACTATAAATTCGTAAAGCGCTATCTCATTCATTAATTAAATTATCTTTTTGCTTGTGATATTTAACTACTTATTTAGTTAAATAATTATTTTGAAGTGTAAAAATACTTAAAACGCAGATTTTTTTTTTAAACCATTTTTTCTATCACTAAATAATATTTTTAATAATTAATAAAAATATTATTTAGTGAAAAAAAAATGGTGTAAAAAAAAAAAAATCTGCGTTGTAAGTGTTTTTACACTTCAAAATAATTATTAAACTATCAAATATCACAAGGGTGGGCAGAAGGATATACTGCCACACAACTTTGTCTTGGCACATACTCCTTGATTGATATTCATACCATATCAATAAGCTCTCTTGCGGAACAATTTCGGCACTGAGCGGATCGGGTCGTTGGTGTGAATCAGCCTTAATGCCCTTCTGACGGTACGGAAGACGTCACGCACCCCCCCCCCCCTTGTTCCCTATCTCTGAGATATTGCCGTTTTGGCGGCGTTTAAAAAATTCAAACCTTGAGAATTAATTTAATTATAAAAACGAACTTTAAAAATAATTAAAAAATACTAGTATTTAAGTTTAAAGGTGAATATTGATCAAAAAAATAAAATAAAAAGGACTCAAATTCCTTACTGCGCCCGACCAGGCCGGCCTTGCGTCCACCGCACGACGTTCCCTAATGTCAGAAGTGTCGGAAGACCACGGTATCGCCAAAACTTAATTACTCACCTGGATTTCGTCGAGAATGCCAGTGGAGTCCATGCGGCTGGCGACGTTGACTGCGTTTCCCCAAATGTCGTACTGCGGCTTCCTGGCCCCGATGACGCCTGCCACCACTGGACCGATATTGATACCTGCCGAGCAAATATTTGTTAGTAATATGTGGAAATGATGTATCAAATATTTAACGGTCAAAAGTGACGAATTTCATTCGACGAATCGAACCACCTCACGTATTTCACAATATATCGACAGTTATTGTTTTGCATCGATGGTTTGTTAATTTTATTCGAAAACAGCAAACATAATGTGACTTGTAATTTAATGATTTTAATTTTCGCATTCCTGGAACTACACTGCCACAACATAATTACTAATTTATATTATGTAAACACATTTCAATGAATCTTTTTGTATACATAAAATTTATTCTACTGTTATTAATTCCATAAGATTATTTATTTCCGTTTAGTTTAGTTTACCATCATAAATTTCTTCTTTGCTCCTACTCAGTAGTATTTTGAATTTAGTATTATTTTCCTTTTATCTATTGTGTGCACACTTTTTACTATCTAGTTCTATTGTGCTTCTTCGTTACTGACTTTTATGTCAATGGCACATGTTTGTGCCGTATATAATATGTAAAATAAAATAAAATATAAGTTGAAAATCGAATGTTTTGAGTTAATAATAATATTTGGATAATTTGTTTAGCGCCGCTTTTGTAAAAAATCACCTCAGGGGCGCTGAACATATCTTAATTTCCAGTGAATATTAACTCTTAGTTTATATTAATATTTATTTAAATGAAGTACAGAGAAAATATTCAAGAACATACTTACCTGGCAGGTCACTTCAGACATAATCAATCACTTTATTAACTTAAAATTATAGCCGATATTTGTTTTTTACTTTTTATTTATTTATTTTATTTTATTTTTAGTATCTACCTACCTACCTCTTGTACCTACATAATACATTTTAAAGTATTTTTGAAAGAACACCTAACCAAGTACGAGATTTCAAACTTCAAGCAATTTATTCTCTTTTTTATTCTCCTAAACCGCCATGTACACAAATATTTAGAGCCACAAACACCAGATAACACTAAATTATAATAGAGACTAAAGGTGCAAAATTCTCCAGTTTAACATATTTTGACACTAGGCAGTGTAGTTGCGGGATTGCGATAATATCGTACGTAACAAAAGTAATTATTCACATGACAGGTTATTATTTTACACCGCAATAACCGGGATCAAAATAATTCAGTCTCTTAGAAAATACCGAATCTTTGAAAATAGATGTTTATGAACCAGTCCAATTTATACAGAATCTTTATAGTCTGTAAATAATACATTAAAATTCTAATATAAAATAAAAAAAGTACGCCTAGATATGGGGTAAGTAATAAAATTCAAAGAATAATAATTATTACATTAAAGTGCTTCACCTATATATTAAGTTTAGGTTATTAAGTTAGATTTTAAATTGTACGTTTTTCCGTACTAGGTTTTAGTCTATAAATTTACTGTAATTAATTAGCCTTATCTTTAAAAATATGTGATAATTTATCTCTAATAATTTCATTATAAATGTATCTCTACGAAATGTATTAATTTACTTATGTTGCTCGTATATGTATTTTTTAATATGTGATGAACAGTTTCTACTTAAGAGGACATCGTACCCTAGAAATAAATCTGTAAGAGGCGTTCCCAAAAACAAATAGGCGGTGTCTCAATCTAACGAATGAATTGAATAATAATAACACTTAAACTTGGCTAGTTTATATAGCGTCATTTTTGTGAAATATTACCTCAGAGCGCTGCATATGTTCATGCTCTATGGTAGACACACTTTCGTGCTCTATGGTAGATAGACGAAAAATACACAAACCCTTTATTTACAGGTAGATGAAGTCAAAGTAAAAAAACCCTAAGATTTCGTTAAGTAATCCGGTAAATAAATTATAAATTCATCGTGGAGTTAGGCATAGAGTCCATGTGATTGTCGGCCGAGTGTCGAGCGACAACTTAATCGTAACCGATGAAATAATTCATGTCTGTCGCACGGTGTTTGGGCGGGGCATAGGATCGAGTTTGCTATAGCACAAATAAAAATTTTCACAAGGTAAAAAATTAAACTTAATTGTTTTTATTTGCCGTTTACCTTATCATTTAATTACCGTTTACTTTATTTAATTATTATGTTACAATATTATTATAGTATTCTGAACGGCGCTGAATTACATAATGTTTTAGGAAAAAAATATGGAATGAAATTCGTAAATGTACCTGTATTGATGGTTAACATTCAAATTATCTTAATCAACATTTTGTTTATTTTATAAGAGAAGAAAAAACCTTTGGTATTATTACTTAACTAGGTAACTATATCAACACACAATAATTCAATACGAAATTATCAAATTGTAACATTTGCAATTATAGAAAATTAATAACAATGGCTGCTTTGTAAAAATGAGTATTTTCCTAAAAATGTTGGTAAAGATATTTTGGATTTTAATCATCGATATTATATTACTATAAAATTATATGTTAATATATTAACGCACAACAGTATTACTAATTGCAAACCGTAATCATTTTATTAATTCGCAATACAAAATTCTATGTACGCAGATCGCACATCGCAATAAACGGCGAGTAAAAAACAAAGAGCAAAAGTACCCTGAAAATTGGAAAAATAGATTATTTACAGTTCCTAGGGAATAACTTGGGTTATTATTGGGAATATTTATAATATATTATAATGTGTATTTTACATAAAGCATAAACTAATGGTGTAATGTATTCACGTGTTTTTACAAAAAAAAATCATCAGTGTATCTTATTTAAACTACGAGTATATTAAATTATTAAAATAAAAAATAAAGCTTTTATCTTTAATTGTAGGCATTTGTTATTATTTACGATTGATGGTATATCGACGTTGGAAAGGCAAAAGAGCTTAAGCGACACATTGGTCAAATATGAATTAAACATGCAGTTTTAATCAGTTTTTTTTCTGCATCGATTTCTTTGACTCTCGTTTGATTTTGAAGACTTTTGTGGCCCTTCAGCCATCTAAAATATGTGTATCATTTGTGAGAAAGCTTGACTCTAGCAACACAAGTTTGGGACTCTTTTTAGAATTTGATCGCTTCAGGAAACTCAATGTGAGCATTGTTGACTGTGAGTAAACTAAGTGATTTAACCCGAGTTCATTTTTTTTTAATCCAACTTTTACCGAAGACTTATAAATGTTATTGTAAAAAAATGATTTAAAGTGCTATAGTGTAAATTTCTCAAATTGGCGCTTCAGCCCTTTTGCCTTTTCGGCATCAATGTGATGATTGGACCTCAAACATACCAATGCGAATGCGGAAGTTATTGAAAGAGTGCTCGTTAACATTTTTCAGTAGCTCCCTCAGCCTAAGGGCGTAGTCAGCCATGGCGGTCACATGCCTAAAGCCGCTCATGTCACACGTGTCCTTGGTGAGACCTGAAACAAAGAATAACATGAGAAATCTTCTATTTCCCTCAACAACATTAATATTTTGTTATGAATATGTATGGAAGCGAATACAGTAATCTCCAAAAACTTCAATAATTATTAGGAGTAAATATGAGAAATCGATTTTACTCACATTTATTTAATGAATAAAATACAGATTAATTTCAAGAATGGTGTTTAATTTTATTATTAGGGCACTTACAGTTGTCATTTTCCCTAGAAGCTTCATTTAAAAGTTGACAACGCCACGAAAACTTTTGAAGAGATTTTTAAAATACTTTCTTTGATTTTAGAGCCCTCTATAATTACTATTACCTACTTCCGTAATGGTGATTATGTTATATATACAGGATGTAACTCAGGAGAAAGCGATTTCCTAAAGGGTTTTTATTCTTAGAGACTGGCCAAAGTAAAGATTATTACTTTATTATATTATGATGCGAAGTTCTTACTATTCTTGATTTTTTAATGAATGTTCAGATAGGTATACATTTGACGTCATTTTTGCCCACCATGTATATCCCATCGTTATGGAAATATTATTTTTTCAGGCTGCTGATTACACAACAAAGTTACTTTTAACGGGAAAGAAAAACTGGGATAGTTAACACTACCCAAATAATTTATTTTATTTTTAGTAGTTATGACATAATTCCCGTTGATTTAGAACACGTTTAAACTCCAATGATATCGTCTATATGTGCATATATGTATATAATATTTAGGAGTGTAAATTATAAAAAAGTATAATAAAATAACGATTTTTTTTATTTTTATTTTTACCGAAGTACCGCATGATTAAACAATATACATCAAAAATATTTCTTCAAACGAGTTCCAAAATTCAATGAGCGCAAATTCATCGGTACAATGTCACCGATACAGGAATATCTATCATCTCTAGTGTGATCATCACTTCGATTTCCGGGCAGAAAGCACGGACATGCTGATTGACTTTGGATCGCATCGATTTTATCGTACGAGTCGTACGACACACCACAAAAAATAGACTCTACGCCCAAATAACAATTATGCAAGACAAAAAACTTTTTTCATACATTTTCATTACCATTGAATAAACAATGATGTTACCAGCGCAATAGAAAACATAATTGTACCATGATATGGGTAATTTACATATGATTTCGGGAAATTTTCATTTGATTTTGGGAAATTTTCATTTGATTTTGGGAATATTTTAAGTAAATTTAAATAAGATCTTGATTTTCACGGCGGAAGTATGGTGGATTCGGCGCTGCGTAAACGAATTCGTTACCGAGTGGAATACATAAAATATAAATCAAAAGTAATTTATGCATGATGGTGAAAATATTAGAGTAATATCATTTAATATTTATTTAATTAGTGAATTTATGTTTAGTTGTTATCTAGCACTTGGCACTCGTGCGGCAAATGTGAGAGGGCTATAGCTGCGAAGGGCTATTTTGAAAATAATGCACAGACTTAAATTTAGTTCAAAGGTATTTGGGGAACTAGGGATGTTTCATGCAAATAAAAACGATTTGTTTCTAACGGCGTACACAGGAGTATCCTCAAGAACCAAATTGGATAAAAATTTAAAGGATTAAATTTGTAGAAAACCATAACATTTGTTTTTTTTTCTTTCTGCTTGATAACCGCTACTTTACATAACGAGCATTTTTGTAACCCCCAGCCTTGCCCTCTATCCCACAGATGGTCTGAATACAATCGTTGTGGGAACTGCAGGTCTTTTTTTGGCGCTCTCGTTTGCAATACAATATTCATTTAGATTTTCATTTTTAAATTATGTAATTGTATTTTTGGGGTGTTTTTTACGCGTCAAAAAGCCAATGAAGTATCAGTTGCGAATACAGGTGTTTAAGTACTTGTTTGAGCTTTGTCGAACAGTTCAAACAATTCTTGTGAAAACGTAAAATTCAGCAATTTCCAAGGGTGTTTAAAAGGAAATTTTTCGCATGTTTCCACCATTTTGTTTGTTCACTTTAAACTCATGGCTATCCGAATATTTCTTACACTTATATTGTTTCTTAGTTAAATACTTTTTTTCAGTTTAAATGACAAAGAAAAATTTAACAGTGGTGCAAAAAGATTATGAAAAAATAAATATATTTAGGCTGAATAAAATTTAAAAAAAATTCCCCCTAAATTTGTTTTTTTAAATTCATTTCATAAAATATACAAAATAATTTTGTCAAAAAGTCGAGTCCAAATATTCCTTTGTGAAGCAGTTAATTGTGGTAGTTTTTTTTTTTGGTATGCGTATCGAGCATCTAATTGTATTCCTCGAGCTACTACCGTGGTTTACGATATTTCGCAATTAGATGGTATGGAAATACTTCCGTAATTAGTATTCATTAAATATTATAAAAACAGATAAAACCTTTACCACAGAATGTCAGATCGGACGACACGATGTATGGAGTGTGTAGATCAGAGATGTCAATAAATTAGTTTGAATAAATCATCGTTGTGTGTAGAGCCAAAATACTAAGGAGTTTACGCCCATGTAAAAACCGGAAAGTGTAAGCTTCCGAAAATATTGCATAAAAAAGTCCATATACTCGTATATATGCAAAACAAATCGACCAACACGACTTACGACGAAAGCGTCCGAACGGAGCCCGATCGTAACTAGATTAATAAGCGAACGTGTGTTTATTATCAAATTATGACTTCCTCATATCTTCCATAGCTTATTATGTTGAGCCTATAACATGATACCATTTAGAAAAATATGATATCTGTACAATTTTATCAGGTGAAGATATGGATCAGGGTGAAAATAAATTTCCAATGGGTGCCCGAGGCAGGATGAATGGTAGGTACTATTACGACGTAATCTTTCATCGGGTAATTAGTGAGCAGTGGATCGAAGTGACATCGTGATTAGTGTGGTTCGCATTAAATTGTGATTTATGTTAGTGCTAGTTCCAATAGCAACATTTTGAAACGGCCATCTCTACTAAAGGCAGCACAGAATAAAGTTGCTGAAACATGCATTAGTTACGATAAAATAAAATTAAATAGACACTTAAAACCAAAAATACTCAATTATGCATCATCCATATGTCAACGCATTTAATCTAAGAATATTCTCTAAGTGGTGCTCATATTCTCCATAAAAATGGTCATGGCAACAGATTACATAATTTAGAGGAACTAGAAATAAAGAAAGCCATTGAAATTAATATTCTTAATAATCATGTCAATTTCTCCAGTAGTCTAATATTAGGTATATTTCCCATAAACTCATAAAAATCTTATTATTCTTTAATATCCTTCTCAGTTTTACCTCTTTCATTTTATATTATCTGTCTCTTTCTCTTTGTTCCTTTGTTATAATTTAAACGTTATTCTATTGTTTTCTCACAGTTCTCTTATTTTATTTTATATTGTGTTCTCCCTTTGTATTTTTTGTTTAGTTTAATTTTTTACCCTCACGATGCTTAGGCTAAGCGAAACCGGTCGTTCATAAAAAAACAATCTGCAGTCTTACACGAAGTTATTATTCCATTTTCATTAAAATAGACATTATTTAGAGATAACGATAATGAAAACCATTTTCAGCGTAATATCTTATGTAAGGTAAGTATTAAATTAAAAGTGTTGTGTATTTTTCTGCTAATATACTCACCTATTTAATAATAGGTCATAAAAAGGGAACAACTTAATAAATAAAGCAATGCCGGTATCTACCTGAGGCAGCCATGTAAGTCGCTCCGGTGCTTTTGATCTTTTCTATATACTTGAACTGTGCTTCGGAGAGCAGTTCATCAAAGTCAGCTATGATTTCATTAAGCAGTCGCAGGCATTCCACGCCCTCGTTGTTGCTCTCCAATTCCACGTAGAATTCCGAGAAGTTGGGGATGGAGGCGAACATCACACAGACTGAGTCGCATTGTTCGTGGTACAGCTCCTGAAACATACAACCAACCGAGCGTTATTATATTATACTTATTTCATGTAATAACGCATGACACCGAATTACGAATTCAATTTACCCGTGGAGTGCGGTGGGTGAATAACACAAGTGTAAAATATTATTTTAAAACGAAACTAATATATTATTTAAGTAGAGAGTTTTCGAGAAATGTTGAAACGTCGTACTGAGACTGATGGTCGATTTGAGTTTTGTATGTAAAGTAATGTAATATTTCAAAGTCAACAAGACAAAAGTGGAGTTTTTTTCCACTAAAATATGTATACGAGATAGCAGCACTAGCTCAATACTTACAGTGTTACTTATTTAAGTGGATCTTTTGACATACTGTAATAAGGGTATAGTACTGTATCATTAGAAATAGTTGAAAATTTGGTATTATTAAAATTATTACAAATAGGAATAAAATTAATATATTAATTAAAACTACATGAAATTATTTTGATTTCTATAGACGTTGGTTTGACACATGGTTCGAGGTTTTTTATGATTTCATATCCGACTAGCCGTCCTATAAACTATAATATAGATGTTGGCCGTGACAGACTTCAGGAATTCTATTCTGACTTATGAACAAAAACAATAAAACATGGTTATATATCTGATCTGGCAGTAAGCAGTGATGAAATTATTAATATCAAAATTATATAAAATTTAAATCATAATTTTCCAAGAATGAGTAAACATTTTTCTCTTCAATAAGTTGTTACTAATCGATTCAATAAAAACATTGAAAAACATAAATATATTTTCAATCGTATGTTTATTTATATTGTTTGTGTTGATTACTTCAGTTTTTGAACAATGAACAAAACCCGATTGAAAGGTATTTCTTAAGGATTCTAAAAGGCCATCAAAACAATGTGGTATTGTAATTTCAGTGCTCCGAGGACGATAGTATAATATTATTGTAGTGCTTTATACAAATACACAATATTGCCAGTATAAATAAATATCATAAAGAGATCGGAAACAACATAAAATGGTTTGTACAAAATATCCTACGCTTTTCTGAATTTTAACAAAATTTTACATTATTGGTTTCGCTCTGCGATAGAAAATAATCCATTCCGAAGCCATCCAATAAATTCCATCACATAAAAACCATGGCTTTGCATTGGAAGAAACGAGATCACAGTTACGGAATGTTTTTAGTTGGCTTCGCCGTGGATTAGGGTAAAGACGCTTTGATCGCAATGACTCGATGGTTAAAACATTTATAAGACCTAGGAAATCGTTCCGATTTTGAAAAAATATATATATATACAAAATCAGAAGTACGAACAAAAAACTTATGTATAAGATAGCCTGAAATCGATGTAAATCATTTTTAAAATGTTGAATAAGACAAATGACGTATTTGACTACTAAATGTACTCGTATTTATGCACTAATGATTAAATCGTAATACAGATCAAACAAAAGCCGGTAGGTTTGTTGGTTGCTTTTGATTTAACTTGCGAATAGCCGCCCTGGTTCACTGAGACATCAAATCCTTGACATAAATTAAACATTGAGTAGTGACAGTCAAAGATGTAAATATCTTCAAACATCTTCAGTCTTCATTCGCAAAAGTCATTAATAGATGATTTTTAGAAATTATTTTCCACTCTAAATAAAATAATGAATTATCTGCTTTAATGTAATTTAAAGCGAAGGCAAATGGCAAATGGCAACCCTAGTAATATGCTTACATCGATGTTCTTATCGTTGCAAAGGAAGTGCTTAGCGACGTGCGCGGGGAGAATGTTGGCCAGGAGCTTGCGGTTGTACGCTTCCAGGTGCTCCATTTCTTCCTTTTCCTCTGAAAAATCACAAACACACATGCATGATGAATAAATCACCCATCGATTATATTATCCAAGAAGATATGAACCTTATCGCTACATAATTTACGAATGCCATTACGTGCATTACATATTTTTAAAAGAAGGTTTTTTTTCTAGAATTTCGGCAATCAAGCGGATTTTGCTGATCTTGAAATGGACGAAAAGATTTATTTTTAAAATTCTAACCTAGTCTTCTCATTATTTTCCGCACAAAAATCAAATATAAAATAATAAAACAGTTAGTTGTAAATAAACAGGCCAATAATTATTAAGTTTTTTACGTTCTTGGGAAAATTAAATAAATCCTTAGATTTTACACCTGCCACAAATGTGCACATTGCACTTTTCACCCATTCAATTCGGACATAATGTCATGCAAGTAACTTCCTTACTCCGACCCATCGAACCTCTTGGAGTAACGTTAATTGTCTCTTTCTAAGATAAACAATGGCGTAGCTACTTCTACCTACATCAGGGAATTTCTCAGGGGAAATTCTAGCCATAAAGGCACGCTTTGTGTGTACTGGAAATTGTCAATTTGCTCAAGGTTGGGTCGGTACAGAAGTTCCGCCTCGGGCCAAAAGCTGCAGCCAGGAGCCGCCATGGCCCATTATTTGATGGTAATTAATAACTATTGCGTTAGAGAATAATTAGTGAACTATTCACCGTGGTAAGCGAATAAAAAAAAAAAAACGTTTTTTTTTGTAAAGCTAGTTGGGGTAAATGGTGTATGCGGGCAATTCTAGCTCCTAACTGGATCTTTAGAATAATTAATAAATGTTCCGAAAATGTCCATACCGATATGGAACTATTTCCAATTATTATGTTTTACAGATTAAATTAAGGAATTTGAATTGACGCAATTGTTTTCATAGACGCATTTACCCCAGCCCACCATAAGTGTTTTTTGTATGAATATTTCCAAGTATTTGCTGTGCCGCACTGTTCAAAACTTTCTCTTCTACATTATTTAACAGGGCTGGCTTCTACTGGAGGTCTTTGCTAGTTTGTTCTTAATCGCTCTACGACGATTTCTAAGTAATGGCAGTGACTTTTGACATGAGTTAATATTGAATAGTTTTAAAAATATGTATATTTTGCTTCCGATATATTGTGCGAGACATCCTTTCTTTGAGCTCTTGTGTTGGAATTTCAATCAGTTCCCATAACAAAGATTCCCTACGATTTTCTCAATAATTTAATTAAGCTGATTCTATTTAACTATAATACCTGTACGCCAGTCGATGTAAGACAATGGCTAACAACCTTCCATATACCGTATTTCAGAATAGCATCTAAGAACATAGATAAAGACTTGTAGATTAGTTCCGTTTGACTTATTTAATTGATATAGTTATCACTAAGTACTTACCTGCTATTAGGGTCGCAAAACTATTGTAGGTTTTTAATTTAGAACACTTGTAAAAGAATGGCAAACGTCTAGCTAATTCGGTCCTGAATTAATTTCTTTGCAAATATTCCTTAGCTACCACAAGTAAAGAAAGATTGTTTGTATTTGAAGAATAGCTACCGAGGAGACGAAATGAAAACTCAGGCCAGAATAATGAAAAATTAAATAAAAGCCATTCATTATTCTGTGACTTGATTGCATCTGCTATACTAATACCGTGAATAGCGTAATTTAAATACGAATTGGTTTTTTACAATTTTATAAAAATGTTCCGTTCTGCCCCAAAATTATAAATATGTTGAACCCAAAATGTGCATGGTTTTTTTCATTTTTAATTTACGAACTTACCAGTTGCTTGCAGTTTCCAGATGAAGTCCAGACGGTAAGTGCTCTCAGTTTGTTGCGAGTGGAGTATCAAAGCAATCACTAGGGAGACCACCACTACTATGTCAACCACGTAAGCGCCAATCCGGTGCAGCCATTCGGAGTATTCCAACTGTTCCAGAGGCCTGGATGCAAGAAGCAAGTTTGATTTAAAGTTTTAACAAAACACAAATAAAAAATGCTTGTCTGGACAATGTAGTGTGAAATATTAGGAGTTGACATTAACGTTGGTCAGAGCTTAGGCATTCAAATGTGTTGGCTTATGAGTCAGGACATTAGTAGGAGTTATTGTTATTTAAAACAAAATACTTACATGGCTAAAAAGTCAGAAGAAGGCTCGAAAGCGGGGTGTCTGAAGGCGGTGATGACCAGGAATGAGCCGCAAAGGACAGCCAGGAGAGTAGTCTTCATGCTGGTGATGAGAACTTGATGGACTGCGCACATGCACATCACCAGAAGAGTTAGGTGCATGAAAACCTAAGCAAAATAATTGAAACTAAGCATTCACGATTATTGAAAAAAATTGAAAAGTAGATCTAGGACTTTAAGATGGGTAACTTACCTCGTCGATCATGTTGAAGGGACAGGTTTTGCTGATGTGCATCCTCGCCGCTTCGGATATATTTATGTACATCCTGTCTCTGAATGTCGAGTTTAATAGGTCGTGAGAGTAGCAAGGGTATCCAACAGGCGCTTGCAACTAAACAAAATAATGAAATATATTATGTAACCACACATTTGATTTTGATTTCTCGAATTTCTTCAGCGGCAATAAATTTTACAAACACAAGGGATATAACTCACGACAAGAGTATCGATCAGCCACTTGGTAAGAATGATCACCAAGAACGACATCATCTGAGCAGCCATTCGGTTGTTATGAATATAACGGGACCACCTTCTGATTGTAGGGTGCGCTTTCTGCAACAAAAATATCTCATACAAAAAACAATTGAACAATAAAAAAACTAAACTATTGTATAAACCTTTGGGACAGGTTTTATGTAGGTACCTTTCGAGGCAGACAATAACCATTGTTTAATGAAATCGAAAAAAAATACCATGTACGACAACATCAGGGCGGCCATACGGGTCTTTCTCCATTTCCTAATTAGAAAAGGCTCGTTCTGCAACCAGAAAACACCGCATGATAAAGCATCAGACATTGGGGGCTGAGCGACATATTCATGTAAATAAGTGATTAAACCTGTGGCTATCTGCAAAATATCTCAATATTCATGCGATGTTAGAAAACGTGTAGAATATAGACTGTGTTTTGGTCAATGCCTTAAAAAAATTGTAAAAATAAATTAAGAAATGAATGCGCAATGATATACAAAATGATAATATAAACATAAAAAACAGCATAATGCAAGGCATTTAAAAAAACTAGTCCACCAAAAGCTTTCCCGAACCCTAATCAGAAACAAAATGGAAACCTATCGCCGGCCTCATTCTGTTGAGAAAAACTCCATGGTTCCTTCCATCAACATATCGGAAAATCACTTGGTAAGGGAAAATGCATTTCCAATCAATGTCTAGTCATCCTTCCTACAAAAATGCTTAAAGTGTTAATTCCTAAAAAATATATATTTCCGGCAGTTCGTTGCAATTCTAACTGACCACCCAATCTTGGCAGTCCTCCAGGTGGCCAGCAGATTGGAGATAGGGTAAAAGTTTTATATCAAATATGCCAACCCACAAGGCAATTTAGTTTAACCCCTAATACACTCCAGGGACGCCGTAATATTCACTCTGAATATTGTGGAATTACGGATAATGTTTATTTTATGGGCGTAACTACGGTATTTTACTTGGTAGCACACAAAACGCTAATGAAACCAGATAATATATTAAAACTTTGGCAAAAACCAGAATTGTGCGGTAGATCATCTCACAATCGAGATTTTTCAATAAGACTATTCACGTAGAAGGCTGAACCAGCAAACATATAGCTGAAAAAATGAAAAGTGATAACATTATATTAAGGCCTCTATAAGGGTCAGTAATATTGGTATATAGCATTGCTGTTCTCCTCGATCCAAGCAATGAGAAGAACTCCAACCACGCAACATCATACAAAAATCCGTCATCTTGACATTTTAAAAAGGGTTCGACAAGATACCTCTACTAAAGGACAACATACATAATTACATAGGCCATTTAGATTCTGACGGCCTCAGCAACTGACGACGAAGATATCGAGACACGAAGACGTGTGCTCGTCGTTAAGATCAACAAACTGTTTAAATAATAAGGATGAACGAAGTCAGAGTAGGGAAGACTAATGATTTGGTAGAAAACTCCCGCCACAGGATTACAGACCTTTTGAGATACGCCCAAACTCTTATAACAATGTCGACAAGGCTGTCTGCTCCGGGCCACAATGTCCTAAAAAATTAAGAAATCATTGCTGTTTCAACTTTCTTACAATATTTTAATAGCTGATGGACTGATAAAACTTTCTAATAACCCATCCACTTTCCCTTACAATAGTTTATATTTAGGGGATACTCACAGATAAAAAAAAGGGTTTGAAAGGGATACTATCAACCTATTATCTCGTATGCGCCTATCGCCCCTACCAGCGGGCAGAATATTTGAAAATCTTTTTTTGAATTTATTCGGATAGAGTTAATTTTGAGTCATTTTGTAATGCACAGTAATTTATCTTCTCCTTTGTCTTGAAGTTTTCTTTCGATAGCTAATTTGGAAAATAAGCATTGTATTACAACAAAATAATTTTATCAAATCTATTTGAGTCGCAAAAGACTCTAAAGAATACCACCTACGCACTTGGGCTTCACATCATAAGAAAATTAATGTTAGGATCTGGAGTGAAATGTTTTCTTCAAATATTTAAAACACTTAAAAAGAAAGTCAACAGCGTACCCTTTTCACTGAAGGGGAAAATACACAAACATTTTCATTTTAATTTCGCCGAAAACGAGAAAGCTCGAAATTTCGAATCTCAATTGGATCACGAAGATGTAGAATGAAATGATTTAAACGATTCCTTGTAATGAAATCGTATCGAAAAAGTAATTTAATTTCAATATATCGGAAGAGTGAACATAATTGAAATTGGAATAACATTTCGAACGAGAATTTTATGAAGATAGAAATATTTTTTTTTATAGTTTTCTTTATAAACAACGTTTTATTGGAACGCAATTTTTTATCTGGTACTTTTTATACTTAGATATTATAGGAGAGTACTTGCATCAAAGAGGATATGGAACTTGAACCATTTATTTTTAAATGTGATTCAAAACAACAGATTTACAGAAATAACGGCCAAGGCATTTTGGCCGATATTAAATAATGTTTTGGTAATGAGAGGCAAAGTCTTGCGGTGTAGCCGAGGAAGAAAAAATATGTGCTAGCGGCTAGATGATGTGAATAATCAGAGTTTGAGACCACTGTTCAATTCTTGAATTGTATGTTGTCTCATCTTACTTTTAAGCGGAAAGGCAATTTCGAAGTTTTTATGTAAGGTTTTATATTGTTTTTTTCTCAGTTTCCACGTTTAGGCAATGCAACTGATGCTCAACAAACGAGACAAACGCACCTCTCTTTTAAAATTAAGAAGTCTTCTTCCCAACCGTCATAAAAATTATACATGTGATCAAATATGTATAATACTTAAACTGATAGATACGAAATAATGACTATGATCGAAATTGAAATTTCTAACGATCGAATATTTGGGAAACCCTGATTTAACCAATCAATTTGTTCAGCTATAGTAAATACAGTATTATGTAATTTATTAACTTCACTCAATACTCTGTATAGTTTTTATTCTGTTTAAGAAGCAAAGAAAATGAGCAAAAACAAAAATAAATAATTAAGAAATAAACAATAAACTTAAAATAAATTAAACTGTTTTCAATGAAGTTCTAAGAACATTGGCTAACTTTCATGTTATTCATATTGTTATTAAAATTGGGAAATCCCCAGTTGGAAAAGGGTGTGACTCATCTTACTATAAATGAACACATATTATCCAGTACAGTTTTGTAACTTACCTCGTCATCTTCAGCAAACACGACGTAGCACAAGAATATCACCACAACGCCGAGGACAGAGCAGGTTATCAGATTAAGGGGGGTCCTGCAAAAACAGACAGTTAGTTTTAGCATAGAGACCAACACGTCGGTTTATCGATTAAGTTGCATCAGTATGGCCTTTTTCACCCGGCAATCGAAGTGAACCGTTAGAGATGGTGGGGGGCACAATCGGAACTTACCTTACAGGGCGCGAGATATCGCGGAACCGGCCTGGTTACAATAGTTTCGTCTTCCTAGCGGTGGCAGCTGGTTATGTACTATGTGAAATGATAAAGTTTGAAAGAACGAAATACCTCATTTTTATTATTTGAAATCACTAATTTATATACGGGATGTAACAAGACGCACCTCCTGACAGACATGTTGATTTTGTACTTCAAATAGGTTCAGGAATCGATTGTTGAAGACGGTAGAGTACGTCCTTTTACACCCTGTTAATTTAGATACGACGCATAGATGCTTGCTATAAACTCAGGTTATGCTGAAATATCTTGGCTAACCGAAAATATCTTTTCTGAGCAAAATTTCGGCGAGCTTTGACACCATGAAAGTAGCACAACCGTTTTAGTGTGTATTTTCCAGGTCAACACTAATAATTTCAGGTCAAAGTTAATTTGCATGTTGAGTTATGATGCGTTGAAATATTCATTTAACGATTAAAAAAATAAGATCATATTGTCTGTTTTTTTCAATTCTTTGAAGATTTTTTTCTCTAAAAAATCTGTCAAAACCACCAATGTTGACTAAATGCTTTACAACTTAATTTTATAGTGAGAGTTTATGACGAGTCAAATCGTAGGTTGAATTTAGTAAAAATATAATTGTGGAAAATTAAAGTTACATATACTATAAAATATATTGATAACTTAAACTGGGGCAGCCAGTTATGTAACGTTCTGCAAATAAATTAAATATAACTTAACCAGAGATACGTGCTTCATGCATACATTTTTGACAAAAGTGTTGGAATATGTTAAGTAATAATCATTTCAACGAATATTTTTCAATTAACCTAGTTTTATTTTAACTAAAAATAGTGACGAGTGGTGGTGATAAGTGAATGTATGTTTTATTATCCCACGGAAACTTTTCATATAAAACTGTTAAGGTGACAAGTAGAAAATGTGATCCTGATTTTAAAGCTCCGCGTAACTAGCATATATTATAACATAATAATTAAACATCTTAGGAACTCAACTAAACTGACACGAATATATTAGGGCTATTAGCTAAATGTAACATGTTACGTTCATTCACACGTGATGAGCAAACTAAACTATATTACCTACATTTGATATTTTAGATTTAATCACATACGAGTATACCCATGTATTTTCTAAGATATATATTTTACAGATAAGTCGGCACATAATATTATTTATTTATTGGCTTGCGGTACAAGTTCCTTGAAATACACAAGAGAAATCAGTAAAAATTACAGTACAATTTATAAATATACTTGAATGATTCTTAATTAATTTAATTTACAGTGTGTAAACTAAAACAAAAAGTACTTATAAGTAGTTGTGTGATATTATGTGTAATGTTTGTCTGTAAGCTATTTCAGTGCTATTAAAAATATCCTCTACTTCTGCATATTGTTACTCAGGCTATGTATGCGTGATATAAGAGAGTTTATGTATGTGTGTGTTATAACGAACTAGTTTTTAAATTATTGTTACAGTGAAAAAGAGTTTCAGTATATTTTTATACAGAGTGTGTGAAAGTAAAGTGCAGTAACTTTGGGAGGTGATTTTACATGATAGTACAAGTATAAAATACATACGAATTTTTATGTAATTCCTACGTTTTAAGGTACTTTTTTAAGTGCAGGTTTCCGTAGACACCAATCAAAAAGATATGTGCGAATTTGCCACTCTTCATTTCCGTCACATTTATTTGGTTAGTTCCATCTTACACTATAGATTTTTTGTAGACATAACTTTTTGTACGGTAAAAGAACGTTTTTTTTTAAAAACAGTTTATCGGTTTTACTTATACTATCATGTATGTAGAAACACCTCCTGAAGTTACTGCACTTTACCTCCGGGCACCTTATTTGTAGTAAATTTATGATTTTCCTTATGAAAAAATATATTTTAAGCAAAGTATAGGTATTCCGATACGTATTTTACTACAAAAATACTTTCTTGGTTGAATATGTTCAGGCGGTCATGGTGAGATTCATAATATTAGAACTCCATGTTCCGAAAGACGAAATGAAATAAAGAGAAGCAATATAAAAGACAAGGGGAGGGGGACAGAAACATAATAAGTGATGGATGCAAAAGATTTTTTTTAAATTTGCAGGTGTAATAGAGATAAAAAAAGGGAGGACAACCTATCTCATACGTTTTATATTAATATTGAGTTTTGTTACTGACTTGAAGACGACTCGGATGTATCTGATACTATTTGGCTATAATAAAGGTATACAAACTTGTATTGCATTATTATTTTCAATTATGATATTGGTTTACTATTGGTAGGTAGGTACTTTGAGAAAAAAACATTAAGAAATTTATTTTCCTCGACTTAATCGACATCCCGTTTGGATAGAAGTATAATATGACGTCTCAATATACCCCCAGGCGTCACCATAAAAATGTTTCCAAGGGTTTTAGCGGTATTTTATATTTGAAAAGTAACCTTCTAAAAACTTATTGAGAACCCTCTCGAATAGACATGCCGAGCACGCGCACTTTATTTGAAATCGTCGCAATGTGAACTTTATTAGCCGCCTACAATCTACAAACAGCGCTTTGCGTTTGCCCTGCTAAGTTTGATTATTTGACAGAACAATTATATTAAAAATTGTTATCATGAACGCAGCAGTAACCATTTTAAATTAGGTTATTACACTATTCCGAAAATGTGTATTATTGGGAAAAAAATACATTTTTTGCAGTTTGTGGGCCATTAACATAAATATAATATATATTTATGCATAGTAATTAATATTTTTTATTTCGGTATATTCACATTACTGACTTCAGTTCGGAATTCACTCCCCGGTTGTTTTTCACGAACCGTCTTAATTTTGTTTTTGATAACCTGTCAATGATAGCTTATGATGATATGACATAAACCTACTGTATTATGATAACTTTGCAAGTATCCGTCTTTCATCAATAATAAAATAATTTCTATTACATTTAAATGTCCTATTAGATGTAATAGAGATTCATAATTTATATTAACAATGGAGATTTCTAGTTTGAAATTAATAATAATTGGAAATTTATGTTGTAGTCTCTCTAGGGAATTTGGGTATGCATTGTAAAATGGAATCCAAATAGTAGAATCATATCCTATTGTAATTAACCCAATACTATCGTAGACGCTCCCATTCGAGCTACAGACTCTAATGATAATCAGAATGCCAACGAATAGTGACATTTGTGTCAAGGCCGACCCACACGTTGCAAATGTAAAACACCAGTTAATATCAAATGGGCTGTGAACAGACAATATCGGCAACTAATCAAAAGCATCCCGAAATGTAGTCAATTATCCTCCGTGATTCCGGAATGCAATCGGTTTAAGTAAAAAGGTGAAATTTAGCGAGCCGGATTATAAGCAGACATTTTTCACGTAGACAGATAAATGATAATTATTATTTTTAAAAACTTTTTAAAGTTGAACGCTTCAATAAATTCTATATTTATTCCAATTTTAGCATGTCCAATACTACATTTGCCACCATAAAATCTTTTTGGCAGGTATGCTCACACTAGCAATCTTCTTTTTTAAATTATTACCAGAAAACCAGTTGATTTTTTTAAATCCCTTACCTGCTGTGCCGATCGCTCGGGAGGGTGGAACGCCACTGGTACGTTTTAGACTTTGAGTCTAAATGTTGTTCGTACATTTTAGAATTCAACGAACCACGCAAATAAAATTTCAGAGCTGGAGAGAGATATATTCATATTTTATGAACTTCCTTTAATAGCATAGGTTTTTACTTACGGAGCGAATGCCAGAATCTGTATGATCGCAATGGCCACGTAGACAAAAAGGCTGCATAAGAAGTAGGTATTGAGCATCCTGTCGCATTCCTTGTTGTACTGAGAAGGAAAACCAACAATTTATTAATACACACCACTACAAATAAAGACGAAGATATATTCAGCTTCGAAGTCAACCATATTTGATAAGGAAATCAATAAAATCGTATTTTGCACGAAGGATACCATAAGTGTATCCGGAAAATTGTAATATAAGACAAATTATCGGAATGGAAAATGAATTATATAGCGTAGGTACATTTTTCAGTTTACCGGAAATATGTTTTATTGACAAACCGAAATATTCATCCGATTTTTTACACACATCTTAAATATTTTTCCTGATATCAAATAAAAATACACTGTGGTTATCATTTTTAGATATTTTACCGCATTCCGAAGCTTAGCATAAAGCATTTACAAATAACATATTTTTGTGACAAAAGGATTTAAAAATTTACGTTTTCCGACAAAAAATATATTTGAGTCTCAGTTCGGATAGCAATTTCATGTAAAAAGTTAATATCAACAATATATACATCTCTAGGTAACTACCGAAAAAAATGCCAAACAAATTTCGTTAATATACAAAAAGGTTTGATGTAGTAGGTTTTTTCATTATTTTAAAAAGGTTTGATAACTATTTAAAATAGTTTACGACATTTTCTTGGCAAATATCTGTTCATTTAATTTTTATAATAAAACAGTTGGTTTGAATCATTTTCTTTTAGTAGAAACTATATATATTTTTACAAAAAACTGAAACAAAACATTTTAACTATAATGGTAATTATTATATCAATAACTCAAGACTGTTTGATAAATCTGGATTAAAATATTTTCTTAGAGAAGAAAACTGTTTTCATAAAACATTATAATGAAGCGACTTAACTATACATAAGTAAGTATTGATTTTACATGCATATGGACGCAGAGTTAACAAACCATTATAGCTCAAGAAAATTAAACCATATATCGCTGTCAAAAAAATGAAGCCAAACCACAATCCCTTCTCGGAATAAGGGATGATATTCACCGTAAATAATTCGCCTCAGGGTAGGAATTTTGCCTTAAACAATGGAGAGATGTTATATATACGAACATGTCGTATCATGCATTAAGTTCAACTTAATACGAGGTAGATAGCAAGTACAAAACCTTCACGGTTCTCACGTGCCTAAACTTTTGAAATTATCGTTGGATTACGATCAAATTACGATATTTCATTGGGATAAGCGCAGAGACGTTTAGTAGCCGAGTGGACAAAGAGTTCGAATTCCCACCCAGACGTCGCGGGTTCAATCCCTTTCTAGTCCTTTATCATTGTACAATTAACGTTTTCCGCTAATAATGATGAAGGTGGGAGGAATTCAAATATTATCTGGTTATTCGTGACTCGAAAATGTTTTCTGTTGCCATGAGTATTGGGATGGTAAAGGTATTATTTTCCAAATCTGGTATGTTTTAGTTTTTTAAGAATTAAAAAAAAAAATTGAATGCACTTTTAACAAAACATTTGTTTTCTTGTTCTATTCATAAAAGGGAGATTGAAAACTAAATTTAAATATTGAAAATCGTATGCCTGAAAAACCATAAAAGTCGAGACACATAAAAGAAACTCAAGAGACAATTAAAAACTACAAAAATTACAAATGCATAAATTTATGTATCATTAAATGTTCATTTATATGCATCATTGTCAGCTGCTAATGTTTTGTCTGACATTTTATTTTGTCGTGAAATATTTTTCCGACTGAATTGAATGATTTTGATTTGGAAAATCTGAAAACGGAATGGTTTTTCAAGTAAGCCGATGAAATATTATTGAAGCACCAGCTAAAGTTATGCGATTCAATATTTGAAAAACACAGTTTAAAAATATTAGTTGTCTTATTTAGTTACAGGTTTTCCTCTACTTTTTATCGCATGCAAAATTATGTTTAAAACATTTAATAAAAATATGATATTTTTGATTGGGGAAAAACATAATGAACTGACTCGACAGACAACTTCCCTGGCTAAGCGGATAAGATCCTTGGAAACGAATTCCAAAGCTGCGGGTCCGAATCCCAGCGTGCGCAAATAATTTAAGTAGGTCATTTCACATTTAACTAATATAAAAACATGTATCGTATATGGCGATACGTTCTAGAGTGGAACATAGTCTCAGTTTTGTCCTAGTGAAATACTAGTACTCAGAGTCGAAATTTTGCTTAAAATGGGATTAGCTGTGTTTGGTGACCAGATTTGAACAGCTAGGTACATCTTCCCATTTTCCTCCCCACCCCACTTCCTACAGCCTCACAACACACCCCACGTTGGGGATGCATAGTTCCACCGGCTCCAGGCGGTTGTGACTCCTGTACGATATTCACAAAAATGTAGAAAACACCAAATTTTCCAACAAAATGACTTACTACCCAAAATACAAAAATAAAATTGAAATTGAAAGAAATGAAAAAATAACTTATATAAGACCACGGATATTATTTTAAATTTTCCTGATCAAGCATTTTCGCTTAGCCTAAGCATCATTAGGATATAAAATTAATCTAAACAAAATTACAAAGTGTGCGGTTATATATACACACAAAGGGATAACAAAATATCAAATAAAATAACAGAACAATAGAAGAAAATTAAAATTATAACAAACGAACAGAGAGAAAGAGACAGAAAATGAGAATTGAAAGAAATAAAAGTCTACTGAGAAGGTGTGGTCTTATACAAAGTTATTTTTTTCATATCTTGAAATATGTCAAACCACAAAGTGATTGCTTTCTATGAACATGAAGAATTAAATTGAAAATTTAAAAAATAACAACTTTCATATTTACCCTTTTCTCGACGTTCGGCGTTTTGAAGGTTAGGGCGAACCCTTTACAGTGCTCGTGGCGTAGTCTGTCAATGGAGCGGGCGTCGATGGCCCTCATCAAGTACTCGTTTACTTCATCCTCGGCGTCCTTCGTCTCGATAGGCTCGCCGAAACCCATGCGGCTGGAAATTCATTCGATAAGTTAGGCGATTCTAAATAAAACACTACAGACCTTAGTCCCGCGTCAAAAACAATGCTCGGAATATCTTGGAAATGGCAAATACTGTACTATTTCATATATCCCGGATTAGTAATGTAATTAACAACTAGATACGTAACTCAATATATGTAACTCGTTTCAATGGTGATTAGTTCAACATATATCTAATCCATGGAAAGAAACAATTTTCACTTTAAGTAGTACATGATACAAGATCTATCAGAATATATTTCTAGATTGTAGAAGGTTCTATATTATCTTCTGGTCGAATTGGTTGATTGGTTGAGCGGTCCAAAGCGTACCCAGGCGCGCGGGTTCAATCCTTTGTCTAGCTAAGTTCTTAAAATATCATTAAGTTATTCGTCGTAACCTGGGAGTTTTTGTCTTTCTTGAAAAAAAATGTAAGTATGTATATTTATATTTTTTTCTTTTTAAAAGACAGACAATCATTTTCGGGTTATGAATAACCTGTCAATATTTGGAAAACTCCTACTACCATCATAATAAGTCTAAAATGTTGCTTGTACAATAATGGAAGACTTAACCAATTGAATCCGACGCGTTTTTCCACTCAGCTACCAACCGGTCAAATAATAAATTCATGATATCTCTGTCTTCAAATTTGACGAACAAAATCAGATCCATAGTCCCCTTAAGTCATGCTACGTGCCCAACATAGTCCCATTTGCGTGTGGATGTCGAGACGTTAATATGGACATATCTTTGTCTTGCTCCTTACTTCCCAACCTTCCTCTTCCTAATCTCCTTCCCCATTACATTTCCTTACCCACTACCTTCAACCTCACAACATAACCCAATTGGGATGCCATAGTCTAACTAGCTCCAGGCGATTGGGAGCAGTTGCAACTCTTGTGCGGTATTTCCTATAAAAATAATAATAATTTGTAGGAACTCCTAATTCACTCATTTGTCTATCTATCTCGAAAGGAGGGGCGTTGAGTGATGGCTATGTTTGTCAAAGGATTCACGAAACCTGTTAATACATTGTACAGTCCGGAGAAACCTCTTTTGGATCTGAAATGTCTCACTGGGAAGATGTATCATTTTTTTAAGAGTTGGAGCAAAGTAAGGCTTCCGACTGCAACGATTAGAGCTTACAAGGATTAGAACTTCCAACTCGTGCGCCTAATGGGGTCGACCCAACTAAACGTCTCTCACGAAAAAGCTAAAGATAAACACAACTCACCCTGGTATGTTATTATTTTTGTTGTTGTTTATATCTGGTTTCCTTCTTTTTCAACGTTCATTAATATATCTTTATGAAATATAAATTTAAAAAAAATCTTTTATGATCTCATTTGCATATATATGCTCTGTGGGCTATGTGAGATTGCACCAACCTCCTCACATTTCAGTCTTTGTTCTAATAATGCATATGTTATGATGTTAAATTTTATGATATTATTTAATTTTGATTTGTTCTTTACATGATTTGCATAACTTAATTGATTGCTTTTGTACGAATCATTTATATGAATTGTGAAGCGCTCACTAAGTTTACATATAATATATGTAATAATAAAATGCCTACGCATAAGTCGAATATGCTTGGCTAAACTAAAATTAGATAATGAAATAGATTTATGCCTAAAAAATATATATAATAAGCAGGGCTCAGAAACAAATTATTGTTTTTAATTAAATAAGAAAATTAAAAAACAATTTTGACAGAAGTTTGTAAAACATACAAACAGTCTAAATTGAGACGCTAACAAACATTAACAATAATTAAAAATAAGTTTTGTAAAGCCCTACATTTTACTCAGAAAACGAACGATTTTCGCTGCAAATTAATTAAGGAGAAACTTTCTGTCCGCAGGAGATTGATTTATAGCAAAGTTTCCAATTTCAAGACTGGCAAATAGAATATTCACCGCACTGAAAACAATTAAAGGTATTTATTACTCATGAAACCTTTCAGTGGCGACCTATAAAAACTAATAAACTTATCTACGGGCTCAATATAACACTTTGATACTATAACTATTATACGGATTGTAAATCTCGATATTATGCAATAATAATAATACCATTTTATTTCAGCGGAGTGTTATTCAAAGATGAGAAACTAAGTAATCAACACATGGCACCTTCTTCCACGGGAGTAGGCAGAGATGGAAAAAATACACCCGTGTGCTGCCACTCACTCCTTGCTTCATTCATATTTTAATGTATTCGTCTACTATTGCTTCCCTAGACATTTCTGCACAACTATTTGACAGCCATCTTAGAGGCGGTTGGCGCAAAAATAGCGTAACTCACAAACATGTCCAGCTGAGAAAAACTTGTTTACAGTTTCAAAGTGTGTAGGTGGTTTGAGGAAATATTAATAGACTCTCTTGGCATTTACAGTGTTTTTTTTTGATGACCTGTGCAACATCATCAATTTGTGTATAGCGAAATTTCTGCGCTGATGGCTTCATTTGTGATACGTTCCAGAATCAAATAAAGGTTTTCTTTAAACATGTATAAAACTCATCTCCCTCAGATTACATAATTTATATATTTTGTTTATCATAAATACTTTCAAAATCAGCATCTTAAACCAATATATTTATTTATAACATAAACTAGGCAAATGCCCAAATTACGGTTTCCAAATAGCAGGTGATTTTTTTCCTGAATAAGATCCAGAAATCTTCGTAGAGATGGAACAAGTTTTTTGACGGATCAATGACTTATACGTTGGTATGAAGAATTAAGCCATACGGTTTCTAGTGCGAGTATAAAGAAAACTTACTTGGAGTTATTCTTTCCCTGCTGCGATGATCCGTGACCCATCACCCTCAGTTCCTTGGCAACGTTGCCATTGGCTGCGGCTTGCTGTGGTCGCTTGTCCTGCGGTTCAAATTACAGAATGGTGAGTCAACAATATGTAGGCTGATAACAAGGGTTAATGACGACACAAAACTTAGTTTCCATTGAGCCTGTGTTTTATATATTTTTTTAATAATTACACATTGTCTTAAATTAAAATTGTTAAAGTACACGTTAAAGTAATACAAATGGCAAAAATATGTAAATAAATTTCGAATATCCTCTGGATTAAAGCAAAATTGAATAACTACAGAAAAAATGTGTAAAAAAATTTAAAAACTGACCTACCTAATTTAGAAGAAAGGAAAATTTGATTAGAAAATCGAAAGACCAAAAAAATAAATATTAGCTTTTTTGTTGTTGTATTATCTCATAAAGTTTTTATTTCAATTGTTTTTTCGCGCATCTGAAAACTTGATATTCAGCAGATATCCTATTTGCAATTTGCAAACGACGAAATTGAGTTTTTGATACCTTCACCAGGCAACAGGCTCGGCGGATCGATGCTCGCATACTTGTGTGACGAAATCACTGTCCCAGTTGAATATATAATACGAAATCACCGAACTTTACGTTTAGTTTGCGAGCGCCATTAAGGGATAGAGATAAAAAAAAAAAATAAGGGATAAAATCGTATTTCGTTAGTAGTTTTAGTGATTATGTTGGTTTTTTTTTTAACAATTCTTCCTCGGAATATTATATACTTCGTCCAAATTAATATCTAGTTTATCATTTCAGATCTCCAAAGAATTCGCTATCAATCAAATCATTCTTCGCCGATATACTCGTATTATACTAGTTATGTCCCGTCTTTTCAAAGTTACCGATCACGGATCTAAAAGCCAATATTTGGGATTTAATCCGACTGTTCTTGCATAATACGCTGTAATCCTAAATCTACACTCCACGGCGTCGAGTGCGAGCTCGTCCTCCACTAGGGTGTGAATTAGGCGAGAGTGGCAGACGAGGCAGAGTGGTGAATTTATCGTGCTAGAGTACCCAGGCTCCCGGCCTAAACATTGCTGGAAAAGCTGGAGTTCTCTTCTTCGCTATTCTCCAGTTGTTCTATTTCCCAATAATTCATTTTCAAGTTACAGTTTAACTCTTATTTGAGCTGCGTTACCTAGAATTCCACCAGAGTGCGGATGAACTAACATTTGAATAGGGCCTTCACCTTCGTATTGGTGGATCTCGTTCAATAGGTTGATGCCAGTTCGATGGGCAAAGGAATGAAACATATTGTTGTTTTTGAAAACACGGTGCAATGCATTATTATTTTATAGACATAATCAGATTATAATTTTCCTCTTTTAGTAGAAAGTTTGTTCAAAACTGCCAATGGCCTTGCCGTTGAAAGATTTTTTGTAATTTTTTTTTAGCTATACGCGTCGTTTATGAGAAATAATGAAATGTTATGGCGGGATATTTAGCGGAATGTCATTTGATCGACTTTGGGTGATGTCCAAAGCTTATTAAAAACAATCAAGGGTAATGGAAATAGGAAAAAACGTTGTAACGGATACCATAACTATAATGTTGTAAATGTAAACATAGTTCAAACATACCATAAGTATACAAAGCCATTCAGCGAGACCCCGAAGATGGGTTATAAAACCTAGCCGAAACACCCTTAACACATTATTTTGAGTCAGGAGATTTCGGGTTTGATTTCCGCTGCGACACAAATATTGTAAGCGGATTTCGAATTTGAAAACAACACATATATTATTTTCGTAAAAAGCAATCACTTTGTGTTTTGACATATTTAATGAAATGAAACAATAACTCTGTAAAAGACCACAGATTTTATTTTAACTTTTATGACCAACCGGTTTCGCTTGGCCTAAGCATCATCTCTTTATATCTGTTCCTTTGTTATCATTTAAATGTTATTCTATTGTTTTATCACTGTTCTCTTATTTTTTATATTGTGTTCTCCCTCTGTATGTATATATTATACAATTGAATATTATGTATTTTTTTGTTTGGTTAAATTTTGTACCTTGATGATGTTTAGGATAAGCGAAACTTGTCAATCATAAAAATGAAAATAAAATCTGTGGTCCCATACAATGTTATTATTTCATTTCATTAAAAGATTGTAGTCTCTGCCAAGTCTGAGTATTGTGATGTTGATTGATAAGAAGATCAATATTTAATTTATTCTAATTATTTTACCTGTAGGTAAACTTTTAGATTTTTCGAATGTATGGAGCATGCCACTGGTACATACATTGTAACAATGGCCCCAATTTCAACAACAACATGCAAGGAACAACAGAAATCACTCGCCAACCGACCTCGCTTCAAAGGACATCTTTGTATTAATCTCTACCGCATTGTAATTAAATACTTATAAACCATCAATTTAAAGTAGCTCCGTCGCTAAAAACGTAACTAAGCGCCCCTGAGATGTTTTTTTCACGACAAGGGCGCTATTAAAATTATTCAAACATAATTACAAAAAAAAATCAAATTTTAAATCTCTGAAAGGGGTATATTTTTAAATAACGAAAATATTGAAATTTCGGGTGGTTGACGAAATCGATCACAATAATTCCCCCGTACCATTTTTCCTTTGGTCATCACTTTCAGTGTTCGTTTTCAAAACCGTGCGAATACCAAAAATCTAATAGAAAATTTAACGTTCCACAATTTTTTGTTGCAGCTCTTTGACCGTAAAAGCTTTTTAACTACTACACCCGAGAAATATTACGAAAATTCGAATGTTCAAAAGAAAGCTTAGAATTCATAAATATACTTTTTAAGAAGTGCAGGATCATAATATAAAAAAAAGTCAGGTACAATGTATTTACACACGCCGACCACCCAGAGCTTTCACATCGTAAAATGCACGTTTATAATATCAATATTTATAGTCAACGATATAATATACTTTAGACTCTTTATATTCTCATGAAATGTCAGAGACTTTAGGAATATTTCTACACTCAAAATATTGTATTCATCTTTAGTTCGTAGTCAAGTGGAATATAATTCTTCTATCTAGTCCCCTAACTATAAAATCTACTCCGACTCCATCGACAAAAATCAACAAATATTTCTTAGATATATAAACTATAAACTTAATCCACCCATTGAAAATATTAACTTTAACTACTTGATGACAGAATTAAATTTATTAAAAATTTCAGATCAAAGAATTTTTTTTGACTTGACTTCATTTATAAAATTGCCGATGGTATTATGGACAGCCCCGATTTATTGAGCCTTATTTCCTTTCACATACCAACGAGAACTACTCAATCCGAAATGTTGTTAAGCTGTAACAATAATATCAGGACTGAGTCTTTAAGATGAGTATCTGAAAGTTATAAAACTACTTGTACCTAGATAGCATGTAGTTGGTAATACATACGCTGAGGTGTCTGATGTATTTAACTGCACGGAATGCAGAAGCAAGAAGGCTATAACATCAAATATCTTTAATCAATAAAAAAAAAAATTATACTCAAACACTTTTTTACTACTCTACAACTATTCCTTATTTTATTTGTGCATATAATTCTCATTTTTTCACTGTCAATTGCAAAGCTTTTAATTTAAAAGCCCTCTCGGGCGTATACAATAAAAATAATTTTTTTTTTTTTTCGTTAGAAGCAATCACATGGTGGTTGGACATTATATTAAATAAAGAATACTTTGTTTAAAACACAGAATTTATTATGATGAAAGGCCAGGCACAGTTAATAACTGTTATTATATGTGCCCTGACGAAGTTTGATCCAAGCGAAACCGGTTGGCCTTCATCATAATAAATTCTGTGATTTTAAAACAAAGTATTCTTTTATTTAAAATAAATATTAGAAAAAAATGCGACATAACAAAGAAATGCACTTACGCTCATACTCGTAAATCGCGCAATGAGAGAATGAATTATTTATTCAAATGTTTTGGTTATTTAGTGGCTGAGAATTTACCGTGCCTCGCCCATTGCTTATAGAGTGCTACAAACCTAATTTCATTGTTTTAGTACGTTTATGGTGAAACGTTCTTAGGAAATGTCAAATTACAAATGAACTGGTTCAACATTTGGGCCGCGTTGAACGAGCTTTCCCACGCCACAATGCACTGTACATGTGCCATAACTACTCCAATATATAAATACCCAATCATGTCTGATTACGACTAAAAGGAATCAAAATGCCATTTTAGTCTCCGTCAACGGAAGTAATCTTCCCAACAAGCCTTCCATTGAAATGCTTAGGGTAACCTTAAGCGAGCAATTAAGGCACGGGGCTCCCATCGAAGCCAGAGTAAAGTTAGCCTCTCAGAAGTTGGGCGTACTGTACAGGGCCCGCAGATACTTTAATAGTACACAACTGCTGACCTTGTCCAAATGGCAAGTGCGCCCCACTTTTGAATTTGGTGGCCACCTCTGGTCTGGAGCTCCTAATACCTTAAAAACCCTTGACTTGCAGAAACGGGCGAACTGTTTGATAGATTGAAATCTTTGGAGCACAGACGTCGGGTGGGAATGCTGTCCTTGTTCTACAGGTATTTCAATAGAAAATTGTACGAGGAACTTGCGTCATTGATCCCTTCGGCACCAGTGCATAGTCAGGAAACTTAACAAACGCGCGCCTAAAATTTGTACACGGTTGACACATAATACATGAGAACGGGTCGTTTTTACGACACGTTCTTATGTTCAACAGTTCGGCTATGGAACGATTTGCCGGCCTCTGTGTTTCTTCCCTCCTTCAACATGGGCCTCTTCAAGACCCAGGTTAATTCCTTCCTTTCCTCAAAAGGAACCTACACACAGCATCTCCAAAGATGACATAGACCCTGAAGGAAATTATTTCCCTCAAGCCCTCCGTGTGGACTTAAGGTAAAAAAAATATTTGAATTTTAAATAACCCATTGAGCGAACTTCTACCACGCATCGTATTGTAAATTCCTGAGCATCGAATAACTTAGGTATGATATGTTTGAATTTCATATAAACTTACCGCACGGCATGTGTCGTCGGGAACGATCAAAAACGTTTCTATATTGTGGTCCTTCAGGTAAGAGTTCCTCTCTCCCCCGTTACCCGGCTCCACGTTGTAATCATCACCGAGGCATCGGTATGTCTCCTTCGTTATATGCACCCGCCTGTGGAACAATAAAGTGTTAATTCATTTATTCCAGAGAGATTTACGATTTTCATACGTCCCTGTGCACCAAAGTGTATCCATATAATAAAGCCAACAAAATTAGTTATAATGTTCAAAATGGCAATTGTTTTAATCTCAAGCAATATATGGTACCTGACCAATATTTTAACGACATCTCTCTCAAACATCTCAATAATTATATTATATGTCTATCTCTGCTGGGTCATGACCCCGCGTTTCTAATCGGATAACCGATTATGAAATTGCGCATGCATGAGACATGATAGTTTTTATTTTATGCATCTTATTGGATACAGAGAGAAAGATGAAGATTCTTGGGTCAAATTTTGGATTGCCTTACTAAAGGCACACACAATAGCTTCTCTTTTGGACGCTAGATGCGCTGGTACTCGCGATTGTGAACGGTACAAATTATTCAAAATATAATAATGCGTATCAGCTAGTTTGTTTTGAATCAGATTTTTAATAAATAATTGTCGTTGCATATTTTTAGGGGGTCAGTGACCAAATGACCCTCAAGGGGCGACTGCCACTAAATATGATGATGTAGTAATGAATTATTTTTTAAATATCTTTTTTTTGCGACTAATAACATCGAGGGATTGTAAAAACGATGCATTAAACAAAAATAAAATATCATTAATTGAAACAATTTTAATAAAGTTCAGACAATGTAAATTACACGCGGATAATTTTTTTTTTGGGCAGCAAATATACATATATGATGTATTTAAATATTATTTTCGAGATGATAAGTTTCATTTTCGAGATGATAGGTTAAAAATTGTGAGAAGTAGTGTGATACCCAGGCAGGCCCCCGCTCTCCATGTAGTTGGCGAGGGTGACGTCGTTGGACCACACGTCGAACTGCCACTTGCGCAGGCCCAGCACGCCGCAGTGCACGCGCCCCGTGTGGATTCCCACGCGCATGTTCACGTTCACGGCCATCACTTCGCGTACCAGACTGGGAACAAAATATTAATTTAAGATTCTCACGGCCAAAAGTGTTATCGTGATTGAGTTTTGTTTCACTTCCTTCCTGTTCTGATAACCTAGCAGCGTCCATCATCAGGGCGGATGGTACATCTGAACACTGCGAGGTTGTCGGAAACGTTCACCAAAAGAGGAGGAAACACAGAATAACACTCCAAAAATAAATTACCATTAAAATTTAACTGTTCGAGTGTATATCACTTTTTTTGTGTAATGTCACCGTGGTTGTTCAATTTGTTCATGGATAATTGTATGCAAGAATTAAAAGGTGTGGGCTTGGGCGCGAAAATGAACAATCTGAAAGTATGTTGCCTATTGTATGCGGACGATGCGGTGCTGATTGCTGACAGTATGGAAGATCTACAGTTTCTCGTGTCTAGGATGAATCAAGTATGTATGCAAAATGAGTTGATAATGAATGTAAGTAAGTCCAAAGTCATGGTGTTTGAAAGAGAGAGTACGAGAACAGCGTGCAATATAGTTGTGAATGATGAATACTTGGAGCAAGTGGATGAGTTTGTGTATTTAGGAAGTATGTTTACGAAAGACGGAAAGGCTGATAAGGATATTGAAAGAAGGGTGAATGCAGGAAACTCTATCGAGGACTGAACGCTGTTGGCGCAAATAAGAAATTGTCCAAAGAAGCAAAGCTAGCAGTCCACAATGGAGTGCTTATACCAACCCTGATGTATGGCAGTGTGGCATGGAACTGGCAGAGGAAGGATGAAAGTAGACTGAATGCTGTGGAAATGAGATCCTTGAGACGTATGTGCGGTAAAACCATGTATGATCGTATTAAAAATGTGGATATCCGAAAGAATGCAAGGCTGATGTGAGCGTATTGAATAGGATCAAGAAAGGGACGCTTAGATGGTTTGGGCATGTATAGCGAATGAACGAAGAAAGGAGTGTGAAAAGAATATATGATGCGAAAGTGAATGGAAGAAGAAGTCGAGGACGCTCGAGAAAGACATGGCACGATCAAGTAAATCAAATACTTGAATCGGGTCATGTGAAGAGTCAGAATAACAGAAGAGTATGTATGAGACGATGTATGAATGTAAATGAAGCAAGGAGTGTGTGCCAAGACAGAGTTATATGCCGGTCCGTCCTCTCTGTCTACCACTACGGGGAAACGGCGTGATGGTTAGTTAGTCATATTTAAATATAATCAACAACACAATATGAAACAGAAAAAGCCAGAAAATAAAAAGACAATGGTCACAACCGAGACATAAAAGCATTAAAGTTAATTATAATTTCAATGTCATTTTAAACTTTATTCCACTGATTTTTCTCAACACCAGACCGGTTCCACTTTGTAACTAGCATTTTTAAACTGATACAATTTATGACTTTTTTGCTGACGGAACAAAATACTTACTGAGAACAAAACAAAATACTAAGTCACAAATGTTCAATATTATATTGACCCAATAGCGTTAATTTAGGACACAAATAGTATATACGCTTCAAATTGTACCGGCTTAAAATCGGTCCGGTCTTAATAAAAAAACAGTAGAATAAAGTTAAAATCTTGGTATTATTAAATCAATAAAATGAAATTCCACCACGAATTAACAGTTTTTAAATTAGAAATCATAAATGATTGAATAGTTAGAATTAAAAAAATATATTTTCCTGTTTTATTTTATTGAAACCATTGGTTAGCTAATCATAATGACAGCTTAAATTTCAGTAACAAATATGTAAACATTCTTTATGATTTTATTAACTTTTTTTTTTCTTTGAAATAATATCGATATTTATCAAATCAATGCATTGAAATCGAACTTGTCAAAATCAAAAATTTAAACAAAAAAAATTCTTTAATTAATCACCTGAACTGTAAATTATTATAAAAAATTACAGTAAACAATTATAAGAAAAATAAATTAATGGTTTTAAAGTCTTAACACATTTTTGACAATATCTGATAAAGAACTTTTTACAGATCACAATTTTTAATCCAAATCCTCACTCTTCTTATTTACTCACTACTTCTAAAATCTCTCATCAGATATTTTCAATAGACAGTGAAAGCGAAACAGGTTCCATAAAACACAATGGTGTTGGGGTGGGAATAGTTATCTGTATTAATGTTTAAATTGAAAGATTTGTTTAAGTAACACTTACGCAATAGCATCGATCATGTCTAGTCCCATCTCAACACAGCACCTGGCGTGATCTTCCCTGGCCTCGGGCAGTCCACTCACGCAGTAGTAACAGTCCCCCAGTAGCTTGATGCGCAGGCAGTGGTGCTCGGCGGCCAGGCGGTCGAACCTTTGACAGAAACGGCGATTGAGGGTCTTGACTCGTCAGAGATATTTCTAAACCACTCTAGACAAATAAGTTGGACCGGTACGACTGCACACCAGACAAGCAAATAATTCAATAAGGTTAGCGTTTTATACTATGTGTAATTTTCCTTGATTATTTAGTACAAGACTTTTTTAGTATGAATGATGGAATGAGTAAAAAAAACAAGTTTTGAGTCAAATATGCAGAATTGTTCCTTAGATGCAATTATTTTTGGAAAAGGACATGATGACATGAAAAAAAATTAATTTATAAATTTTGTTTTGGCTCTCTAGAAAACCTGCGTTTTTTAACTGATTCCCTTCTTCCTTTCGCCTTCGGTTTTGTGCCTTAATAATTTATATTCATAGTGTGAAGATGAAAGAGTTGATCGACTGTGGCCTTTCACTTTCTTCAAATTAGCCTAGTGATAATGAGAGCTATATAAACCCTAAGAATAAAAAAATCCCTGGCGTTTATTCCAATTTCAGTCCATCAAATAAAGGTTTCCGGATCGTTCTTGTAATATTATTGTCTTGCTTCATTACCGAGTCCGATCAAATGATGAGAAAGTATTTTCTTTCGAGTCAGCTTGTTATTTGACCGTCTCCATTCTAAGACGATCCCTGTTTCATGAAGATTTTCGCAATTATCAAAATAGACGCAATTCTTAGGGTTCATCAAACTCTGACTTCCCGAGTTCAAATATACATAACCCCACTGTAAACTTAAATAACAATTTCAAAGATATTTTATATAAAGTAAACATTCTAGCCAAGCCTGTTTCAAATTGAACCTTGGAATTCTCCGAGTAGATACCTACGTCTCGCTAATGGTTTAGGGATTACAGAATTTGTGTGAATGGTTAATTGCTAATGAAAATTGTATCAGCGCTTTTGAAGCACGCCTTCGTCAGCGGGTATGTATGTGTTTGTACGAGTATACGGGGACCGTCGCATCTGTCTGTTGTCACTAAGCGAAAAGGGAGAAATGTAGGATTACCTCAATAATTGAGACGATGGAATGGAAATGGTTTAACTTAGAGCAATAGGCCTTCGCGTGAATTACTGGCCGATTAGATCGTTTTGTATTATCAAATATGATGTAACTTTGTATGCTATAATGTTGAAAGTGTTAAATAATCGCGAAGTTTTACTACTTTTATTTAATTCAATTTTACATTTAATTTAGAAAACATCAGTTATTAAACAAACAAAAAAACATAGTTTTTAATAGCGGTTGCTTTATGCATACCTTAGGGTCGGAAATTTGATGCCGTTTTCTCAGGCTCTATGGGACCGAATGAAGTGAACCTTACTAGATTGTTTCTATATCCTTACTTAACAATTATATCAGTATGCCAAAATGCTGCTATTAATACGTTTCAAAATTACGTGCATTCGTACACCGTCTCATTATTTTATTTACTAAATTTAAACTAAACTAAACTTGAAACTAAATTTGCCCCAATTTCTCTCTCATTTGCACTGCTTGTGTCTGCATTATTTTGTCTCGTTTTAACACCTAGTGTGAATTTTTCGTTTAAACAGAATATAGGTACCAACTCGTATCAAGTATTAAACGAGGGGCGCAAATCGGAAATCAGCCCCATTGGACCGGGATATTGCGGGTGCTGAAGTCCCGTTCAAGTTTTTATGTTTTTTTCAATTTACATTATTTTATATTTAAATGCGCTGGGCGTGCACTGTAATTAGGTGCTATTTGCGCCTTAACAATTTGTCGCCTGGAGCGGAATGCTCCATTGCGCCTGTACAGGACCGGCACTGATGATAAATGACTGGGTATGAAATGAATTAAGTCTTCGTTTACATGCAAGATGGTCGAGGGTAAAGTATACTAACTTTGGGATGTGATTCTACACGCTAGTAAAAGCATAAAAGATTGATAACTTTGTTAGAAATTTCATCGTGTTAAGGTTATTTAAAAGTATTTAAGGTACTTTTTTTGTCTTCAGTTTTCATAAATACGGACTAGACATAAATGTGTGACGTTGTCACTCTTCGCTCCTGGCGTATTTACAGGGGACTATGTCATACTTTTGTTGGGGGAAAAAAGAAAGTTATTTTGAAAAAAGATACTAATCTTTTTTATTTGAATTATCATGTAGAATCACCTCCCAAAGTTACTGCAGTCAGGAGTGTTATGTCCCAACGTTGTGTTACAAAACTTTGCGGCCTGAAAGTTAATCTTCAAAAACGTTTTTTTATCTTAAAAAAATCTTTATGAATTCGATAATCTAACGTTCTTTCCTCACATATCACAAATGATGGCAATGAATCGACGTATATAAACGTGGAATATATTTTTGTATGAGGGTTGATAGGGATCGTGGAAATAATGAACAATGATTCGATTTGACCGGAAGGGCGGTAATGACAGGCAGGGGGCGTCCCAGGCTCGGCTCACTGAATAATTTGAGAACGATCTACTCGTACAAATTATGTAAATGGTAAATTTCACAAGGAAACCCTCAGTTACTCCCTACCTACACATTTTTCGGAATAGGGTAGTCAGAAATTAATATCGAAAGAAGATTAGGGAATATTATAATGAGGCAGAAAATAACATCCATTGATGGAAATATTTCATTGAAATATTAAAAAAATAAAGAATGCATCGAATTATTTATTTAAAAAATGTTATGAGCCTCTCCCCTCCTCTCAGAATCGATTTTAAAGCGTAATATTTAGATAAAAATCTGGACATTATTTGAATATTTATTGATCTTTCTAAATATCCTGAAACATTATTTAATTTCTGAAATATGGAGTAGTTAATATCTACAACAACGTACACAGTGAATACACACCGAACCTTTTTTCCCGAAATTCTCTCCTGACTGTGGGTAAACATTTTACCATTTTGTCGTAATTGTTAGAAATCACAAACCCCTTTTCCATACCAAAAGTTTTGCTACAAATATGTTTGATAGGTACGCCTTTAACACTTCAAAAAATAATATTATGGAGATACCTTACTGTATTAGTTAATATATTAATAAACTATCGTTTTTTTACAAAATTAGAACTTATCTGTTTCAAATAAACACGAAATAGGCATTCCATTCAAAATTCTAGAGAATAACCAACTATTCATGATTTTTCAAACTAAATATGATGTTTCCCTTTGTTCACATTTCCATGAAAACTTTTATAAAAATACTCGAATATTATGTTTCATGGGACGCGTTTCAAATATGATATTAGTTACCAAAAAAGCTTTTATTCTTATCGTGAGACGGTGCCTTCTTTTCCGGATATCGACACATGGACTTTATCTGGGAATCTAGCATGAACACTCTAAAATTGTCAACATTGACACGATAAAGATTTTACTGGTCGACTATTTCTAGAATGCCCGTAGTCGGAGTTTATCGCGGCTTTTCACACCCTTGATAAAGTTTTCGGTACATCGATTCAAAAAGTCTCGCATGTAATAAAAAAAATACCGGGTTTTTTTATTGAATGAAAGAAGTTTTGAAATTGGGGAAATGGAATTTCGAGAGTTATTCGAGATTGTTTAAGCTATTTGTCAAAAAAAAAACATCAGAAAATGGTTAAATAATTCATTAAAGCAGATTTGCAAAAAAAACTAATTTGACTTTGATGCTTCAAAACGACAAATAACTGACTACGCTATAGATAAAATGTATCCGTGTTGCCATCAGAGGGCGGTATTTTTAATCGACATTGATTAAATCAAATTATCACACGGCTCAATACTTACAGGGCTCTGTGCTGTCCGCAGATAAACAATAAGTTATTTGATTGACAAGCTGAAGGCGTTGGATATTTTTTGTCAATGGCGCATATACAGATTTTGTAATGGGCTCTAATACGTTTCAATATCATAATTACTGCATTGTAAGAACACAATATGGAAGCAGGTTTTTTTATTTTTTTGCCGTGCTGTTCCTAATATTACTTATGATTCTAAAACAAATACCATAAAAATCACTTAATAAAAAAAATCAATTTAATAAAATTGAACTAGGGTGAAAATTGTAGGGACCCAGTATGCATGCACGTGAGAGAAAACACCGTTCTAAAATAACAGGAAAAATCGTATGGACATATTAACCTTCCCTTATACTTGGGTTCATAGTATGTGCATATTAAATTGACAATACTTATAAAAATAGTAAATACGAAAACTAAATTTTACTCAAATCATAAACCATATTCATTCTAACAATGGCATATTGGATTTTTTATGTTGTTGCAATAGAAGAACGACAAGAAAAATAATCAATCTTAACTGTTTAACCCTATAAAGTTTCTACACGTACACGATCCAAATAATATTTAGAGCAAAACATAAATTCTCAATCTTTTCCCTATTTCTGAGTGTGGGGAGGTTCGTGCGATCCCACATATTAAATAAAATTTACATCGTGTTTCTGGGTGGAACCGCTAAACTGCAGGAATTGATAGTCACTATATTTTAAGAAAAAAATCATATTCATTTAAAGAAGTTTTTCAAACAGTTTTTTTTTTAATTTATATAGGCAGTAGTACTACTAGTATCAATCGTTTATTACGTGATCGTTAAAATCTGGTAGGAGTAGGTACCTGCCTATTTGAATATGTAGGTATCTGCATAGCCAATTAGTCGTTAGGTTATGGTCCGACCATCCGATTTCACATTTAGCAAGCTGGTAGATTGCGCTTGTAGTAGACGGTATAATGTTTACCACAAATGGCAGGTTACACTTACCGTAATAAAATACAAAAAAATATCAAAACTTATTTATTTGAATTCTAATGAAAAAAAAAATCTTCCTCAGATTTAGACTCCTAGAGTTTCGCGGTACCCCCCTGAAATACGGTGTATAGATAATACATAAATAGTATCTCAATAAAAAGTTCTACTATTTTTAATATTAGTCAGCAATATGACAAGTTCCAAATTAAACTACAAACATATATAGGTCAAATTCAAAAAGTTGTACACAAATAATGTATATTTTTTTTAAATATGTACCTACGCTATTTTAAAGATATTTCATTTATAAAACAAACTGAAATCTCTTTGAGATCTTGGGATATTTTTGACGTTTAAATGCAATTTCTGTTTCAAGTTTCCCATTTCATATGCTTTGCTTTCAAGGGTACTCAGATAACTCAGATTTCTTTCGCGAGTCGCAAACGCTTGGAGCACTGAGACGACATTTAAATTATTCCCAAAAGTTAAAATAAAATGGGTACAATTAGTTTAGCAATAACAGTTTCCATTATTTGATGATACTTTCAAATATGCATAAGTGTATTACATATTCACTCTTAAAAATCGTATTATTTTTCTAAAAAAAATATTTGGTAGAATCGGTTTTCAATGTAGGAAATCGTTGTTTGTATGCTTGATGTCTCGATTGTATATTACATGTCTACTTGTCAGTAATTAACCACCAAATCGATTTGCTTGTTATTACAAACGCAATCGTGGGTTATTATATTCAATGAATTAATGAGGAAGACAATAACGGGACAAGTAATTAATTAAACTCTAAGCAAATAGGTAATTGTACACATATTTCAAATTAACGTTAACATCAGCAGTTCTTCGGGTCTACTTAGGTTACATTATTTTCATATAGTACAGTAGTAGTATTATAAAACGCACATCCGTGGCAGTGTGGTAAGTTCCTCGGCTCTGAAACCAGATGTCTAGAGCTTAAATATCGGCGTGGGCAATTACACAATTAATCTATCGGTATTAATTAATGTTGGTACTTACACAAATGAGTTTAAAACACATGTTTGTGAGTTACATTTATTGATGGTATTCTAACGAAGGTCTTATGATGTTTAATATGAATAAATATCGCTCTCAGACTGACAAAAAATTAGTTTTAGGGCCTATTTCACGGCAGGATTCAGATATCAAAAAAGATTCCTATAATGCACAATTGTTAATGAAGAGGATATTGTAGAAATTTTAGATATTACGGAAGATGTAGAAAAAGAGGTTCAATCAGCAGTTGATGGTTTAGAAAATCGACCGTCAACTTCTGCATAAAATCCTGTCCCCCTTACACACAAACAAATACAACCAATCCGTTACATCAACAAATACTACAATCAAATTTCGCACGTCAATCAATCTAGCCCATCACCACAGTCACCGACGCAAAATATGTATCAAGAAAAATATCTACAATTGGAAGGCTGAAAAATATCGTCATGGTATTGTAACAAATCTCTCAATCTTGTCTTCATTACTTTCAACGTTTTTTTATGATCGACTGTCATCCATTATACCATTGAAAGGGTACCAATGTAATATATTCCTTTTTTAAACAACGAAGACGAAAACAACGATCGATATTTTAAAATCGACCACTAATAGAACACGTAAGAAGAAATCTTCTGAATCTTCTAAAACGAAAAAACACAAGGTTCAAGGTACCAATTTAACAAATCATAAAACTGTCATTTGAGAGGAGTTGATCTGGTTGACATGCTGGTCTCACTTTATCGCACAAATCTTAGAACCCACCGCTGGTATATGGGATTTATTTTACGCATGTGTAAACAATGCTTGGTTGTTATATCAAAGAGAAACCCAACACGGAGATAAAATATTGCGGTTAAAAGACATCAGAGAAAAAATATATTTCTTTTATTTTCACTAGAAAAAATATGTTTCTTTCATTTTCAAAACTTAAGTGATGTTCATCTAATTTATGTCTGAAGTTTAAGTTGAGAGAGTAATGTGCAAAAAACATCGATTATACAATTAAAACTTTACTGTTGCATTATTGGCAATGTAACATACTTGTAACGATTTAATTTTTCCATACGTTTGGCGATGTAACACATATATTGCGATTAAAAATCTAGAATGAAAATTATTTTTTATTTACCCATAACTAATCCATTAAAAGAAAAAAAAAACAAAATGCAATTACCCTTATATTTTTTACCTTGTCATAAATAAGAGTTAAAAACTCTAAAAAATATTTTTTTAGTAATTTGATCCTTTGAAGGAATTACCCTGTCATAACATAAAAAAAACCAGTTAGAAACAAAAATAGTACTTGATATTCTTATTAAGCTCCATCCATTTATATCCCTCTGAAAAATTACTGTTTTTAATACCACGTCTAAGTTTCTGCGCGGAGGCTGCAAGTTAAATAGACGAGTATCTCGCTTTAAATTAATCGTAGCGTGTAATATTTCTCGCAACATGGAAAAAAATATTGTCGAATGTCAATAAGTTATTTATTACGGGAAAGAAAGATTATTCGTTCGTGGAAAGTTGATAAAATATGGCTACTATTGGTTAACAACGTATTACTTTATTTTGTTGCAATTGTAGATATGGTTCACACTGCCTTTCAAAATATCTATGATACAGAATGTTTGTCATCCAAGTAATACTTTACGAACCCTTCTATGAAATAACGCTGTGAAGAAAGTAAGCAATGCGTCTTACTTTGTTGTAAGAAGGTTTCTACTCGGAAAATTCCCACACAAAGTAAGCAGTGGCCATTAGTTATTATAATCCGAATAGACTAGTTCAAGATAAAATCACATAAACTAAATGATGTTTAGCCGACAGATGTAATTTTTCATCTCTTAAAATACTGATTTAATACAGAAATTAAAAATAGACACATATAACGAAATTTTTGGTATATCATGTTCACTTTTATCATAAATGCTATTCATCGGAGTTGTTAATGTCTTCTGTTTGTAAATCTGAGACTCATTTCTTTCTGATAGGTATCTATTATTGTTATATATAGGTATGTGTATTCATTTGACAACTGGTTGAGATAAGTGACATCTTCTCTTCTGCCTTGGTGTTAAATAACTTTAATTGATGAATTTTAAAGTAGAATCAACTTAACGCCTTAATGTGAGTTTATTTCATTTTAATAGAATCAAACTGTAAGGATTTTTTTTTACTAGAACTTAAAAACAAAATAAGAGAGCAAAAAACTCATTTTCGCAATGAGTGAAGTTTATTTCTCTAAGCTTTCTTAAAAGCCTTCATGTTTTGCATTTTTATTTTATATGGTTTATTAGAATAAAATAATACATATAAATGTTGATTTATCCGTCACATTCAATGACTATCGAATTGTCGATCAGCGCCATTTCGAATTTTTCAAATTAGAACGGTCCCCGTCAAACGTCGAATATCGGTGTGTTTCAGCCTTTGAACGAATTGTGACCAACTAACAATGGAAACAACGTGACTGTTATGCTTGACAGATGGTCGCAATTTGATCCAAAACTGAAACGGGCACCGAGCAAACGTCAAAAACATAAAATGACACTGATTGTAGATTTGATGATCATAAAATTTAATGTGACAAGAGTTTGAAATATCCATTCTAAACAGACCATAATAAAATGATACCTATTTATAAGAATAATAAAACAGGACCATACATAGGAGCATACAAGCTTCTGATTTTTAGAGGTTTTCAATTTTTTTTTTATATATTTTTTTATGTGAATACCGCACAAGAGTCTCAACTGCTCCCAACCGTCTAGAGCTAGTGAAACTATGGCATCCCCAGATTGGGTATGTTGTGAGGCTGAAGGCAGTGGGGAAGGGAAGGAGATTGGGAAGAGGAAAGTTGGGAAGTACCTGGCTATTCAGATCTGGTCACCAAACACGACCAAAGCCATTTCAAGCAACTTTTCGATTCTGAATGGTGGTCTTTCACCAGGGCGACAATTGTTCAACAAAAATTGTATAAATAGAACTAAGTGTGTCGATCGAAAAGACCAAAAAGTAATAATATACGTGTCATAGTGATGGGACAGTAACCTGAAGATATCGATCATATGAAAGTGTAATTTTTACACGCTTTATTATAAAGGTATTAAATTTTTGTAGTTCATTTATTTAAAAGAGACAGTGTCATTTATTTTCTTGTTACGTGGTAAGCACAAGAGTTTAATATTAACTATATGGATAAATCAGTCGTAATCAAGTGCCGTTTGCTTCCTACCTGAGTCTATATCGCCACCCGGTTAGGCACCGTTGTGAATCTGGTTAAGGAAGGGGCTGCAGGAAAGGATTTGTCCTGGTTGGTGTCATTTGTAGCATCGTATCCCAACATAATTACACATATCACATTTTAGCGTATATTTTATTAATTTTAATTTACGCTCCCAATTTACTGTCTTACTTCTTTGCAATAAAATTATTATGCCCATCTTGCCTATGAAATATTATCAAAATATAATATTACGTAAGTTGTGAACACATTAATTTAAGATATTTACACGCATCGTCGAACATTAAGATAATACTTTTGAATATGTTTCCGTGCATATTTTGTTGTTTATATAATTATGATTGGAATGTATTACCCCCATAAATTCTGTAATGTTCTATATCATTTTGTAAATGTTTTGTTTTTAATTAACGAAATCAACCTGCGCCATTGCGCGATGTTTGAAGTTCCACAGTAGAATATTCAAATTTCATCACAACAATACAAGTGCCTAATACACAGGATTAGGCACTTGTATTATATATATCATTAAATTAAGGACTTTTTTTATCAATACGAACCCAGATTCGACCATCTTTTTACGTACAAAGTTGTAATATTGAATGGAAAATATATTTTATCTTATCATTATTCCCATTTTCTTGCTTAAAATCGAGTATAAGTCATAAACCATGTTCTTCAACTCGATAGCATATTATTACATACGAGTATCTTTCGCTTACAAAAACGTTGACAAATGGTGTATGACGTGTAATTCAAACCCTTTTTTATATTATATGAACCCAATGGATTTCAAAGTAGCTTTTGATTTATCGATTTCATAGACGAAAAAATGACCTCTAGAATTAATCACAATCCGTGTCGTAGTGGTTTAGAAACAACCATTAGTTACGTTAGTTCGCTTCTCTCTATTTTAAATAATTAAAAGAAAATTACAACAAAACGAAAGCAAAAAAAATCGATAACCGCTAGGAGATTTCAACTCGATGAGGTTTTTCTCATTGACTGTAACATTGTCATTATCAGCCATCGCCTAAACACTTTTGCTTGGAGGCCTATCCAAGCTGCTTCAACTCTGTTCGGCTTGGTGGTTTGCGCTATAATGTGTATTTACTTAACTTGATTATTTCTTCTATCCAGCGATTTAAAGGGTGTTAGGCCACGTCCATTTCTTTTTTTTTCCAAAATGTCGTTTAATGTCGTTTGCTTCCTTATCCATACATATTTTTACAAATACTCAACTGATGCAACTTTCTTTCTCATACAATGGTTCCATTAATAACGAGGTTAAAACCATTTCCATGTTTATGTTGCTGTAGCGATTTGACGTCACTTACGTCAACATAAGTTGTGTATTCTGTACTCTGATTAACGCAAATTCGTTCTGAAGGAGTTAACAAATATATTTCGGGTAATGTTAAACATGGAAATTTCTGCTCCACTTTCCATTGCGTGCAATTAAATAATGAGGCTTACATCATATGCAAAGTTATCTGTGAAATAGTTTTACTGACCTAGCAAATAGTTCATTCAGGAGACGGACGAGCTCTTCAGCGGTGCATTGGGCAGACAGGGTCGTGAATCCACAAATATCGGCGAACAGAATACTGAAAAGAAAAAAAAAATTACATTTTTAAACATTTTAACTATTACACAGCAATCTGTTCGTTTTTCAGAAGCAGCAATAATATTTGAACGATTAGCTCTGGTATAGTGAATATGTCAAAGCTTAGAATTTAAAGGTCAAAACAAACAGTTTTTTCTATCGTTACTAATTTGTGTGTGAGATTTCAAATGTTATTTTAGTGAATTCTGTATAAAAAACCACTCCATTTAAAATGGTTTAAATTTAGCAGCAGTCAACTGTTTCAGATGCCAATCAAAAAATTAAGTTGAAATTCACTAAAAAATTACGTCTTACAGTAATTTATTTAGTATTTACTTCAACCCTGAGTTTCCTTCTTGCAGAGCGTGTCGCGCGAACCCACTTATCATAAAATTTCTAGAAGTGTGATCTATAACGATTGGAAATAAATTGATAGGGCCAATGCACATAAGAAATTTTGACTCCCAGACCCAAAACAGGCCAATCATTTTAATTTTCTTTCAAAAAAGAATTACGATATTTGAAAACTTATCAACTTCACCCGAAGTAAGAGAAAATTGACCTCAATTTGGGCGCAACACGCCCACAACAAATTTTGGTGAGTGAACCCCAATCAGATCATGTTGTACTTTTGTAAAGAAGATTGGGGTGATGGGGTTTTGCGAGCCACGTGTCGGACTCAACTTCTCCGATCTGGGCCACAAAGAAATTCACACTGCATTTACAAACAGCACCTTTTTTTACATTACCTTACTCCATTGAGGGCATAACTACCCAGTAGTAGGTGGGTGTGATATCTCTTAGTAAAAACAAATAGACCTTAGGGATGTTACCGTTCAAAATTCCAAATAATTTCCATAAAAATATATTTAAAAAATACAGTAAAATAGGACTATCAAAATAGCGGTAAGAAGCTTCACTTAAACTTAAAGGTTTGAGGTTTAAAATCTTGAGTGGGAGAAAAAAAATTATATAGTTGATTTTACATGCCCCATCTGAAAATTCAGGTTTTCTTTCCAATCCTTCTGTTCCTCTTCTCTTTATCCTTCCCCTAATCCCACTTAAGCTTACCAATATTCCCCAAAAATAAAGATGCTTTAGTTCCACTGACTCCGGAAACTTTATGTGCCTGCACTGTCGGTTTCAAACTTGGCGTTTGGTTTTAAGTGCCAACTTTTATATTCCACACCTTCTTCACTCTTCTGAATTTATTTTCATTTTTTCTTCTTTACTGCCTCTTAACGATTCATATTTTCTTTAATAGATCTCATTAACAAAAAACGCCTAGTTAGCTTGGTCTAATAGGGGTTCGACATAATCAGTGCAATAGATAAGTCAAAACCAGGTTCCTACTAATTAGAGCAATTTATTGAACATCAGATCATATAAAAAAATAATAATTAAGGAGAGATAAAAATAATAATCATTAATCTGTTTTTACAAATATATTATTATTTATCTATTTTATTTGATAAAAAATCATCCATAAATTATTAATAGTTAATTATGTGTTGTGCTATGATGGGCAATGTTAGCTCACTGCATTTTACGCTTTTCTTTATTTCCTTATTATTATTATTTACAAATAGTGCGTTGTTTTTTTTGCAGTTGAAGCATTTTATGATTTGCTTCGTTTTGTCACTTTTGTTGAAATTGTGATTTTTTGCGCAGTGCATGCATCTGCGCTTGTTCATTTTGTTTAAATTTTAAAGAGATGTATTCAAAGCCTCGGCAGTGATCACATTGCATTAATCATTTGAAACCCAGTGTTAATTCAAATTGACACGAATATCGTGATTCTTCCCCATAATAATAGCTATTTAAAAAAAGTCTTATTTTTATTTTCTACTAGTTTTCAATCTTATACTGGCTTAGTTTTTTTTTTTTCATTATATGAATACCGCACAAGAGTCTCAACTGCTCCCAACCGTCCAGTCAGGAGACTATGGCATCCCCAAATAGTTTATGGTGTGAGGCTGAAAGTAGTGGGGATGGGAAGGAGATAGGGTAGAGGAAGGTTGGGAATAATAATTACATTGCTAAATTAATCACTTTTTCTATTTAAAAAAAAACTTTGATATATTTATTTGGGACACCGTTTAATTAATTGTTTTGCACAATAAGGTAGTTAAGGAAAACATCTTCAGTAAACTCTGATGCATTAATTTGGGACACCTTTTAATTAATTGTTGTTATTGTTGTTTAATGACCATGCGTGCTCTTAATTTTTTGGCATCTTCTTTATTTGAGCAGGTCAGAAATATTTTATTGTTTGATATTTTTTTAGTTCATGTAAACCAATTCTTAGGTGGGATGCTTTTATTGTTTTTATAATAATGATCCTAAAGTCCTCCGTCGTTTTCTTGCCTTCAGCTAATTTTAAAAGTGATAAATGTGGTTCTTCTGTGGAAACAGCCCGCTCTTTCGGTACCAATATTTTTTCCCTTTTCCAATGTTTCTTCTAGTAAAATTATGATGAAATGAATGTTTTTTCTAATTTTAGAATCCTCTACGGTGAAAATATTTTTAATATTTGATGTTTTCGATTAGATCACGATCATTACGTGCGGCGCGGCGGTCCCCAAAACGCACGTCACTCCAAGTCAAACTATCTGACAATACCGTATGTGCATACTCGTACGTATATGCTTTGCTTTTTGTCGATGTTTCGTTTACTGTTTTTTTAAACTTTTTTTATTAAAATCATAATTGAATAAGTAAAAATATACACTGATATTCGACCTTTCATCAAGGAAACAATAATTTTTAAAATGTTTGTAGAAAGCAATGACTTTGTGGTTTGACATATTTTATTTTCATTAATAATTTTGTACATTACATACAAAATTTAATAGACTTTTAAGATTTAAACAAAATATATGTTTATCGTATTTAAACGATGTGCATATAGTGAACAATATATCAAAGTAGGTACACACATTGCCGCTTGCTTTACTAAGGAACTTTTACGATTGTTTGTTTGTAAAGCAAGAAGGTTTTTCTTTTCAGTCTTCTATCTAATACTAACTACTACGTTTTGTCTGAACGATTTTGCGAAATCAAGGAGTTTGTTTAAGTGGCTAGGCAAACAGTGAGTCATTAGCAAAAACAGCTATCACAGAGGGGGTATGTTTTCAACATTTTATCAAACGTTTGTTCCACTTCTTTCTTAAGTCTCATTTCCTGAGTACGCCCGTATCAAAGAAATTAGACTCATATCAAGGATTAATAAAAAAAGATTGAATGAAATTGGTACACAAAAATAGTTTCATTAGAAAAAAATGTCGAAGAATTTAAGAACTACGATAAAAGTTCAAAGTACTTATGTAAGTACACAATATATACATAATAAAACGTTCAGTTTTGCAAACAGTCAAAAATATGTACAAGATATTACTTGTTAGTTTTAGTATCTAGTTCCTCTTTTTTTTTAAACGAATCGATTGGTGGTCGAGTGATCCAAAGCGTCGGCTTCTATTTGGACAAACTTTTAGAGTTGTGCGCTCAATTACCTACTAGCTAGGTTCGCCATCATTGAACAAGCAACAATTTTCGCTTTTAGTGAGGAAAGTAGGGAGAGTTCAATTATTGTCAGATTATTCGTTTCTCGGGGTTGTTTGTCTTTTCATTAAAAAAATACTTAATTTCGGGTTCTTTGTTTGAGTTTCTGGGAAGTTTCATTAAATTGGAAACGTATTAAACTTTTGAGCAACGGAAGCAATGCGAAATTAATCATTCAATACAAATATTACGATATATGAAAAAAAAACAGTATGATGAATGAAACAGAGAGAGGTAGACGCTTCAACTCGATTATAAATCGATTACATAGATTTGATTATATTATATTTTATTTTGTCGATGTTATTTGGTGATGAAATGAATAAGTAATAATTATTGTACAATTAAAGTATTGATTTACCTATCTGTAGTTAATCATATGAAATATAAATCGTTAACCATTAAGAAAACTCCCGAACGGTGTACACTGGCGTCATAAATATTGAGCACATTTTGAAATCTTCAAGTTACAGGGTTAAAACACCTGTTTCCTGCTTGTCACTATTGTCATATTCATCTAGAGCTATTAAGCTTTGATATTTTAACCCCCAAAAGGTATAATAAGAAGTCACAATGGTTGCTCAATTTGTATAATAACAGTTTATCAAGAAGGCTAGCACTCAGACGAAGCCGGAATTAAAAGTTAGTAAAAAACAAAATAAAAATTCTATGGCCTTTTAACTATAGAAAATTTGAATTACTCAGAATATGCGAGAAAATTCATCGAATTACGTCGTGCGAAGAATGGTGTTGGAACATAGCAATAATTTATCAGCAACTGAAGGGGGAAACCGTTGATCATTCATGCCGAATATAATACTTGGCTAATTTACATAGCGCCTTTTTGTGAAACGAACTTACCGTCTAGTAAATAATAGTAGATATATGGTCTATATTTCTGTCCCGGTTACTTAAATGTAACTGGATAAAGAGCATGTTCCATTTTGGTCTCTGGTAACTGGAACCGCAAGCACACACCTTTTCAGATATCAATCATCTGTGCTTTGTAGTAATCCAGTAAAGTATTCTTGAGAGCAAACTACAATCTAATCTACATACACAACAAACCACGAATGAAGTTGCTAAAATGTTAGACTTCTTCATCAGAAACACACAACTTTTCAAAACATCAATATTTATTTATTTACGGCATAATTTACCTTTGGAAATATTATTAAAAAATTTTACTTTGCTTACGTAAGAAGCCATCGAGACTTTGCATCAGTTATTTGGTCTCCGTTTCACGAAATACACACTAAGAAAATCAAAGCAATTTAAAACAAATTCTTAAAACATCTTTGTTACGCGACTTTCGTACGATTTAAAAACTATGAAGAGGCAGCTTCGTACTTTAAAATGGATTCATCGAGAACAGGAAGCCATTACATAGATGCATTATTCTCGTTTAAAATAGTTGTGATGGTTCATAACAATACTATTGAAGGCCGGAATTGTTAAATACTCACGTATTTCAATATATCTATTCAAAGTGGAACATTAAAAAATAATTTGCAATAAAAATTGTTGGTTTATAAAACTGTGTAGTAATTAAAATAATAAGCTAACTGTGAACATCTTCAATTTCCACCTGAAAAAATATAAGAACTTCATTGAATAATACTGTTCCGACAAAACACGCCATGAGTGATATGATTTTAATACTTTCCGACAAAATACGTCATAGGGTTTTACAATATTCTTATTATGCTTACTTTTATATCTTATAGGATATTGAAAGAAGGGTGAACGTAGGAAACTCCATTAATGGAGGACTGAACGCTGTTGGCGCAAATAAGAAATTGTCCAAAGAAGCGAAGCTAGCAGTCCACAATGGAGTACTTATACCAACCCTGATGTATGGCAGTGAAGCGTGGAACTGGCAGAGGAAGGATGAAAGTAGACTAAAAGCTGTGGAAATAAGATCTTTGAGACGTATGTGCGGTAAAACCATGTGTGATCGTATTAAAAATGTGGATATCCGGAAAAAATGCAAGGCTGATGTGAGCGTAATGAATAGGATCAAGAAAGGGACGCTTAGATGGTTTGGGAATGTAGAGCGAATGAACGAAGAAAGGAGTGTGAAAAGAATATATGATGCGAAATGAATGAAAGAAGAAGTCGAGGACGCCCGAGAAAGACATGGCACGATCAAGTAAATCAAATACTTGAATCGGGTCATGTGAAGAGTCAAAATAACAGAAGAGTATGTATGAGACGATGCATGAATGTAAATGAAGCAAGGAGTGTGTGCCAAGACAGAGTTATATGGCGGTCCGTCCTCTCTGCCTACCCCTGTGGGGAAACGGCGTGATGGTTAGTTAGTTAGTTAGTTATATCTTTTATAAATTTAATGCTTCTTATTATAATTAATTTTAATTTGAAGCATGTTGAGACCTATGAAACAGATAATGCTGGTGGGAAGGTTGATTTAAAATCTTATCAATGCATACGAAAAGTTTGGAAATTACCCATTGATAGGACACTCATATAAATTGTGACTCACAATCACAAAATAAATATGTGAACTGAATATGTGAAAATCTACGATACCGATGCTATCGACTCAAAAGTTAAGCATTTCAATGTTTACCTGACGTTCTCGTGCCTCTGGATGTAGATCTTATGGAACTGCTCAATTCGTGGTTGTCCCGCGATGTCTGCTTTCATTTCCATGGCAACGTGACGGGGCAAGACCGAGAGAAGAAGACGTTCCTGAAACAATTTAAAAAATGTAAAAAAAAAGTTTTTAAAGTAAATGCTTCATCATGGTAAAGGTATTAATAGTGACCTAAACCTAACGCACATTGAAAGATGCGAAAGTTATGGTTGCATGTATCCAGGTGGCACTAAAACCTTTTAAAAAAATAGTGTGTTTTTCTCAAGCAAGTGTTTTAATATTATTAGAAATGATTACGATTATTAGAAAAATAAATATAAAACCAAGCATCTTTAAAATAATTGATTTACACACAAACACTTATTCCACAGTTAATAAGCACTCTTGATCCTCAAATGCTCGGAATCAGGCGATGTCTCAGCAATTGTGCCCGAAGAAAGATCGATTCTTCTTAAAATTGGTAAAATTGGTAAAATTGATCAAACATTTTCAAATAGCGATTTTTTTCTTCAACAATAAATAGTCACGTGCATTGGCCTATCTAAGACCCAGGAGTCAAATGCTATTATAGACCTTGGCATATTATATAATTTTTTTTTTAATTCGGTATAGATCACACTTCTGGGTATTATCTGTTCAGTGGTCACAGTATAATGAGAATAATGTTATTGCATCGAATTCTTCGATCGCGTTCATCAAAATAAATATATTCGTGAACTGTGTTTTGTTAAAAGCTCAAAAATAGAGTTTTGTAACTTGACCATATCATTTTGAGTTCACGAATTACCATTGGAGGTGCTCCGCGGTGTATTGATCAGGTACAGCAATTTCTCAAAGCCTCTCTTGTGTGAACCCCGACTAAAACAAAATTAGCGAGACCAAAATCTTTGATCTCCTGTTGTGCTGTCACAAGCTAAGATTTTCCCGGACAGACGGAGTAACCGCTACCGAGAGATCATGAAAATGATTTGAAAAACCAGAAAATCTCATAACTAAAAAACGGTGAGAATGGCAGTGCCTAAAAAAATACCACTGCACAATATCTCTATTCTGGGCGAGAGTAGTATCTCAAAGGAGGCCAGTGAGACTATGACATCCCAATCGGGTTATGTTATGAGGGTGAAGGAAGTGAAAGAAGGTGGGGTAGAGGAAGGTTAGAAGTACCTGGCTATTCAGTATTGGTCACCAAACAAGGCTAAAAAGCTATTTCCAGCAACGTTTCGATTCTGAATGGTTGTCTTTCACAGGGGCAATACTTTGAGTATTTACCAGTCTGAATCGTGCCGCAAATATGCTATATAAAGAAGGCGGTGATTTATTTTAACCACCTTATTTTTTTTTAAATAATATCATTAATTAACAACATAAATTAATATGAAACAGAAAAAGCCATAAAATAAAAAGACATTGGTCACAACTCTATCCGCAAGTAACGTTTTTACCAATTATTTTTCTGTTTTATATTTGCATTATTGACTATTGATTTTATTTAAATATTTTTTAAAAAATAAGCGTTAATGCCTTAAAGTTAATTTCAATTTCAAAAAACATTTTGGGGGAATAGATAGGAAACAGAAAGAAAAACGATGATGGTGGGTGTTAATTAAGCTTTGTGGAAATAGAAATCTTCAATTTAGTTTTAGTTGTAAAGATTTTACAAAGTTAAAAGTCAGAGGTATTCATTAATCTTTAGATAAACAATTTCTAATCACGGTGCTATTCAACACAGAGTGGCATAATGAGGCATGGGATGAGCGTGATATTCTACAAGTAGTTGGATAATTACGCATCCATTGATATGGAACGCAATGAACACAGAATTATGTTAATATGTTTTGAAAGCTTCGCTCCCAATTTAGTTTTCAGTTTGGATAACTCTGTCAAAACGTGATTTACGGGAACGACACGAGCAAACTCGTGCAACAGATTGTTTGGCGATCAATATCGCGCCTTGTAACTGCATCCATATCCTGAAGGTTTCATATCGAGTTTGTTTGAAGAACTGCGGCCATTCTGACTGTTGAGTATTAGTTCGTGTGTTTGATTTTGTGTACAGGACTTGCAATATCCCTTATTTAGTGGAGCGGAGCAGGTCGGGAATCGGGAGACTTCCCGGAAAACGGCACTGTGGGCTCATATTGGCTTCATTGCATTGAAATACTGGAATGGAATTTGTTTTATCGCCATTTCATGCAGAATCCTCGTGGAATATATATATGTTATATCAGGTCTGTCAACGGAATACAAGCATTTTTATTAGCTAACAACGGAGCGCACTGATTTTTTTGTTTTTAATTAATTTTAGTAGGGCTAAAATGAGTTTGGAGTTTTTTTTAATATTTGTGTTAGAGTTTTTATTCCAGAAGGACTGGGTGGATGATGCAGTACCTAATTTTCTATATTGAATGAAAAATTCATTTTCCAACCAACAAGAGTCTTACTCAATAAGTATTAACCATATATAATCGTATGTACATAAACATTTTATTTATTTTATGTTTTCATTTGCAGCAAACACTGTGTGGTATGACATTATAATTTTAAAAAGAATTACTTCGTATTACACCACTTTCATTTATACAAATGCCTATTAGGTTTCTCTACCACCGTAGCTTAATCAGTGCATTATAATACTACAAAATTGAAGTGCAATGACGAACGTCATTTTAGGCAGTAATTGTTCATTTCGGTGATGAAGCTACTATTTATTAGGCGTATAATATTTACTCCTTTGGTGGGTGTTTGCTTGTAGTGCATAAATCGATACCACATAGGTGCGTAACTTACCCTGTACTCGTAAATGAAAGCACGGATATAAAATATACTAGATTTGTATTTAAAAATACTCAAAAATATGTTTTATGTTACAGATAAGTTGTTCGAAGGCCCGTCACATTTGATATCTTCACAATAAACCGACAATCAGCGCCATTTTGATGATTTTTTTAAAATATTTGAACGGTCCCTGTTAAATGCCAATTCTTGGACCGTCAGCGATTAAATTTGTCATAATTTAAGTTGGATTCGTCAAGCAAAAATATTTTTTTCTGAATTCCAACAGACCGAAAATTGCTGGTTAATGAGGACCTTTTAAATGTCAAAAAAATTCTAAAAGGCATTCGGTGTCTATTTGTGACGACGTAAAATATGACAACAGTTCAATATCTTTGACCAAAGTTACGATCTTCAGCTGGATAATTGTATAATAACCATCAAATATAAATAAGGTTTGTCTAAATGAGATTATGTCTGGTAACTGATCAGTGATATCCGTTTAAAATATCAATAAACACATTGGAGCTACGTAGACTGTTTATTAAAGTCAATCAAAAGTATAAGAAAAAAATTACGACCCGCTTTAGATACAGATGGTGTTTTGAAAATGTATTCACCTTGTTTATCAACTCTTTTATTAATGTGAGAAACGTTGTTGAATTACAAAAGGTTGGTGTGGGGAATTTCTAACCGCTTTATTGCGGAGAAGGATTAAAAATGTACGCGGTGGTCCTACCTAATGTTGTGTAAATTGACAGCATACAAACACTTTGAAGTCTACTTGCTTCTCGTCGCAACCGAAGCTATTCGGGGTTTAATTAGTGATTCACTTAAAACTTATGTTTCCATTAGGGGCAGAGCACTCCGAGTAGATTGGCCCGCGAGGTGAGCTGGCTAGAAAATGGATATTACATTTTATAATACGCGGTATCGGATTCACATGCGTTAGGCGTTAATAGGTCCAAAAGTTGTGGAGAAAATTTTACTTGTTTCAATATTTTTGATTGTGTGTTTAATTATATCCAGGGAATTTAGTAGCGGTTTTATGGCGATGTAAACAAAATATTATGTTAAAGTTACTTTTCCACGGTGGAAGCCTAATAATAAGTCTAATAATATACGAAATAGAGCCGCTCATTGCAAAATATTTTGATTCATGTACGTTATTTTGTACCTTGTATCCTTGTACCGTACCTTGTATCGACTAACTCCATGAATCCACCTCATCTTTAACTTTTTTACTGCATGTTATAGAATCAAGAATATTAGTTTCCTCCTAGTTAGAATAATTAGTAACGATGATAAGAATATCGTTTGAGTGAACTAATTATTGAAAGAAACGGGGGAACCTATGCGATACATAGACAATTGATAATATAATTTCTTTGTTATTTATGTAAATATCTGAATTTCAAAACATATTGGGTGACTTTTATTTGAAAACTTCACTCCACAGTCCGCGCATTTTCTATTTTACTCAACAAAAAAAACCTACAAAAGAAAGCTTATCTTTCAGATAAATAACAATTTACAGCACATACATTAGTTCCGATTTTGAAAATGTCACATTCGTGCGTACAAGAAAATTATTTTGTTCAAAAATAACACTTGTGCGTTAATATCCAAATGAATATGTTGGTGGATATAGTACGGAACGAAATTGTTCATCGAAGGCTAGATAATACATTTTATAATAATAAACTTTATTTTTGATGTATAGTAGGCAGGTATAATAATTTTTTCAGTAAATTCTTCATGGGCGCTTGGAACGAATATATTTAATACCTACCTTTCTTTCTTCTTCGGCCTCCCTCAAACGTCTAGTTCGGTTTGTCAGTCAATCTCAACTGCGAGTGATCTCAACTGAACAAATAGATCATCAATCTATTAGCTGTGCTACGTACTTAGCATCTTCTCACAAGAGTGTGAGAACATTTAACATCAATAGGAGGTTGATTAGATAAAACGAAGTACTACTAAATAATATAATACATATTTATAATTCGCTTCTAGCTAAATAGTTAGCTCGGTATCTTATTTATTCTTTGTTTTTACAAAAAAAAATCTTCTCTGTGAACGGAATATATTTTTTTATGCAATCTTAATTGTTTGTTCGTCCCCGGGTTCTCGTAATTTATTTCCAGACATCTTGCCCGGAAGAGTCTTCGCCGCAGTTTACAAACATACTTCATATTTTTAAGACTACAAATAAAAAGGACTGTTTTTACTTTTAGACTTTTTTCGTAAAATTGTCTCTAATTTCTGCTTTTTGCTTTTCGAAGAAGATAACGGTTTACAATGCTATACGCGTGAAATTAAGTTGTTTATCTTTTTTTCAATTCTTTCCTTTTACTTATACAAAAACTCTGTTATTCGCTTTGACTTTTCGTGCCACAGTTAATATCTTAATTTTTATTTTCGTAATGGAGTTAAATACAATATTATGCACCTACATTATGTTTAAGTTGTTTAGGTATAGTTACTACATTTTTAAATATAAAAATGAATGTTTGTCTGTCTTCGATTTTCTCAAAAAGTTTGTTCTTATTAGTGACGGGAAGGTTTAAAGAGTAGTTGAAATGAAATCCAACATGAAAACAGTTGCTATAACTTATTTATGGTTTTAAAGTTTATTTTGTAGAACTCCATTTTAATTTTTAGGTTTTTTAATTTTATTTAAACAATAATTATTATTATTTTAATTTTAAAAAACAGTTTTTAGTTAAAAAGCTCTGCGATGTAATTATTTTTTACGCGTGACAGCTGTTTCGCCTTCTGAGGGGCATTATCAAACTGTTTGACAGTTTGATAATGCCCCTCAGAAGGCGAAACAGCTGTCACGCGTAAAAATAATTACATCGCAGAGCTTTTAACTAAAAACTGTTTTTTTTTAAATTAAAATAATAATAATTATTGTTTAAATAAAAAGTAAAAGACCTAAAAAAAAAAAAAAAACCTAAAAAAAAAAAAAAAAAAAGTTGCTATAACGTTTTAAAATTAGTATGAAAAACATAGAACCTTCCCTGTTATATTGAGGTTAGCCCATAGATATACCACAGACGAAGGTTTGTTTGGGTAGAATATTTTCAAAATGGAAAACTAAAGTAGGTACCTACATAAGTTTTTTTTTTAAATAAATGTTTGGAATGAAATAAAATTTAGAAATGAATGTTTCTTTGTTAAGACTTAGTAATAGTCGTCAAAAGGAATTACTTTCGCTGTCAAATCAATTTTGGCAAAAAAAAACTATTGGTCGATCTACACATCAAGCACGAAAAAAAAGGCATCACGAGTTTGAGAAAGAGTCGTGTAACGAGAAGCAAGACTGGACATCGATCGAGAAACAGAATTAAAACAAAAAATACATTTGCTCTTTTTGAGCGACATTGCAAAGCATGCCGGGTACGGGTACTCGCTAGTATTTAATAAAATAAAACTTCATAGTTTGATGTCAAAGGAATTCAAAAGAAAATTTATTTGGATCTACGAATTAAATGGACAAATGCAAAACTAATTAATTTGAAAAAAAAACAAGCACACACATTTTTTTTATGTACAGGATCGTCAATAATCAAATTCCAGCTAAAATGAATGAAATAGATATTTTTCTTAAATATACACATTATTTGAGAAAATGTTACGGTAAAAACATAAACGTGTCCACAATATATAGTTTGTACATATGTGATCTAACTAAAATTTATAAAAAGATAAAATAATGGTATTTTTTTTGTTTTTTTTTTTATTTTTTAATAGTTTAAACATAAAATAATGTATTGGATAAAGCAATCACTTAAAAATGAGAAATGAAACAATAGCTTTGTATAAGAACATGGATATTATAAAAAAAATTATAACATCAAAATTAAAATAATAATAGTAATAATTTTTAAGTCATAAAAATAAAAATAATATGCGTAGTCGCATATACAGTTATTTTTTTAAAATTTCTATAAAATAATGTTTTTAGATAGACTGAAGCAAAATGAGATAATTACGTAAAATAAAGCCCTTCAGAGTAAATGGCCCGGAATAAATAGGGTTCAACCGCCGTTGTTCAAGGCAAAATGTTCCTTAATAAACACAACCGCGGTACCTTGATGTTACACAGATTGCCCATAAATTAGGCGCTGATAAAGTTAACCAAAACCAGTGTCCTTACACCAGCCTCCGCCGGGCCTCGGGACAAGCTTCACTGAGCTTCATTTAGTCTTGTCTATCCCTGCAAAGCGATCTATCAACGGATAGTTTGATGGTTTAGCGGGAGCTTTCATTACAACAATTTGATGAATATTACCCGTATCTAATACAACCTTTCAGACGTTTGAACTAATAATTTTGCTCCAGATATATTTAGGAAAGAAACGGCGTAATTGCAAAATAATTGAAAAGTATTTTTTTTTTTGTAACGGTAAAAGAAATGTGTTTTATGATGGAAAAAAATCTAATAAATTCTATTGAACGCCGAGGGAGATTTTTTACCAAAAGTAATTTAGCAAGAAGCGAAAAAATAACAATAACCTGCCACCATTTTATCAATGAAAACAATGCTTTGAAGTTGGGCAATCATAAAAAAATATATGCGCGCCCTGTTGTAATGTACAAACGATAAAATATTGCTGAAGAAAAAACATGTTTTTTCCTTAAATCTGGTAAATATGCTAACGAAAGCTTTTGTTATTAAGGGTCAGCAAACAAAAATACAAAATTCTTGGCTTTATAATACATGCAATACAATAAATGATTTATTTGTTAATTCCATACAGGTAGTTAGGCAAATGTCTACGTGAATTTGTTTTTTAAACAGTAATCGTTAAAATTATTCATGAAATGCATACTGGAATTTTAGGTAAAACGTTCTAAAATGCTGCACATTTTATTTTATTTTTTATTTTTATTTTATTATTTTTTTTTTTATATTAGTTACTTTGTACATTTAATTTTACAAGTATCTAATTATTTCATTTTCTTTTTGAATAATAATATTTTAACTTAATCACTACTTATTATTTTGGTTTACATGCATTTTAAATAATTTGTACAGGCTTTTTTAAATTTATTGATAGGCATAATTTTGATGGTTTCCAGCAGCGCATTATACGATTTCATTCCTTTATATGTTAAGCTGTTTTGGGTGTTGGCTTTATTCTATTCTGGTAGTCTAATTTCTTTGCATGCCCTTGTATTATACTTGTGAATATCAACATTGTAGATAATTTTGTCAGAAAAATACTCTGGTAACAAGTTATTCTTCATTTTATGTATAAACATCAATGTGTTCAATATCAGCATCTGTTTAACTGTCAGCCAATTTAGTTCCTCTGACATTTTAGCTACTTTTGAGTATCTATTTCGCCCAAGTATAATTCTCATCGCTCTATTTTGGAGAATTTGAAACCTGTTTTTTTCTTTTTCGTTACACAAGAAAAGAATCGTTGAACAGTAATAAAAAATGTGGAGCAATAATGGAGTTGTATATGGTAATTGCTGTTTTTCTGGAAATTTTTTGCCGAATTCTTCCCAAAAAAGAAATCTTCTTCCCAATTTTCTTCTGTGTGTACTCAGCATGTTTGCCAAAGGTTAGTTTTGCATCCAATATAACTGCTAAGTATTTCATATCACTTACATTTTCAATAATGTCACCATCAATTTTAATTTTGCTTTTACTGCATGTTTTCTAAAATCCAATTATCATACATTTTGTCTTTTTTGTATTTAGTTTAAGTTTATTCATTTTAAGCCATCTTGATACATTATCTAGTTCATTATTCAAAATATTTATTAACTCTTCGTAATTATCTCCAATTATGTATATGAGTGTATCATCAGCAAATAGTCGTACTTTGCACTTTGAAAATATTTTTACCATATCGTATCGGATTGATCCCTGCGGTACTCCTAAATTATTTTGCAATGGTTTTGAAAATTGATTATTTACTTTTGTAATTTGTTTTCGTTCTTTCATATATTCTTTTATTAATTTTAAAACTACATCCGACTACATTTTACTGATGTTTTAGTATGTTTTTTTATAGATTTTAAAAATTACAGCTAAAAATATTTATTCACTGGAAACCTTACACATTTTCCTAACTGCCCATGTAGAATTTACATTGCTATTAATATGCAGGTTACTATATATTTTTTTAAATACGTTATTCCGCTTCGAAGTATTTCAGCTCTCGAGAAACTCGACATCTATGTTTAGCGAACATATCATATTAAAACAAATGCTCTTTCATTTCTGATTCGAAGAACGTTTTTATTTCTGAAAGAATTATGCCATGCGCCGGATCCTTTCTCTTTAAGCATTTATTCATATTTGCTAAGAAAATCAAATATTATTTTATTACAAGGCATGCTCATATTATTACAACGCTTATAATTGAATCATTCTGTGTTCTTTATTTAATCCAACACATTCGCTACTACAGTAATACAGTAACTATTGTTTCATACCATTAAACAACATAATATTTCGTGTATTTGACTCAATCTTTTTCGACTGCGGTGTAAATAAAATAGAAATCATGTACCCATCAAAATGAAATTAGGCTAGTACCACTATTACAATTAATAACTTATAATTTCTTATTTTTGATCAGTAAATCTAATTGACACAATAAATTCTTGTATATTTATAGTTTTTGTGTTTAATTTGTAGAACTCCATTTTAATTTTTATATAATTCAATTGAATTAAATTTAATATTATTATTATTGAGTTCTGCTATTTTAAGTTTTTTATTTTAGTTTTTAGTGACAGCTGTTTCGGCGTTTAAGGCCATTGTCAAACTGTGGTTACTGTTACTGTTAACTGTTTCCATGTGGCCTAACCACAGTTTGACAATGGCCTTAAACGCCGAAACAGCTGTCACTAAAAACTAAAATAAAAAACTTAAAATAGCAGAACTCAATAATAATAATATTAAATTTAATTCAATTGAATTATATAAAAATTAAATTCTTGTATTTTATTAACACATTTAAGAATACCATCTTCATTAACAATCTATTTTATATAAAATTGAGTTATCACTGTTTTAAAATATGGTAATTTATGACATGTTATTTTATAAACATTCCGTCGATAGATAATTGATTAGTTAATTATCCGAATATTTTAATATAACCTATAACTAAACATTTTATTTGATTCACTTTGGAATTTTCAAAAAGGGAATTAAGCACGTGGGTTGGGGTGTTTCAAGCTTCTTTCACATTTAACATTGTCACAATTTATCGATAAGTGCCATTTTTTAAACATCAGTGTGGTTTTGATTAGTTGTAAAGCAAAAAAGTCATGCTGTTATGCTTGTCAGCAGATCATCATTTATTATGAAGCTGTAACGGGTCTAGAATCAGCGTCCAGCTGGGACCTTGCAAATGTAAAAAAAATGGTGCCAGTCGACCAACTGTGACGATTCCAAATGTGACGTAAGTTTGAAACACCTCAACTTAAGTTTTATTACTGTAATAATAATTTATTTATTTCTCTAATAAATTACCTTAAGCAAGTCAAGTACTAAGTGTTAAGGGGACTATATTTTGCTTATTGTTTTAGAATGGGACCATTTGGCGTATTTTAATATGCTGAGTACTACGTTGATACCATTACATGCATTCCTCATGATCTTTCAAAGTACCACCTTTCCTTATATATTTTTTTCAGTTTGGTCTGAAACGCGCTATATAACAACCGTAAACAAGAATTTTTAATTTAAAGTAAGATCCAAGATAACCGACAGCAGTTTTCTAAAACACTTTTTGATTCAATCAGAATTTTACTCAACGCTATTTATAATTCCAATGAATTTGAGAAAATGTATTTATTCTGAGATTTATACACCGAAATTAAGGTAATTTTTTTTGTAAAAATTATTACTTCGAATAAATTATTTTTTTCTTTCATTTTTCTGTTAATTTCAAAATGTTTTCATACCCTTGACTGGTTTTTTTAATAAGCTGAAGAAACGGTAAATATAAAACGATACTTGTATTTCTTTATGAGAAACTGAACAATAAGTTTCAAAGCTTTCATAATTTATGTAAGGCTCATAAATCGATTTGCATCTTGCTTTATTAGAGCATGTAAATAGTTATATTTTATATTTGCTAATGCAAATTATTGCAATTGCATTCACTTATCACTATGGAATTTTTAAAAAGTATTCTATATGATACAGCACAAGAACTGCCCGAAGTCAGTGGCACTAAGGCCCATTTTGAAAACAATGCGAGGAAAAATAGGAGAAGGGAAAGATGCTGGTTTGTAAGTACATAGATATTTACATCTTGCCATAAAACAAAGTTAAAATAATTTTTAGGATCTTTTTTTGTCTTACCAGGGCAATATTGAGATTACCTTCTACTGTGAAACGAGGTGTAAAATAGCTAAATTATAAACGTACCTCCGTTTACAATGAATAATACAAATATAACTTTATGTGTCGAGCCTGCTTACTACTGCTTCTATCTATCTACCCCCCCAACCCCCCTTTTTGTCTAAATCATCTGAAAATCAAAACAATATAGAAATGACGAAGGATTCACTAAGCAGTGTCTGCATGGAGAATGGTACCTAGACCTGTGTGAATATCGGTTCGCAGGCCTTCTCGGATTTGACTCGCAGGCCTGTGTTGATGTTAGCTACGATGCTGCCCATCGGACGGAGTTGCTCACGCAGCGGGGAAAAATCTGGGTAATTTAAAATTAGCCCTGGGTATTTTTGCGGCTCTTCCAATTTCAACGCTTTTCCTCAAAAAAAATTTTTATATCGCCCAAGATCTAAGTAGCTGAAAGGTTTTTTTTGCGTTTTATACTTTTAAATTTTACTTCTACCTTAAGGTTGATTTTGGTAGATTATTGTTTTAATTTTTGCGAAAATCTTTTATACTCAAATATAAACCAGATATCTGATGATACGAAGCAGAAAATCTCTCGGGTGACTGGAATTTTTAATTTTTCTTTTAGTGCCTTCTTCTATCAAAAGTTGGCTATCATCGGGATAATCTTTACCCTGCAGATCGCAGCTCAAAGCCATGGAGTGCGGCGTCTACCTCTTGTTAGTCTTCCGTTTTATTTTTCACTGGATTATCAATTGGGTAATTTTGTAGAATACTTATTTCATAATATGTAAAAGCCATTAGAGATTCATCTTTTTTTTGGCAAATGCAATTTCACAATATCTAAATTAGTTCTCTAATTCATTTTGGAAATTTGGTGTTTTTGTCTATATATTCACATTTTAAAGGTATCTGTTTTACCTTGTCAATGCTTGGTTTACTTTCCAGGTTTCCGTACCGTACAGAAAATAAAGAGAACATTAAAACAACCCATTTTGATTCTTAAAGTGAGACTTTCAGGAACAGTTTTTTCACCTTGATGAAATTTAAAGGAATTACATTTTAGCAAACTTTAGTTTTGAATTTTATTTTCATCATGAAATATGGGTTTCAAAGTATTCATTATATATCCAAAGAGAAAGACAAATCAGCATTTCGTTGTATCGACATCTTGTGATTTTATTAATCAAGGTCGGACGAAGCCGGGTAGTATTTACTTCAAGAA
>JAGWCC010001309.1:0-30504 GCA_022651775.1 Drusus annulatus
AATTTTTTTTAAAGAAAAAAAAAATTGAATCCCCGGTTTTTGATTAAAAAAAAAAAAATTTAAAAGGGTAAAAAAGGAAAATTTTTTATGGAGTCAAATTTTCATAATGAAATGGAATATGAATGCATAGAAAAAATCTTTTCTGATCTAAAGACGATATTTCCAAAATTAACAAATCTAATAAACTACTTTCAATCCTCTTGCGAGGATTTACAACCTCAAGATGACGTTTTTTATACATATAGAGGGACTGCCCATGATAAAATTTCAAGTAAAGAATTAATAGAGTATGCGTCCTTATATTTTAAATAACTTACTTATACAAGTCTTCCAGTTGGCTTAAGTTGTATTTTCTTTTATCTTTAGGATAAATCACAAAATCAACTTTAGAAGGTCTTTTGTCAGGTGTTGAAAGTTCAAGATTTAGCAGTAAATATTGTAACATCTTTTTTTGTGCAATTGCTATTTTCGCCAAACCTGTTCCTACGATGGGCATAGCTACGGGATATCCATTTGCGTAATGTCTTATTGCAATATATGTTCGATTTATTGTAAATTGAATTTCGTCAACGTCAAGATAGGCGCAATTATTTTCGTCAAAGTGAGTGAAGGCTACAAGCAAAAATTTAATGTCATCCCGATCAATACTAATCGCAGTACCTAGTTCATATCTCTTTTGAGGCAATCCGGAAGAACGCTGTACTGTTTTTACTTGAGGACTAGGTAGTTTTGCTAATTCGGCTTCAATAATACATTGAGCTTCATTGAAATCTGAAAAATATTTAGTAATGAACTGTCCATGAATAGATGATTTCGCAATGACCTTGTTATCCACTACAGTGTCAAAATATTCATTAACAGGTATTACAACAAGATGGCTTTTGTATGAAAATAAGTCGCCTACTTTGATGTTTACCTCAAGTATTTCATTTATTTTTATTGATAATGATTTTTTAGGAACAATTTGCCATACTGCGTAGCAAAAGCAAATCAATAAAATAAGACCTCCTAAAGTTAAAGATGTACATAACGAAATTTTTTGTACATTCCAATAATATGCAAATGAGATTAAAGTTGCAAGCGAGGATAGCCCAGCTAGAGCTGTCATAAAATGGCTAAAAAAATTTCTCATTGTGTTTTTCATGTCTGTTATATAAAATTTCCAAAAAACGATAACGGCACTTAGGAGTTAAGTTATGCCAGTTAACAATTCCCTCAATATAATCTAGCGAGAGTGGTAAAAGATGCTCCGTATTTAATTCATAACTAACATACAGTTCACTCTCAAATAAGGGTTTTTTCGAAAAGTATTTTCGTTTATTTTGTTTTTTTTGGATAACTACTAATTTCTATTTCAGAAGATATCCAAGGGGAAAGGGTCTGGTTTTTTATTCCATCTTTAAGAGACATCGAATTGGGCGTATTTAGAAAAAACAGACAATCAGTTTTATCAATTATGTGAGTAATAGCCATCAAAAGCATATTGTGCACATGACTTGTCGAGTAATTACGTTTTTTATAGTCATAACTATTTTCCTTGCGACAATACTTCTCGTCAATAATTTTCAATAACTCATCAGCTTTGCTCCAAATTAGACTATCAATAAAACACGTTATCCCCAAACTCTCCTCTAAATAACCAGCAACAGCTAATGCAATAGGTAGATCATTATGAGAATGAGAAATGAAAACATCTGCGTCAACCTGTTTAAACCAATCATTCATTATCATATTTCCATCCAATACAGAATCACTTGTGACTATATATTTAAGATCAGGACTTATCTCATGTGAGAGGTGTCTCATTAAAGTCTTACCTTTTTTTTGATAATCTTCGCTATGCGGAAATTTAGCGACTTTATACATAATTAATTCGTTCTTTTGTGCAAAGATACTTAATTTACGTGACAATCGGATGTTGCATAAACTACTGCGAAAACAATTTCGATGAAAACAATTTCGAATATCTAAAGAAAATGGCGGATATCTATTTCAAACTTGAGAAGACGAACTTTCATGATTTATCTGATGCTATTGAATTGTGGTTTTACGAAAAGGGCGAATTGCACATATTAAATTATTTGAAAAGCAGGAGAGGTGTTCGTGCAGATGCTTTAATTGAAATCCTTGAAAATAAATTTTCGTAGCTGTTCACTTACATATTGAAATAGGCTTTATAGCTTAACTGAAGTATCCGGTAAGTTTGCTGTGGGTATCGGATTTATGCCAATCGTCAAGATTTCTGTTTGGTGAAATGGATCTAGTACTGTGATTAGTGACAAATGAAAAAAGAGGCTGCCTATAAATCGCTTGTTGCGATTTTAGACAACCTCTTTTTTATTAATTGAGAATTGCTAATCAATCCCCCCTTTACACCATGAGTGTCCTCATGGTATGCCGTTTCTTAGCGAATATTAGCAATACTAATAATATCAGCAAATACTCCTGCCGCAGTTACTGCTGCCCCTGCGCCATATCCTTTAATCATCATAGGATATTCTTTATATCGCTCGGTGGTGATTAAAATGATGTTATTACTGCCCTCAAGATCGTAAAAAGGGTGATCGGCGGCTACTTCTTGCAAACCCACTTCGCCTTTGCCATTGTTGAGTTGTGCCACAAACCTGAGGCGTTTTTGTTGTGCCAAACTTTGTCTGCGGGTTTCAAAGTCTTGATCAAGCTCTTTTACTTTATCCCAAAATTGATCTAAACTTCCTTCAAAGCGGTTATCGGGTATAAATAAATTAGCAGTTACATCGGCTTGTTCTAAGGTGTAGCCAGCTTCTCGAGCCAAGATTACGAGTTTTCGGATCATAGCTGAATAATGGTATCGCCACTGTTGGTGAGTGCGTTAATGGTGCTGATAATGGGTAGACCTGCCCCGACATTGGTTTCGAATAAAAACTTTACCCCACGAAAACGAGCGGTTGATTTTAATTGTTGATACGACTCGTAAGATGCTGATGCCGCCAGCTTATTGGCTGTCACTACCGATATATTTCGGTCGAGTAAGGGCAAATAAATTTCGGGTAAAACGGCTGTTGCAGTACAATCCACAAAGATAGAGTTCACCAAATTTTGTTCTAAAATACAATTTTTGATTGCTTCGGGACTTGATTCCAATGTTGATGTTTTCAGCAATTCTTGGTAATTATCCAAATGAATTCCGTCTTTATTAAAAGCTATTTTTTTAGAATTGGCTATCGCAACCACTTTCACTTTGAGTGCATTTTGCGACAACAAAGTAGGCAGTTGCTTTTCAATTTGTGCCAACAAATCCTTCCCTACAGTACCCACACCTGCCAAAAATAAATGCATTACTTGGTAATCCGAAAGAAAAAACGAATCGTGTATGGTTTGAATGGCTTTTTTTAGCTGATCGGATTGCACCACAAACGACACATGCATTTGTGCTGCACCTTGGGCACATGCAATTACATTAATGCCATTGCGCCCCAATGTGTTAAACAACTTTCCTGCTACACCAGGGGTGTCCATTACGCATTTGCCCACAATGGCCACTGTGGCATAATTGTTTTCGAAAGCAATTGCGTCAATTTCGCCTAAAGCTATTTCTTGATGGAATTCGGCTCTCAATAATTCTACAGCTTTAGTAGCGTCTTGGGTTTGTATCCCTAAGGTAATACTGTTTTCGGACGAGGCTTGCGCTACCAAAAACACACTAATTCCGTGTTTGGCAAGCGCTTTGAATAAACGATAGTCGACCCCTATCACCCCCACCATTCCTAAACCACGAATGGTGATGAGGCTGGTTTTATTGATAGACGAGATGCCTTGAATGGTTTTTTTAGCATCGTCTTTACTAGATGTATGCGAAATATGTGTGCCAGGGGCAGAGGGATTAAAGGTGTTTTTGACCTTAATCGGGAATGTTTTTGTGATATACGGGATAGATGGTGGGCGGATAAATGATTTTAGCCCCAAAATTACAGAGTTCCATCGCCTCTAAATACGACAATTCGTCAATCACATAAGCATTATCAATAATCCGAGGGTCGGCAGTCATAAAACCATCCACATCGGTCCAAATCTCTAGCACTTCGGCAGATAATTCGGCAGCCAACAATGCCGCAGTATAATCCGATCCGCCACGTCCTAAATTGGTGACATCGTTATTGATTAAGCAACTCGAAATAAAACCTGGCACCAAAGCCACTTTCGGAAGATTTGCAAATTGTGCTTTAATTAATTTTTGAGTTTCGGGCAAATTGACAATATGTTTATCAAAACTTGGTTCGGTTTTAATAAATTGACGGGCATCAAAATGTAGTGCATCATCAATTACATGTGAGAGGAAATATGACGATATCCGCTCGCCATAACTCACAATGGTATTCAATGTTTTGTTCGACAAATCTTTAATTAAATAAACCCCTGTATAGATATTTTTAAGTTCGTTAAACAGTTGATCTACTTCCAACAGCACTTGTTGCAAATGGGTTTTATTGACGGTTGCATTCATCAAATCATGGTGTCGTCAAGCATCATTTGAAACGAGTCGGCATATGCCATATTTCCATCGCAAGCCATCGTTGCAGTATTGATCAACTGATCGGTAATACCACCTACCGCCGACACTACCACAATAACTGGTGAGGTTTGGGCTTCCACAATTTGTTTTACATTTAAAATACCTGCTACTGAACCAACCGGTTCCTCCAAATTTTAATACTTTCATAAGATCAATGGGGAATAATTTCTTTTAAAATTGTTGCCAAGTGCTTCATAATTGCGATAAATGAGCAAGCTCATCGAAAAATCGATAAGACATTGTTCCGAGTGTAAAAGTAATACTTTTTCTGTAATTAGGGAGATTGGAGGGGGTCCTGCACTAATTTGAAATACACTGTTGCTACGCTGTTTAAAAATAGTGAAGTTGCCACTCCTTAGCCGATCTGGTTTTTTTACAAACATTTCAATTTTTGGCGCCTTAATTTTTTGGGGTTTTTCAACTTTTATCAAACATCTTCAATTTTCCAAAAAAAAGCGTCAAAAAAAATAACTTTGGGGTTTTTTAATAAATTACCACTGTTGGTTGTTTGCGACAGCGAATTTCCCCTTTTGGTTTTTTTTATTTTTTATTCTTTCTATTCTACTAGAAAAAGTTTATTTTTCAAAAAGTATACATTAATTTATTATCGTTTCAAGTTTTAAATTCGTAAAGGCCCTCCAATAGACGACAGGATGGGAAGGCCCCGACAACTAAAAAAGGCACGTTTATTTAAATTAGATTTTTTCAATTTTGGGGTCATAATAATTGACAAAACATCAATTTTTAAAGTTGAATGCGGTGCAGGCAATTAAAACCCAATGTCCGCAAACTTTGCATTTTAATAACCCCCCCGCAAAGGTAATTTCGTATGCAAAATAAATGAATGCAATTTTAAATGAAGTCTCAGAAAAACCTCCTTGCAGAATAAAAGTAAGTCAATTTAAAATGTACCCGATAGGGTTGATAGAGAATGTATGGGGGACCATAGACGAGTTTGGGGCATAGAAGATAGGGTTTGGGGTTAGAACTTCTCTATCCCCAAACCCTATCCCACCCTATCCTCTAAAGTCTATTTTTAGTCTATTTTTTCAATAAAGATTTAGCTACCTCAATTGCTTTGGCGTAATTGGGTTCGTTAGTTACTTCTGCAAGATATTCAACATATTGCACTACATCGTTTTGGTCAACAATTACTACTCCTCGTGTCAATAAACCTAGTTCTTTTATTAAGAAACCATATTTTGAACCAAACTCATTTTCCTTATAGTCCGACAGAACGACTACTTTATCAATACCTTCAGCACCACAAAACGACCTAAAGCGAAAGGTAAATCTTTGGATATTGATAAAATAACGATATTGTCGCCAAGGCTTGCAGCTTCTTTGTTGAAAGTCCTGGTTTGTGCAGCACATACCCCTGTGTCAATGGATGGGTATATTGATAAGATCCGAACTTTACCCTTGTAATCAGATAATTTCACTGGATTAAGATCTTTACCCGCTAATGTGAAATCGGGAGCTACTTGACCTACTTTTACGGTATTACCTACTATGGTAATGGCGCCGCCTTTAAATGTAATATTTTGCATATCAAAAATTTTTTATTAAATTACAACTATAACAATAAATCGGACAATTAGTTCAACTGAACTATGATTGATTATGGCTCACTGCTCCTAAAAGCCAAAGCCGTCGACATCTTTTTTCTCAACTTCTTCGTATATGGGGAGTGTTGCTTTATGCTGTACATTGCTTGCTATGATACGAATAGCTCGTACTGGACGGACGGGGCAAATATATTCGCAACCACCACAGCCAACACAAATATCATCAAAAACTTTGGGGACAAGTGCAGATAAGCCTTCGCGAGGCAACATTTTGACAGCCTGTGTTGGGCAATGCTCCGAACAAGCGCCACAATCGGTTCCATCAACAATGGTGACACACAACGATTCATCAAAATGAGCGATCCCAATTTGGGTAGTCTTTTTTGGTTTCTTTAGTAAGAGGAATAATCGCTTTATTGGGACATACATCGCTACAAATCGTACATTCGTAATTACAATAACCCGAATTGTATTGTAAGTGCGGTTTCAAAAAATGATTCCAGCCATAACTGAAACCTGCAGCCGTTATAATGTGGCTAGGACATTTTTGGACACACAGATGGCAGGCAGTGCAATGGTGCTGAAAATGATCTATATTTAAAGCTCCTGGAGGGAGAAGTGGCATGATTGGCTCGGTAGTATTTTGAGGCGATCCAAAGGCAGGAAGTAAAGGAACTGATCCTGCAATGGCTATTCCAGATGCAATAAAATGACGTCGTCCTTGTTTTTCTACAAAGTTTTCGGTGTGGGTAGTAGTGACTATCTCCGATTTACTAAATAGTACTGGAGGTGCCCATTGGTAATGGATACTATTTTTAGAGCATTTCGATAAACAATTAAAACAAGTTACACAGCGAGAATGATCTACAATTTTTGATTGACTATCAATACATTGGGCTTTACATTGGCGTTCGCATGCTCCGCATGAATTACAAGTACTAGCACTTATTTTTATTTTGAAAAACGAAAATCGAGAGATAAGACTTAATATCGACCCTACAGGACAAATGGAATTGCAAAATAATCGTCCATATAAATAAGACATCACACCCAAAATCAGTAAAGAACACCCTGCAACTAGTAAGGCTGAAATAGCAGTGGTGGGATAGCCTACATGAAAAACAGAATAGATGTGAAAATGGCTCAATAATGAAGCTATTCCGTTATTTATGGATACGCTGATAGGGTGAACGAGTTTGTACAATAATGCGTCCGAAGATACTGTACGGATCCAGTAAACTGATTAATTGATTTGATCCGACAAGCAAAAAAAGAATGGATAGCCCTAAAATACTGTACCGCAATATATTATTAGGAGGAGCAAAAACAGAACGATTGTTTCTTTTTATTTCCTTTCGAGAATCGTTTATGGAGTCGCGAAAATAGATCTTGTAGGATCCCTGAGGGGCAAATTATCGAGCAATATACCCTCCCAAATAGCAGAGGGGAGAGGAGTAATAAAATTACGAGTATTGCCACAGACCCTGCCAACAAAGCAGGTATCAATTGGATCTTTACAAAGAAAATTAAATTGAGCAGGTACTGTTGCAAGAAAATCAATAAAATACAAACTGATTGCGCAAAAGAATACTCCCGGCCACAATTTGACGTAGCTTTTTCATTTTATAATTTATAGTTGAAGGAATGAAGACGGAATGATGAATTATGAATTATTTCACACTACGATGATTTCGAATTATAAATTACTTCAAGCTATAATTATGAATTATGACAAGCCTCGAATAATTACGTCGTGCGAAGCAATTCATAATTCATAATTTACAATTCATAATTCATGAAGATTCATAATTCCTTAGATTTTAATCCGCTTAATTGTGAGAGAGTCTAAATTAGTGGTTCCTAAATTCAGCGCTTCGCCTTTTTGTATATGACCAACAGCCGATAAATCAAGCGTTTCCACTTGGTTGAAGAACTTTAATGCATGCTGTATCTACCGCCACAATGTTGGACGATACAAGCAATGTGCGCAATATCGACACATCCGATTCGCTCTTTTGCCTTGTGGTCCATTTTGACGCATTACCCGGTAAGCATCTACAATATTTAAACAATTCCCATATAATTTTTCATAGCACAAGTCATCTTTGCACCACTATGATTTTTGAGTACAGGCAAATTAAACCAAACATCGGCACTTAGCAAGGCTTCATGAATTTTGGTCGATTTCAAACGCACCCCTAAAGGCAATTTTACATCTTTATAATACACCTCTTCGTTACCAGGTAACACCACAGCTCCTGCCGCCTTGGCAGCTTCGGCTATCCCACTTTTTTTGTAACAAAGTTGCCAATTGTCGCAAGTATGGTCAAAAACAATCACTTTTTTTGCACCCGCTTTGAAACATTGTTTTACAAGTTCGGATACTACCAGCGGGTTGGTGTTGGCTGCCAATTCTGGAGCTCGATCCCAACCGATATTGGGCTTAATGACAACCGTTTGTCCTTTCTTCACATATTGACCAATGCCACCCAAAGTTTCTAATGCTTTCCGAAGCATCACATCGGGCTCTCCTCCCTGTACCGCCACCAAATCAACTGGCTTTTCGGCAGCAAAGCCATCTAAACCTAATACTGCGCCAGCCAACAGGCTGGTTTTGATAAAATCTCTACGTTCCATAATAGGTGATAATTAATGATTTATGGTTAGTGATTAGTGGTTAGTGAAGTACACTGCATCAGTTACTCATTTAGCTGTGATCCAAGGGAATCTGAAACACGATTCGTTATATAAAGAATAATCGGCAACTCCGTTTACAGCAAATGTCTTAATCAATTCCGCTCCTTGTAACAATTGGATACCCAATTGAAGTGTGGATCCTGTTTTTATACGGTCTTCAACTAGTAATATTTTCTTGCCGATATAATTAAAGTCGAAGTAGGGTTAAGTAGTTTGGGATTTGCATATATTGGTTTTTGTTGCGCATCTCGCAAACTGATTCTGAGTAGTTCTAATCGAACCCCAAGACGCTGTTGTAGCATCGCTGTGGGTATAATTCCCCCATTGGCTATGGCTACAATTAAATCGAAAGTTTCGTTAAATTGCATTGCGTTGATGTTGTCAACTATTTCGGACATTGATTTTGTAGTCATTTCTTATAGGTTTGGGTTTGGGGCTGGGGGACTTTGCACTCGTGGGAACCCAAACCTTTTTTTTGCGTCCGAATGCGAAGCCCAAACCTACCCTTTATTTATCTGCTATAAATCGGAGTAGAAAAAATACCCCAACAATCTGAATAGCATTCCCCGTATTCACATTACCAACAATAAACAAGCCTGCGAAGAGATAAGTTTTCCTTTCGTGGTAGGCAGAATTGTACAGTTTGACTTGAGCATTCATAAATTGATATCTTTAAAATTAAAATAATTGCAAATCCAATTTAGGCATATTTGCCAGACACTGACTATAAACGGTACCACAAAGATAAACTAAATAAATAGATGTTTTGACTACAATTAAAATTATTTAGAAAGATTGTGGCCAACTTCGCTCGCTGAAGAATGTAACTCTTCAGCACCTGCACCCAAAGACGTTCGCGTTGCTCGCTTAGGCCATTTTCACAAAGGCGCACGAAGTCGCACCAAGGCAGGATCGTATAGGAAAAAGACTGAGGATCACATAGGAAAAAGGCAGGATTGCGTAGGAAAGGGGAATATCGTATAGGAAAGGGAATCAATTACTCTATCATCTCTCTTTTCAATGTGATTCTTTTTTTCTATACGACATTTCCTTTTCCTACGCGATCCTGCCTTTACTCGAGGCTCGTGCTGATGTAGTGTGCGACTTCGTGCCTTATTCGCCTTAGTGAAAATATCATAAACGAGCAAAGCGAGCGTCTTTAAGGGGTACTGAACTGTTACTGAAGAATGGTTAATTATGCGAATGAATAGTTAAAAGAGCTATTTTGTAGCAAAAGCCGAGTGGACTCCACTCTATTAATAACTGAAGTTTCCCACACCTCGCAACCCTTGCAAACACTCAAAAATACATTTGACAAAACTACTTTATTTCCAATGTAAAACACTATACTCAAGTCGTTTATGGGGTGTTTACAAAAGTGCAATATTTTGGCTTAAACACAGCATTCCCAACACACCTACTTTACAGACACTGCGTACCTCTATTTATCTAACGCCATAAAGCGAAGCACTCCATCGCGTAGCGATACCTTATCGGCTGTTTTCTGTTTGAGCGTAGTCCGCGGCCTCCGAGGCGGAGCGAGTTCAAACAGCCAAAGGTTTTTTTTTACTTTTGGTACAAAAAGTGAGAAAAGAAAACTTCTCTGTAAAAAAACTCTTCAAAAGAAGGTTTTTCATAAGGTTGTAAGAATCTAGTTTAAAGAAACTTGCACATTAAACACATTGGTGGTTTTTTTCTTTCTTTTCTCACTTTGGATACCAAAAGTAAGTAAAAAGCCTTTGGTTGTTTGAACTCGCTCCGCCTCGGAGGCCTCGGACTACGCTCAAACAGAAAACAGCCGATAAGGTATCGCTACGCGATGAGTGCTTCGCTTTTATGGCGTTAGATAAATAGGGGAAGCGCAGTGTGTAAAGTTGGCGTGTTGGGAATGTTGTGTTTAAACGTTCATTATATTGGCTTTAGATACTAAATCGGTACACGTCAACATCTTGATTTACAAACGATATTAATTATATTAGACAAAAGAAATGAAAATTAGAAGTTTAGTTTTAGTCGCATTATTTGCGTTAATGTTTAGCAGTTGTCAATCTACAAGTAACACTGCATTAAAAGACACCCAATGGTTATTGGAAACCATTAATGGTCAGCCAGTAAACCTTCCGAAAGATGCAAAAGCTTATTTGCTTTTGATGTCAACCGAAGCACATTACAATGCCATGGCAGGTTGCAATGTAATCAATGGTGGATATGAAGCTACAGATAGTGCTGTAAAATTTACCACTGGCGTAACCACTATGATGGCTTGTGAAAATATGGAAACAGAACAAACTTTTAACGCCACATTAAGCACTGTTGATGCTTATAAAATTGAAGGTGATGTTTTAAATTTGTTGTCAGGCGGTAAAACCGTTATTTCATTCAAAGCGCAAAGCGTAAAAAGTAATTGTATCTAACCCTACGTTAGACAATTAAGGCGCAATATTATGCGTTTTATTAAGGTTCATTTGCTTAAACTCGTGCCATATCCAAAACATGAGTACAAGCAGACGAACCTTTTTGTGTAACTACAGGATAATAAATTTGTAAGAAATTAAATAAATACATCTATCTTTGTACTAGGTTTATGAAGTAGAAACGTCTTACTAAAGTTAAAACAAAAAATATGGCTATAAATTTGGAAAAAGGGCAACGACAAAATGTTGATAATCCTCAATTTGTAGTTGGATTAGGTTGGGATAGCAATGCGAGCACAACAGGTGAAGCTTTTGATTTAGATGCTTCTGTTTTTGTACTCGGAGCGAACGGTAAAATACTGAATGATAATTACTTTATCTATTTCAACAATCTGAAATCTCCTGATGGTGGAGTGGTTCACACAGGCGACAATTTAACAGGACAAGGTGATGGTGATGACGAAAAATACAAGTTGATTTATCAAAACTAGATGCAAATATCCACGAGATTTCATTTGTAGTCACTATCCATAAAGCCGCAGAACGACGTCAAAACTTTGGACAAATACGTAATTCGTTCATACGGATAATGGATCAAAACAAAGTTGAGATCATGAAATATGAATTAGATGAAGATTTTTCAATTGAAACAGCAGTTGAATTTGGACGTCTTTACAAAAAAAGAATGACAGCTGGAAATTTGAAGCTGTAGGTGTTGGTATGAAAGGTGGTTTAGAGGATTATCTTAAAAAATATAACTGATGAATTATGAATCTTCAAAAATTATGAATCTCGGAAATTATGAATTATAATAATTGCTTCGCATACGGTATGATCGAATGCGAAGAATTCATATTTCTGAAGATTCATAATTCTTGAACATTTCAAATAATAATAATTTCAAAATAAATATAGAATGGCAATTAATTTACAAAAAGGTCAAAGAATCAACCTTGAAAAATCAAATGGTTCAAAACTAACCGACTTTTGTGTTGGTGTGAATTGGGGTGCAATTGAGATGAAAGGTTTCTTAGGTTTTGGTAAAAAACTGGTAGATGTCGACCTTGATTTAAGTTGTATTATGGTAGATGATAACAAACAAATTTGTGATCATCTTTATTCTCCTCTTTACCGTCAAGAAGTACTTGCAAAATTTGGATTACCTATGGGTAAATTGGTGTCAAAAGAAGGCGCATTGCGTCATTCAGGTGATGATTTGGCTGGTGATAAAAATGGCGATGACGGTTTAGATAACGAGATCATTACAGTAGATTTATCGAAAATATCGGCAAACGTTAGCCAAATATTTTTCTTCATCAACAATGTTGGCGAGGAAGATTTTTCAATGATTCCTTATGCTAAAATACGTATGTATGAAGGCACAACACAACGTGTAAAAGAAGTTGTTGCCGAATATAATGTTTCTGCTGAAGCACAGTTTGCCGGAAAAAAAGCAATTGTGATGGCTAAGCTATACAAAAAAGATGGAGAATGGAAATTCAACGCTATTGGAGAAACTTATGATGATCAATTTTTTGGACAAACTGTAGGCTGTATTCTTCAATCACATGTATAATTAGGGTACAGGGCTTCGGAATGGTTAATGATTAATGGTGCTCTTCCGTTTAATATCCGACTGCATCAGCACGAGCCTCGAGTAATGCGAAGCCCTTAACAATTATTAACCATTCCTTAGCACAACCCAATCAAAGCGAAGCCCTATCCCCAAACCCAATTAATTCATTAATAATGAGAAAACTCCCAGTATATTTACTTTTAGATACTTCAGGGTCGATGACTGGTGAACCTATCGAAGCCGTTAAAAATGGCGTACAAGTACTCATTTCTAGTCTTCGTCAAGATCCGTATGCGCTTGAAACCGCCCATTTAAGTGTGATAACATTTAATACATCGGCGCAACAATTGGTGCCTTTAACCGAATTGTCGCTTTTTCAAATGCCCGAAATAAAAGCTTCGGGCTCTACATCCTTAGGAGAAGCACTAACGCTACTTTCGCAAAAAGTAGAACAAGAGGTACAACAATCATCTTATGAAAAGAAAGGTGATTGGAAACCGATTGTGTTTTTAATGACAGACGGAGGTCCTACTGATGATTGGAAACAAGGATTAAAAGATTTTAAGACCCGTAAATTTGGTATTGTGGTAGCCTGTGCCGCTGGTCAAGGTGCTGATGTAAATGTGTTAAAGCAAATTACAGATACAGTGGTGATGTTGGATACTGCCGATAGTTCCACCATTAAAGCCTTTTTCAAATGGGTGTCGGCATCAGTAAGCACTGGAAGCCAAAAAATAGAACAAAATGGACAAGAGCTTGGTGGACTAAGCGAATTACCACCACCTCCACCAGAAGTGAATATTGTTGTATAATGCGTAGCATGCAATGCAATACACATATTCAAACTTGGGGTGCAGCAAACAGCCCTGCTTTTATTATCCAGGCAGGGCTTTGGTGTAAATAAATGGATGAGCTATTTGAGTAGGTCTGCATTAATTTAGGAATAACAAAAATTGAGGAATAATCTAATTAAAAAGATCCATAGAATGGACTTAGAATAAAAAACAGTTTCGCAAATTATAATAGATCGAAACTTTTACACAAAAGTTGAAGACAGCTTACACAAAAACTGAAGACAGACTACAAGACTATAAAAACATCTTCAATCATAAGTCTTAATTACGTCGCATTCATCAGACATCATTGACTTTTCATAGTTATTGTTTCGCCATTCCTTAGGAATGGCGAAATAATAAAACGAATTTTAAAGACTTGCCTCTTTGTCGGGCTATAAAAATATTATCTCGTTTCATGTTGATGCTAATCTATTTTCTTATCGGGCTTCCGCCCGGATGAAATTAAAAGACCCACTACGGGTCTAAAAGGCATCTACGGTATATGAAGAAAGTGCGGAACAGGCTGAATAAAATTTTACATAAGATATTTTCATCGGGCGAAAAAAAGCATCAACAAAAGTCTTAATTTAGGGACGCATGAAAAATGCCTTTGACTTTTCATAGTTATTGTTTCTTCATTCCTTAGGATGTACATTTAATTATTAACAACTGATTTTGAAGCCATGAAAAAAACATATTTGTTGCTAATCTGTATATTGACGTTTAACATGCTATTTGCAAATAAAAACGACACAATTAGCCATACTCAAACACATACATTTGATTACATCGATCCCAAAGTGTATGAAATAATGGATCAATTTGAACAGTACTTGAACAAAAGCGAACTTACTAAAACCCATCAAGAATTGATTAAAATTAGGGCCTCCCAACTCAACCATTGTGGATACTGTCTAAATCTGCATTCACAAGAAGCTTTAAAAGCAGGTGAGTCGGAGGCACGAATTTACATGCTTCCATTATGGAGAAATGTACCGCAATTTTATACTGATGCCGAGTTGGTAATTTTGCAAATGACCGAAGATATTACATTTATCCAAAACGGACTTACTGACGAGACGTATAAAAAAGCCAAAAGTATTTTTACCGAAAAATACATCTCACAAATCATCACCGCGATTATTGTGATTAATGCATGGAATAGAATTGGAATAACAACAAAAATGGAAAGCTTGTGTAAATAAATTCATAATTCCCCATGTAGTACTTAAATATTTATTAAATGAATAATCGGATAGCTTTTATTATCAATCCTGTTTCAGGGACTGCCAATAAAAAACAAATAGCACAGTATATTACTAAGAAAATACCACAAGCCGAAATTTATTTCACCACTTGTGTTGGCGATGCCACACATCAAGCAAAAATATTTGCCGATGCAGGTTATCAAAAAGTGGTGGCGGTGGGTGGCGATGGTACGGTAAACGAAGTGGCTTCGGGTTTAATTCGTACTCCAACCGCCTTAGGTATTGTGCCCTTAGGTTCGGGAAATGGTCTGGCACGTCATTTAGGACTGCCACTTAATGCAGAAAAAGCAGTTGATAGGGTTTGTGATGGTGAAATAGTTTGTATTGATTTTGGATTGATGAACCAACGTGCTTTTTTTTGTACTGCAGGCATAGGTTTCGATGCCAAAGTGGGACGACGATTTGCTAAGGCCCGACATCGAGGTTTACTGGGTTATGCACAGACATCATTGATGGAATATTTCCGACATAGTTCCGAATCCTATAAGATAACAATTGATGGGTTCACGTTTTCTCGAAAAGCATTTTTAATTACCTTTGCCAACGCTTCACAATGGGGTTTTAATGCTCACATTGCACCTAATGCCAGCATTAGTGATGGTTTGTTAGATATGGTGATCCTCTCACCCTTTCCGCTTATCAAAGCACCACTTGTTGGGTTGCGAATGTTTACCAAAAGTATTCACCATTCAAACAACATAGAAGTATTTCAATTCAAAGAAGCAACTATTGAACGTGAACGTCCTGGTTATATCCACCTTGATGGCGAACCTTCGCGAGAATTATCAAAATTACACGTCAGCAATGTCCCACAATCGTTATTTGTGATTGTTCCTAAAAAACCTCAATAAAAAAAGCTAGATTGATTTCGTTTTCTAAAACGAAATCAATCTAGCTTTTTGCTTATCAACTAAGCCAATCTTATTGTACCAATAGCTCTTCTATTTGTAAAAAGATCTACCTGTTCGCTAATCTTCCCAAAGAACTGAAGTTACGACTTCAATAATTCATCCATTTTTGCGAAAAGTTCTGCTTTTGTAGCAGCACCTACGTGTTTGCTAACTACCACTCCTTTTTTCAAAAAAACGATAGTTGGGATATTGCGTACACTAAACTTTGTAGCAATTTCGTTATTGTCATCAACGTCTACTTTTCCTACAATAGCTCGACCTTCATATTCGATAGCTAAGAGGTCAATATTTGGTGCAATTTGTCTACAAGGACCACACCAAGGAGCCCAAAATCAAGTACAACTGGTAAATCACCATCGATTATCTCTGTAAAATTTGTTTTATCTACTACTAATGCCATTTTGATAAAAATTAAATTAATACTATTTTCTGTCTTAACAACAAGCAAAGATAAACAAAGTTCAGCAAAGTTTAATAACTTGGCGTAAAAACAAAAAATTGCGTAACAGTGCGACCTGTTTTATTGAACTAAAGACCTCATCCCTATTGATTGCTTACCTGTCCAGACTTATTTGACACTATCTCTTAGGAATGCAGTAAAATTGCTACTGCTCCCATTGAAATCGGGTGCTAGGTATTTTAGCTAAACTCAATATGCGGTCGACAACAGAATCAATTACTTCTGTCATTTCTTTAGGTTTACGATAAAATGAAGGCGATGCAGGACAGATAATTCCTCCAGCTTCGGTAATGGTTGTCATGTTGCGCAGGTGAATTAAATTGAGAGGCGTTTCTCGGGCAACTAAAATCAATTGACGTCTTTCTTTCAACATCACATCGGCCGATCTGCTGATTAAATCAGATGCCATTCCTGTAGCTATACGCGCCAAAGTCCCCATAGAGCATGGCACGACAATTAAACAATCGTAATTAGATGACCCCGAGGCAAAGGGGGCAAAATAGCTATTATTGGCATATATCTTAAACGGAATTTGGTCTACTGACCCCTTGCCTAATTCGAAGTCGTAGACAATTCGACCTTGATCACTCAAAACTACAGCAATATTCTTAGGATCTATTGAGCTTTTTGTAAGACGCTCTATTAATCGCTGTGCGTAAATTGATCCGCTAGCTCCTGTTATACCAATTGCGATTTTCTTTTCCATATTTTTTGTTCTATCACATTTTATTATGGCATTAAAGACAAGGCTTGTGTCTCTACTCACCAACCACTACCACATGCACTTCTGTTTTTCCGATAAAAATGAGTGCTGCGGTTTTTATATCTGTTCGTCCTTGATAAGGTTGTGCTTGGCTGTATCGAGCCAATTGCGCCAAAGCCTTTTCTTTGATTTCTGGCAAATTAGCACGATCTTTTTCTTTCACATACTTCAATTCAAATAACCATTCGAAAGGAATGTTTGGGAATGTGGGCGTTCTGCACAAATAAATATCGGAATAACCATTGGCGTTCTCTGGTTCGCTGATGGGGTAATAGATTTTACTGGCCAGCAAACGGGTTAACAGAATGGCTTTGATGTATTTTTCGTCAAAGTTCAGCAAGTCCCTATTCGACAATTTCTGGCAAGAATGTCGGTACTGATGTGTTGGATAAAAGCTTGGGCGTCGCCTTGCGTTAGGGAGTTTATGCCACCAGAATAATCAGCACTGTCGAATTGAATATCCGCATTGTCTGTCCGAAGCATCAGATCCAAGTATTCCCAATAAAGCGTTTTGATGGTATAGTTTGGGATCCGAAAGCGCATTTTAGTACCCACAATTCCTTCGATGGTCAGTAAACCCATGTAAAACAAAAGCGAAATAAAGTAACCTGTATCGCCCAAGTTATCAATCGAAAACTTGTTTAATAGATGTCCATCAATATATTCATTCAGAATAATTGATTTCAGTTGGAGTTTGTTTTCGGACTGTGTTGTTAAATTCTTTAACCGATTGTAATCGGTTCGCATGTTTTCGTCATAGATATTGTCTGGAGCCCTCTTCTTTTCCAACTACGAATTGAGGTAATAAAATAGCATGGCAGGATTATACAAACGTTCCGAAGCATGTTGGCTAAACAGATATCCATCGTAATACATTTTAAGTTGTGCGACATTTATCAGTTTCGGATCTACTTTGCAGTGCTCCAATATCGCGTCCAATTCGTTTTGGGTGAAGCCCATCATTTCATTGTAGTTCTCGTCTAGCGTTAAATTAGAAGCAAACATTTTTAACTTCAAGTCATGTGCTGTAATTTCAAAAAGACAGATAAACGAACTTCTAATTTCCGCTTTAAACGACTGAATAAATGATTCAGGAGAACTGGTGTCCAAGCCCGAGAAATCAAAATTCAATATCGCATAACTATTGCGCTCAGGTGTTGGATGTTTCTCTACATAGGTGTCTTTAAACAAAAGATCGAACCGAGATGCTTTATTGATATCGTAATAATAATTGAGTGTAGAAATAAACAAACTCTTCCCAAACTTCCGAGGTCGGATAAAAAAATGATATTTAGTTGATTTCGTTTCTAGCTTTGCAATATATGGTTTTGTTTTATCGACATAGTAATAGTTGTCGTTAATTAATAAACCAAAATCGGAAGTGCCATATGGAAGTCGTTTTGTCATAACAATTGAATTAATGAATTACAAAGATAGTGATTAGTGATTAGTGGTTAGTGAATTTGAGTAGAGATTAGTGTGACCACTACTAATCACTAACCACTACTTGCAATAGTGTTTTGATGGTATGGTTTGGGATCCGAAAGCGCATTGTGATACCCACAATCCCTTCGATGGTGAGTAAACCCATGTAAACCAACAGCGAAATAAAGTAACTGGTGTCGCCCAAGTTGTCAATCGAAAACCTGTTTAACAGATGTCCATCAATATATTCATTCTGAATAATTGACTCCAGCTGGAGTTTGTTTTCGGGCTGTGTTATTAAATTCTTTAACCGATTGTAATCGGTTCGCATGTTTTCGTCATAGATATTGTCTGGTGCTCTTTTGTTTTCAATCCACGAATTGAGGTAATAAAATAGCATGGCGGGGTTATACAAGCGTTCCGAAGCGTAGTTACTAAAAAGATACCCACCGTAATATATTTTAAGTTGTGCAATGTTTATCTGTTGGAGATCTACTTTGCAGTGTTCCAATATCGCATCTAATTCGCTTTGGGTGAAGCCCATCATCTCATTATATTTCTCGCCTAGCGTTAAATTAGAAGCAATATTGAATCCGCTGGTTAAATTGTCCAGCGTTATAGGCGATACGCCCGTAATGAGAATCCGTTTTAAAGATGTTTTCGTCCCTATTTTCAAGGTGGCGTAAAAAGCGCGCACTGTACCATTCACACTAAGCATTTTTTGCCATCGTTACCCATGGCGATTAAGTCGTAGATAAAATGATCGTATTCGTCGACAATCACAAATAAGGGAAGTTTTGCAGATTCGCAAAGCCAAAATACTTCTGATAGACCAATCCCTTCCGCTTTGAAGTAATTGGTGTTTTTAACATCGAAATTGTTTTTGTAGGTTTCAAAAAAAACAGATAAGGCGCGTCTAACTTCATCGTTAAACGACTGGATAAGCAATTCCGAAGAACTGGTGTCCAAGCCCGAGAAATCAAAATTCAACATCGCACAACTGTTCCGCTTGGGGGTGGGATGTGTGCCAATATAGGTATCTTTAAATAAAGAATCGAACTGATCCGCTTTATTGATATCGTAATAATAATTGAGCGTAGAAATAAACAAACTCTTTCCAAACTTCTGAGGTCGGAAAAAGAATTGATAAGGATTGGCTTCGTTTTCTAGCGTTGCAATATATTTTGTTTTATCGACATAGTAATAGTTATCGGTAATTAACTGTCCAAAATCGGAAGTACTGTAAGGAAGTTTCTTTTTCATAACAATTGAATTAATGAATAACAAAGATAGTGATTGTTTCGCAAGTGATGGACATGGGTGTACAACATACAACATTTTCCCTTTTGGGAATTTCGTTTAATGCGCTTCGCTCGCTAGGTGCGAAGCATAAAAAGGTGAGTGCGAAGCATAAAAAGGTCTGTCCTTTTATGCTTCGCACTCACCCTTTTATACTTCACACCTGCCTTTACTCACTCGTGTTTATTTCTTAAGGTGTTCGAGCTGAGACAGTGTGTCCCTTTGTGCGCCTTCGTGCCTTTACTCACTCTTGTTATTTTTTTAAGGTATTCAATATATTTTGTTTTAGGAGTGACACCTAGGCTAAGCACAAGAAGTGATACTTAAAGGCGTTTGGAAAAAAAGGTGTTTGCTCAGGTAAAGGGAGGTGCTCGGGTAAAGGGAGGTGTAAAGGTAAGGGTAAGCGAACTAAAATGGCAGGTTAAGGAGCCTTTTTCTACTTCGCACCAACCTTTTACTCAGAGCACCTACCTTTTACTCCGAGCAAACGCCTTTGTGCGACTTCGTGTGCCTTATTCGCCTTAGTGACACCTAGGCTAAGCGAGTGAAACGAGTGCCTTAGGGGGGTGCTGGTAGTTCCCTTTATTTTAAATCCGCATAATTGGGAAAGATGGTCGGATCTATTTCGCCACCCCAATTACCACCAACAGCCAAATTAAGTATCAAGAAATAGGGCTTATCAAATGGCCAACCCTCGTTAGTAGCTACTCTGCCATTTTCGCCTTTGCGTGATTCGTAAAACAGCTGATCGTCAATATAGAATTTGATGGATTGATCTGTCCATTCAATTCCATATTTATGGAACGAGTTGGCTACATCGTCAAGTCGTTCAAAATGCGTAACCTGGGTACCTTTAATGTGGTTATACAGTAGCGAGTGTAACGAAACGTGTACCATATTGGGATCTTTCCCAACATGTTCCATAATGTCAATTTCGCCCGAAAGTGGCCAATCTTCCGATTTGTCCATAATACTTACCGGCAACATCCAGATGGCAGGCCACGAACCTTTCCCGGCAGGTAGCTTTGCCCGCACTTCGACCTTTCCATACTGAAGTGCTAATTTCTTGTAGGTGGTCAACTTTGCCGATGTGTATTCCGATCCTTCAAAAGATTCTTTCAATGCCACTATGTGCAATTTGCCATCTTTGATATACGAATTGGGTAAAGACGCTTTCTTGTAATATTGTTTTTCGTTATTACCCCAACCATGTCCACCAATATCGTAAGTCCATTTACTGCTGTCAGGTAAACCATCAATTTCAAACTCGTCACTAAAAACGAGTTTCATTTGATGGTCAGGCACGCCATCTGTGCGGAATGGAGCCACAGGCAAATTGCCGTCTACACTAAATATATTCCCTATTGATGTGCTATTGAAACAATAACGCACGCGGGTTGTTGCCGAAATTGTTTTTGCCGAAACAACAATTGTCGATCCCACCACTTTTGCTTTAAAGGGAATGGCTTTGCCATCGGCTTCGGTAACTTCCAGTCCAATTATTTTGTCACCCTTCATTTTCAAGCCTTGTTCGGCATCATTGAAGTGTAAAACCAATTCATTCTTTCTTACTTCCATTCTGTTATATGTAGGACTTTTGTAGCCTTTAATCGGCATTTTATAGGTTTCGGCTAAGGCTACATTGGCTAGACGCAAACCTACATTTTGCTTATCAATAGGGTGGATATCTTTTATATTATCGACAAGGTCGTTCACCACTATCATACCTGCATTGGGTAATTCCACGGCAGTTTGGGCTTGTTGCTCGCGCAGTAGTGCTGGTTTTTCGTTGGTGTCGCCATAAGTGTAAGGGGCTATTTGTACAAAATAAAACGGAAAATCATTTTGATTTGCTATTCGCCATTGGCCTACCATTGTTTTGATTAACAGATTATAATGGGTGTAATTATCGATATTCGATTCGCCTTGATACCATAATGCGCCTGCAATGCGGTAACGGATAATGGGGTTAATCATTTGGTTATATAGCACACCGCTTTCTATTGGCCACCACTCGAATTGTTTGCTAGGTTTGTCGGCATTCAGCAAGGGGTTATTTTCGACAGCCCGCTGTGGTGTCCAAACTTCGGCAGGCGTTCCTCCCCAAGCAGATACAATTAAGCCTACAGGAACGTTCATTTCTTTTTGTAATTTTCGAGCAAAGAAATAAGCTACTGCACTGTTACGCCGCATGGTTTCGGGAGTACAGCTTTGCCATTCGCCTTCGCAATCGTTTTGTGGATCATTGGCACCTCGATTGGCAACTTTAAAGAATCGGATATTGGGATAATTAGCTTCCATTAATTTCTTTATCCTTATCTACTAAGCCACTGTTGGCTGTCCATTCCATATTCGATTGTCCGCTACATAGCCAAACTTCGCCAAACAGAATATTTTTTAAGGTGATGGTATTCGATCCAATAAGTGTGAGTGTATACGGAACCGCCAGCTTTTGGGATGGGCAGGGCAGTTGTCCATCTTCCATTCGATGAAGGGATTTTCACTTTGATGGTGTCCGTCCCCATCCAACTCCCAATTATTTTGATGGTCTCCCCTGCCCTACCCTGCCCCCAAAATGGTGCTTGGCTGTTTTGTTGCAACACCATGCCATCGCAAAAGATAGACGGTAAACTAATTTGGGCTTTCAGCAGATAAGCCGATGATAAAAAAAGAATGAGAAATGCTATTCTCTGAAATGTTTTCATTGCTATTTGTTTTAGAAATTTGTATTTATGGGTTCTGTTTCACGCTCTGCAGTTTCACGCTCTGCAGTTTCACGCTCTACAGTTTCATGCTCTACAGTTTCATGCTCTACAGTTTCACGCAAAGACGCAAAGAGGGGACACGCAAAGGGCGCAAAGGAGACTGAGGTCACGTCCTACCGTTTACCGTTTCACGCTCTACAGTTTCACGCAAAGACGCAAAGAGGGGACACGCAAAGGGCGCAAAGGGGACTGGTCACGTCCTACCGTTTACCGTTTCACGCTCTACAGTTTCACGCAAAGACGCAAAGGAGAGACACGCAAAGGGCGCAAAGGGAGGTCACGTCCTACCGTTTCACACAAAGATGCAAAGGAGACTTAAAGTCACTAAGGATCTTGAGTGATGCCGCCTTTGCGCCCTTTGCGTGTCTCCCCCTTGCGTCTTTGCGTGAAACAACTGAGCGTGAAACAACAGTAGATGAAACAACAGAGCGATGGCTATAAGTTATTTACAATTCGATGAATTCCGTTCTTTAATATTGTTGTGTTAAAATTGATCAATAAGCCTAACCTCAAATCGGATAATTTTAAATAAGTGAGTAGTTGAGTGAAATGAATAGGGGCCAGATTGTCAACCGATTTTATTTCTATAATAACCTTGTCTTCAACCAGCAAATCGATTCTGTAACCTACATCTTGCCTCATTTCTTTATATATGAATGGCATTGACAGTTGTCGTTTCACATCAAACCCTAATTCTTTTAAGTCATAGGCTAATGCTACTTCTAAGGCAGACTCAAATAATCCTGCACCAATATTTTTATGGAGTTCGATGGCGTCTCCGATTATTTTATAAGCTATTTCGTTTTCAGTCATGTCTTTCGATTTTGTTTTGCACAAAGTTAGTAAAGTTTTTATTTCACGCAAAGAGTTTTATTCCGTTTTCTGTTTCACGCTTTGTTTCACGCTTTGTTTCACGCTTTGTTTCACGCTTTGTTTCACGCTTTGTTTCACGCCTTGTTTCACACTTTGTTTCACACTTTGTTTCACGCTTTGTTTCACGCTTTGTTTCACGCAAAAGACGCGAAACAAAGGCGTGCAAAGGGGAATTATCCTACCTTTGCGCCCTTTGCGTGTCTCCCTTTGCGTCTTTGCGTGAAACAAAACAAAACTCTTTGCGTGAAAGAAAGCTCTTTGCGTGAAACAACGACCGGTACAAAAAGACTCGCTTCGCCTTCAATTTATCACTGATAAATACACTTTAAAATAAAAGAAAAATCAAGTATTTAAAACTATCAAACTCCATTTTACAAGCTTATATTCACTTGCACTTCAACACTTTTACCCATCCCAAAACAGCGGCGCAACTTTAACTAGAAGTATCTTATTTTAGATTGTCAATTAGAGAATACTTCACATACCTTATATATGCACTGCAATTATTTGATAAAGCTACTGAATGAGGCTTACATTTTGGTCAAGTTGTGCGCATAAGTTGGTAGAGTTGTGCGCACAAGTCATGCAAGTTGTGCGCACAACTTACTATAGTTGTGCGCACAACTCTACCAACTTGTGCGCACAACTTAATCAACTTATGCGCATAACTTGACCAAAATTTGAGGTCATTCAGTACGCAACTAATTGACAATCAGCATCATTATTCTTGACACCCATCGTAAGGAATGCATATTTTGACGACCTCCTTAGCTGAATCGCACAAATCAATACCTGAAGTGGCTATACAGGGCTTGTAGCAAAACAAAAAGTTTTTATTTACTTCCGCGGGCTATTTCAAGGGTTTAAATTAGTGACAATAGCCATATTTTAGTGATTTTGACAATTAAAGCATCTTTTTAGTGTAAGTATTATACAACAACAGCTAGTGTTTAAATGATATGAAAATGGAGGTACTTGAGTGATAGGATAGACGCTTACAGGTGCTGCGCACGCTGTGAGGTCTGCTCGGCATCAGCTTGCCGCAAGTTTACGGTTAAATGCCAGTAGATCTTCCGATCAGACCTGACAGCGTGCGCAGCACCTGTAAGCGTCAATCCGAATTGATCAGATAAATACAAAAGGTCCAATATCGACAAACAAATTGATCTGTTTGTCGATATTGGACCTTTAAAATCCATTAAACTACGATGTAAGTATGATACCTCTATTCAGTATCGTCAGTGCTTTCGTTTATTTTCTTGTATTGCAAATTCCCTAGAATACGCTTCACTTCAGGACCCGGTGCAAATAACAATTGAACTTTACGGATGTTTTTTGACGAAACGGTAGCTGCCGTTGCTTCGCCAGAAGCAAGTACCGAGGCCTTAAAAGTACCTAAATCACCGAGGCAAACCATTTTACCATCAACAACTAATTTTGGTACAATGTTTACCAAAGCTTCCAATACGCCCATTACATCGCCGGGCGAGAAAGAGGAGGTTAAGGAAATATCTTCGGCTAAGGCTCGTAATGGATATTTCCGACTTTGAGGTGCGGCTGGATAAAACTTTCGAGCAGCAGTAAGATCCTGCGGATTGTTACGTGTAATTACTTTGAAATTAAAAACCATTGTCGTTAATATTAGGTTAAACTTTATTTTGATAGTGCGAGCCTACTCGCTTTCGTTTCTTGTTTCTCGCTGTTTCTTGTTGTTTTTTGTTTTTATTTTTTCTCATTTCGCCATTTCTCGCCATTTCTCGCAAAGACGCAAAGGGCGACACGGTAGAGTAGAGAGATGGGATCCTCATTTAAGGTTGTCCCAACTCCCCTCGTCAAACCGTACGTGAGGTTTTCCCTCATACGGCTTTCCTGCATAGTTCGTCAAGAGTTACACAGATTTAACAGATTAATCGCAGGTTGAGTGTGTTATGGATCAGTACCAACTTTATTATTATTTTGATTAATATCCACGAGCTATCACGTCTACAGATGCTACTCTACCTTTGGCTTCTCCCACTGCTTGGCTTTTTGATATAACTTCGTCTGAAATGTTTGTAATATGTACTATCGAAATATGAATACTTCTACAGTTTGTCTCTTTGTAGACTTATCGTCAGTTAAAAAAACTATTAAACACTAAATATGAAATTTCTATACAGCAGAACCCCTTCGCTACTCTCGCTTTTACCTTTTCGAGGATCATCACTACTATGGGTTCATCCGACTCCCTCATCTGCACATAGACTTATGCAATGGTCGGGGATCCCACGTTCATACGTTACCTTAAATAGCACGCAACAGGATACTACTCCGGACAGTCCAAGTAAGTTATGCTCATATAAGGGGGTACATTTTATCTTTCACGCTCCCTTGTCATACTTGGTGGCAGGTTTCAGCATCTTTGGAGGATTGACCACTGTCATTAGCGTAACGAAGCCTAACTCCTGCGACTTACTATTTCACTCAACACATGCTTTACATTCCAATTATTTGTTACTGTAATGTGTCGGCTTCAGCCTGATGAGCCAATTGGGCTGTTTGTAACTTTCATACAAATAGGTATTAATAAATATTAAATAAATATATAAACGTATGCCTCGTGGCACACCAAAGAGCGCAAAGGGTAGAGTATCAGCACCAGCTTTTTTACTTTGATCCTGTCTTTGCGTCCTTTGGTGTGTCAGCTTTTTTACTTCGATCTTGTCTTTGCGTCCTTTGCGTGCCTATCTTTGCGCCTTTGCGTGAAACAACGTGAAACAGCGTGAAACAGCGTGAAACAACGAGAAACAACGAGAAACAGCGAGCGAAGCAAGTACATATTACAAAATTACAATTTTATCTGACATCTTTTATTCAAAATGCCTACATTTGTGGCAGATCTACAATAAACTGCCGAAAAATGAATAATATCGAACGTAACCGTGTGCTAATTGCGTCCATGACAAAGTCGGAAAAGCGGAGTTATCAATTGTTTTGTGGAACACAAAATACTGACAAAGCCTATGGGTTGCTTTTTGATTTAATTGAGAGATCGACATTAGAACAATCAAGGGATATTGGTATTTTGTTTGCCGAATTAAGTGGAGGCAAAAACTTAGAGATCGCTGCAGTTTACCTGTACCAACAATTGCTGGAGTTTTTAGCCAACAATAAACCGGGGCATCGTATTCAATCAAAATTATTTAGATTGATTGAGCAAGCCAACGTTTTATTTGATCGCAAATTGATAGATGAGGCTTTTGAAGAACTGAACGAGGCCAGTAGATTGGCCACCTTATATGAAAACGACATACTGCTTGCATTGATTTTACGAACAGAAATGTTTTACCTCAGTTCGTTAGGTTTTCAAAATCTTAGCGAAAAAGAGTTGGTGAATAAGCAAATGAAGTTGTTGGCACAAATGAAGCAATCAAGATCAATTAGCCAATTTATTTTCTTAACCGATATCCTGAATCATCGCTTGCTACACAAGCCTATGAGCGATTTGCATACGAAACGAATTGAATTAAACGATTTGGTGATGAGTGAATTAAATTTAATTTCGAACAATCATTCGGTAAGTATACATGCCGAAAAATTACATCTTTTATTTCAATCAACCTATTCGTTAGAGGTCAATAATTGCGAATCGGCTGTACGAAATTACACACGGCTTATTGATATGTTTGGCGAAAATCCACATTTATTACACGAACCAATTTATTATCTAAGTGCTATTGATGGTGTTTTAGACAGTCTGCTAAGTATGGGAATGTACAACGAAATGCAGCATTTTATGGTGAAGTTGCATGAATTGAACGAGGCGAAGCATACCAGTAATTTCACCCTGAAAATGGCCTGGCTCAGCTATTATTATCAACTCACCATTTGCTTACACACCAAAACGGCTACTGATAGCGTGCAAGCCGAATTTGACTATCTGTTCAAAAAAATCATCTATCTACCTCTTGATATTCAATTGCAATTTTATTTAACCAACGCTTTAGTGCTGTTGTCAAATGGTGAATATAAGGCAGCTTATAAGATGATTAAAAAGATTTTATCTGAAGGAAAATTGTTTTATCGCTTACCAATGTTCCGAATTGTACGCTTAACCAATTTAATCATTCAAGCTGAATTGTGTGATTATCAATTTGTAGAGAACGAAATAGCTGCTTTAAAACGAAACTTTAAGACAGAACGATTGAGTAAAACCGAACTCCTAGTATTCAAATTAGTCCAAGCATATCCTTTGCCCAAATCAGATACGGGTCGACTAAAGTTATGGAAATCATTCAAAAGAAAAATCAATCTAATCAATAACGACAAATTTGAACGTCGTTTATTGAAGTTCTTTAATTTTGTAGATTATATAGAAACCAAACTAAATAAATCTTAGGAATGGCAAAACCTACTCGCTTCGCTTGCTTTCGTTTCACACTGCCTCAACTCAAACACCTTAAAACAAACACGAGTGAGTAAAGATGGGAAGCCAAGCTGAATAGTGGTCAATCAATACTCAAAATAGATTCGTATTTGTTCGCCTTGCGCAGGGAGAAGGATTTTATTGATGAGCAATTCTTCAATATTGCCAATCGCTTTCTTGAAATCGCGATAAGTAAGTATATTCTTGGCTAGATGAGGCGGAACGTAGGGATGTTTCCGTAACTCAAATTCGTTCACTTGATTGATCTTTATTTTCCGGATCCGATTGGTGTCAATTTGTATTTGTGAAGCAAATAGTGCTAAGCGATCGGCATCAATTCCTTTAATTTCGAGTAGTTGCTTGGTGTGGTAGAAGCCTCCCAATCGCTGACGGTATTCAACTATCCGCATAGCATAATACGACCCGATTCCTCGCAACTGGATAAGCTGGGTGGTATCGGCGGTGTTGAGTTCGATGGTACGTATTTTTATCGGTTCTGTTTTCTTTGGGACTATTTCGCTTATTTGGATAAATGAAGCTAGTTTTTCCTTCATTTTATCGGACACTACAAAGAGTTTGTTGAAATCGTCACTGCTCCGGAATACACCTTTGTTTCTGTATTTTAGAATAACAGCTGTCTGCTTGGGAGAAAATCCTAATTGTAAGAAACCTAAGGAATCAAGCGTGTTAGGATCAAAAATAAAGGGTTCAGGATCAGCTGGTGTTTCTTTTTGTGTCCAGGTTTTCGGAGTCCATGCTGTTCGGGGGTATTTGTTGGCATATGCTTGTTCACGGGCGAATTGCTGTGCTGCAATTTCTTTCTGCAATTGCTCCATTTCAGCTTTTAGTTGGTCTAGGTTTTCGACGGGCGGATCTTGTTTTGGAAAATAGTAGGGTATGATGATTACCGCAACTAAAATAACGAGTAATACCGAAATTGCGTTCCGTTCTCCAGAGTTTCGTTTTTAGGTAATTCGTTAAACAAAATTGCGGTAAGTCTTTTATAGGGTATCAATCTTATTTTGGATAATAATTTTATAAAACCAGACGTGTTGGCATCATTTGAATAACGAAATGCAACAGCAGGAAGACCTATTCCCATTGCTATTTTTTCAAATTCGCGTTGCGAAACTTTATATACATAATTGCCTACAACTTCAAAAGAGAATCTATTCCCCCAATACTTCTTACTTCGAGTAGGATTCTTTTTAGTGTCTAGTAAATTGCATAAAAGGACTAAAAATGGTATTTTCATAAAAGGGTCAAGCGGTTCTTGAAAAATGATGCCTTTTTTTGCACATCTGAGCATTTCGTATACCGCAATATATGGACGAGGAAAATGATGGTAAGCTTCACGACATGAAATAAAGTCAAAAGAATTATCTGACAAATCAAGTTTCTCTGCATTCAATTTTAGAAAAGCCTCTATGTACCCCTCACTAAGTGCTAATTTTAGAAAAGAGGCTTCAATATCTCCTGCAGTTGCGTGTTTAACTTTTGGACGTAAAAAAGCGGCATCGTTACCCAAACAATCTCCCAACGTCAACCATTTATCATTCAAATCAAGACAAGGGAGTAAAAACGAATGATCGGTGATGACTCGTTTATGAACCTCTTCAAGCTTTTTTAACTTAAGTTCAAGTTCAGGAAATCTAGTTTGTAACCAGTTTTCATGTTTAGCATAACTTTTTTCTGTATTCATTTTGTTATTTTATTATTTTATTACTTACACTCCGAATGAAACTCAATAACTTAAATGTACGATATTGTATAACCTTGGGTGAGAAAAAAAAAACAGTACCCAACATATTTATTATATCTGCACTCCATTTAAAATCAAGCTGAAACATAGTTAATGCCTTGAACTGTGCAAAAGATATATTTGCATCTTTTATTGCTTTGTACCGGATAAATATATACCACCTAAGATAATATCCATAAACATAATGAAGTCTAAATGAGTTATTACTCACCAAATCTTCACAAATGATATTAAAACCAGTAATGTAGTTATTGACGTTTTTGAGAGAGAAGTTGGTATAGAGTGTATTGTTTCGCACATGATAAATGTAAGTCGTTTCCTGAATAATCTTCACCTCTTTACATTTCATCATCACTTGGTATGTCCATAAATAATCTTCGTGTATAAGACCTGGCATAAAGTACAGATGAAATTTTAATAAAAAGTTTTTTTTTATCAGTTTATTCCATGCCATGTCGTAAATATTGGACTTAAAATAAGCTTGCCGAATTTGATCACCACACAGAATCTGATCTTTTTTTTTAAAAATGAATTTCTTATCAGATCTTTCAACTCCTCCAATAACTAATTCCGTGTCTATGTTTATTTCATCAACTAAAAGACGAATACAGTTACTACAAATCTCATCATCACTATCTAAAAAATATAAAAACGCTCCGTTTGCATGATCAATACCTGTATTACGGGCTGCAGATAATCCTTTATTTGAAGAGTGCTCAATAATTGACACTTGTCTATTAGGATACTGATCTAGAATATCATTTACTATCTCGAATGATTTATCAGGTGTACAATCGTTCACTAAAATTATTTCAATGTTTTTATACGATTGATGAAGTACCGATAACAAACAGCGGGCAATGTACTCTTCAACTTTATAAACAGGAATAATTATCGAGATTAGCATAGAAATGAATTTACTTTGTCCTC
>JAGWCC010001310.1:0-33880 GCA_022651775.1 Drusus annulatus
GGAGTATGTGTCAAGACAAAGTTGTGTGACAGTATATCCTTCTGCCCACCCTTGTGATATTTAACTACTTATTTAGTTTTTTTTTTTTTTTTTAAACCATTTTTTTATCACTAAATAATATTTTTAATAATTATTAATTACCCAATTCGTGGTGGCGCAGCTCTGTATTTGAGTTCCTTATTAACCTCTCTGTGCCACCCAGTTCTTCCATAAATCTAACCAAACCTAACCTAACCCAACCCAACCTTGATCTACCCATCGATGAGGTAGGTCATCAAGGCCTTGGAGTGAGAATATATATGGAGAGAGAGCTAAATATTTTTACCCAACCTGTACAAATTTACGATAAATCACTTTCTCAGGGTTTCTTTGTCGTAAACCATGAGAGAAAGAAACAAGATAAGTTGTCACATAATATCGCACCACTTGTAGGTATGCAAGCATGTTTTTCATCTCCTGCGTCTCCGCCAGCGACTCTGCTATGAGAAAGTGGTTATGCAAATAAGCAAAACATTACGTCGACATGTGCTCTGAATGGAAGTAAAAAGGTGTGTCCATGAAAAGCCTAGCCACGCCCGAGTAACGAAAAAAATATCTTTTTTTCTGACTACACTGTTGCGCAAAGCTATCCCTCCTGGTATATTATTGCTCTGATGTACTCGTATAGACTCTAGACCTTCTCCCCGTATTTCCAATGATTTCTGTTTTGGGTTAGGGTCTTCCATTTTACTCCTCAGCTTTAAAAAATTCTTTGCTCCATCTACGTTGCGGCCTGCCGGGCTTTTTCCTTGTGGTCTATTATAGTTTAACCCTCTTACGTATTAGATTTTTATGCACTCGTACAGCGTTGGTTTAGTTACACCAGACGTAAGCTGTTAAATTGCAGACGCATAAAGGCTGATTCAAACCAACGTCCGGTTCCGCTCAGTGCCGATATTGTTCCGCAAGAAAACTTATTGATATGGTATGAATATCAATCAGGGTAATAATGCCAAGACAAATTTGTGTGGCAGTATATCCTTCTGCCCACCCTTGTGATATTTAAATAATATTTATTTAGTTAAAAAATATTATTTAGTGATAAAAAAAATGGTTTAAAAAAAACCATTTTTTTATCACTAAATAATATTTTTATTAATTAAAAATAATTATTTAACTAAATAAGTAGTTAAAATATCACAAGGGTGGGCAGAAGGATATACTGCCGCATAAATTTGTCTTGGCACATACTCCTTGATCGATATTCATACCATATCAATAAGTTTTCTTGCGGAACAATATCGACACTGAGCGGAACCGGACGTTGGTGTGAATCAGCCATAAGCCGTGGTAATAAGGCAAGTTTTTTTTCTATTCTGACGTTACACCACGAGTAAGATTTAAACCTTGTTTGTAAGTAAGGGGGTAACAGTGTATTACACTTAAATTTCAGCTCGATCTGCCCACTCTCATTTCATTTCCGCCATTCGAGAGAATAATGAAGAATTGTTTATACTTTGATCGATTTTATTTACCTAACTAAGTGAGTAACCCAGTAATGTGAGTAATGATCAATCGTGTAATTACAATCTTTATAAATGAATTCATTAATAAAACATCGTAAAACTATTACTCTTATGCAATTACGCATAAAATATGATAAGTAAATAATAACCAATGCACGTATTGGTACATATTATCACGCAGGCATAGAACACTCTGATGTAACATTTAATAGTGAATAATAAGATTTAATCATTGACGTCAGAGAAACATGAAGATTTCGGAAGAGTTGTTTGACCAAAAATTTTAATATTGTTAATTTATTACGAGAGAGAGATAATAGGCCAGCACCCCTGTCCAGTGTCTTTTAATTTTCCGATTCTACGAATTCTCTCATTTTTTCTTTTCGCAACAAGTCGAGAGGAACGTTGAGTTGTTGGGCGGTTCAGTTATTTGTGAAAAGCTTTTGAATCGTCTCAGTTTCTTTTTAAAACAACTGAAACGGTTTCAGTTACTTAACGTATTATTTATATATTTTTTAGTTTCGAATTATTTTTTTTTTGTATTGAAAATAAAAAAATTAACACAACGGATTTACTATGCTGTTATTTATTTGGGTAACCTTCAAATAGTGCCTAGTTATACAGGTAGGTACTTAACTATAAACAGTGTTTCATAAAAAGTACTTAAAACCGTGATCATTGAGCTCAATGCAGACGAACATCGAATAAGTTAACTCGTCAATTCCTAGTGATAAAACGATGTACTACAGCAGCCAAAACTATCCAACAGCGAGTGGTTTGTGACGCCATGAAATTTGCACACATTTTTCTCTCTGGAATTTCTAGGACAGTGCAACTAATTTTTAGTACACAACTTATTTTCCACCATGAGTTTGAAATATTTTTTTTATCTGTGAATTTTTTTAATTATAAATAAACATGTTTTTCAATTATTCAAAAAGTTTAAAAGATTTAGAAAACAATGTGTTGAAAGGCGAACGAAGTCGGGTAGTAACTACTAATTATTTTACAAACCTGTTTATACATAATGTATTACCAACATTTATCGTGGTTTTAAAAAACAAATAATTTGTGTAATGGTCTCTCCTATTTAAATAATTATTGGAAGAATCTGTACAATGGTCGAATAATGTATCAATATCTTACATTCGTACAACCGTTTTAAGTTTAAAGTACGAATTTATAATTCAACCTGAAGCTAACCATGACCGTGCCTACAAATATGTATATTTAAATATTAAATAATAAATGTACTGTGTTTAGGTAAAATGCGTTATTCCAATTTGTTTGCAAGCAAACTTAGGTCTAGTGGTTTGAACCACTGTTACATTTTACACTGTCGCAAATTTATGATTAGCACCATCATGACTTTTTTACTGTTACCACTTCAAATAATCGCCCCCGCTAACCATCGATTCTCGGTCCGTTTCAGCATTTGTTAAAATTATGTTCAGGTGCCAAGCATAATAGCATGCCCGTTATGTTATCAGTGTTATCACTAAGGCCTAAATTTCTTTGAAAAAAAGGTGGAATAACGCCTTTCACCTAAAAACAGTCGATATCAGACACAAACGAACAGATGATGGTACTTTCTTACATGTTCACTTCTTCGCGCGCGCTTCTTTACAGGTAATATAATCAATATGTAGCAAGGATCAGAATAGGTTTATTGCAAGCACCCTGATGGAAGTTATGATCGCCCTTTCTTACATACGAGGCGAAACCGAACCGATGCGCATGCGCACGTGTACTGCCGCAGGTTTCTTACTTTGGGAAAAAATCCCAGTATCCGGGGAAAAATCTAATTACTTCTATATTCATATTATATTTTCGGTAATATTCTTTAATATGTTTTATGCGTCTAATTTTCAATTCATATAGAGAAGTAGCAGATTTTAATAGAACTTCGTTAACTTTATTGAGATATAAATTTCTAATTAAACATAAACATAGATTTTAAACAAAATCTTGTGAAACACGAAGCCGGTCAATATTTGTTCGGGAATGTTCGTTTGCAAGTTCGGGTCTACGAGCGAAACCAGGAGCCAATACATTTTAAGTAATATCCTAAAATAAACTTTTGGCGGAATTATTTAAAAAATGCGATGAGGGTGACACAAACGACAAAAATTATAACTATTTTAACAAATTTTCATAATATCGTCTTTGCGTCTAGACCAGTCATTCCCAAAGTGGTCTATATCGACCCTCAGGGGTCGATTCCGACCTGCAAGGGGTCCACGTCAATGAAAAAAAAATTTTGGGGTGGATGAGACTTAAATGGGGGTCCACGAGAAAGGATTCCTTTTAGGCAGGCCTTCACCAAAATGTTGGCTTCCCGCAAATGTAATAATCCGCCGCACAGATAGTACCTATGTAGGTACTTACGCAATACTCTTATAATATACATTAATCTCCTAATTATACTATTTTTTTGGGGAGGATATTTTGTCGATTTGCACTTTTTAGTACTTTTCGATTTCAAATCTCTACCGACTAGTGCTTTTTTTCGGAGAGGATTTTTTGTAAGATTTACCGACTAGTACTATTTTTTAGCGAGTTCGACTTCTGAGTGTTCATGAAGGGTTCATTTCAAAGAACTAGCAATTCTCAAAGCGTACAAAACTTTTTTTATCCCAAGTAAAACTTCAATTGAGTGTTCAGGGGGTCTATACAAAACAAAAATTGGCAAGTGGTCCCAAAAAAAAAAATTATCCCAACGCTAAAAAAAAACAATATGAGAAAACAGGGAAAATCGGCAAGTGGTCTACGGGGCAAAAAAGTTTGGGAACCTCTGGTCTAGACTCTAGACAGACACCTCCTTGTCAATTATTGGGTCTAACCGTACTAGCGACTTGCGAATGGTGCAAAAGTCAATACACTTTCATTATTTATATCCGAGTACAGGCAATAACAATGAACTGGAAATATAAAACACTAGCTGTACCCGTGGAAAATCACGGGATGTGTAACTAGAATTGCCAAGATATATATTTTTAGTTCCATTTCAAATATAGAATAATATTTTCTAAAATACATTATAAAGGTACTTTATTAGGTAGGTATGAATTTAAAAATAATTATTTTTAATTTCAATTAACATCAGTTCCAAATTTTGAAAAGTTCATACTCGTACAGATGTACGTACTCCAAGGGAAATTATTTTTAGTTAATTCGTTTTTTTTATTATTAACAATCGTTTAAATTAGCGATTTAAAAAATTAAACTCTAAGTTTTAATTTTTTTAAATTACCTTTTCATTTGGTTCCTTCTCTAATCAGTGGTTGGTTATCATCAGGGCAATCTCCACCCTGCATAGTGTAGCCCGAAGTAACCGAGTGGAGCTACACTCATGCCAGTTTAGGTTTCAATGCTATGACATACGCCACCCTTTTGGATGTTTTTTTTTGTGTGTGGTAGAGTTTTGCAATTTTTGACAATCCGATTAAATTTTTCTAAATTACTTACCAGATATTTTGATGATACACCTACGATACGAGCTTCCACTTTAGATTGTTTGAATAGTCGAAATAATTCTGTGTCGAAACATTTCGAATCAATCATCCCTTCTTTCATTCTTCGTCGTCGTCTTTGCGGGAGAGAAATCATTTGATAATACATATTTCGAAGACAATCACATTTGGACCATCAAATTATTCAAATGTCACAGAAAAAACATTTAAAAAAATCATATTTAAAGAATTTTCAAATAAAAATACTAGTTAATAGCTTAGCATAACTTGTTTCGTAAGGAATAGGGATTTTTCCGAGGGTAAATCTTCCCAAGGTCTTTACGAAGAATTCTTCAGTGCCTTTACTTAGTCATATTACACATACGGTACTGCGATGACTGCTATAGCAAAGCTGTGTAAAAAGTAACAAAGCAAAAGTCTCTTCTTTGTCTTTGTAGAGGAATAAGCCTTACTCACTCGTAAAATATGTTGCAACTGCCTTAGATAAGATAAAGTAGATTGATTTAGCTTAATACAAGGCAGTTTACTTTGTTGTAATTGATGTTTATACATTTCCTATTACTTGTTTTTTTTTTTATCTAGGATAGTTACAGCTGGGATCTGCGATGACGTCTAGATACGATTTGTTTATATACATTACTCGCTTATTTCAACAAAACTATATTTTGACTTATGCGACACTTATTTAAATTAAACAATACCTTGACTTGTGACTTGTGTGTTGGCTGTTTCTTTGTTAAACCGGGATCAAACAAAACGTCAGAGCACATGCCATAAATACCTACTTGTCCAACCATATTCATGAATACAGCAAGTGTAATAATTGTTATGATTCAACGGCGAGCTCAATCACAGTTGAACCCAGCCCGGTGCATCGAGTGCACGTGTACTGAATGGCCTTCCACTTGATATGATTACGTATTTGGGACATTAAAGTGCACTCTCTTACGTCCCGAGCTCCAGTGCGCATGCACCCAACGAACTTCCATCTATTGACGAAGAGCGAGCGAGAAAACAGTCATATTGCTGTTTCCTTGAATGTCCAGAAAACAGGGCTGCATTCCCTCTATACAATAGAACATGATTAAATATTATTACCTCTAAAAATTCAACTGGCTGACAAATAGTGACTGCAATAAAAATTGTACTGCATTGTGCATGCTCCTCTCTTAACCTTAGAGTAACAAAATATAGAGACCTCACTTTGCGAAATGTTGAAGCAAGTATTTGACCAAGCTTGACCAAGGAGGTGTGGCCTATAAACTGCCGGCGAATGGAAGGCGAAGAAAACCGCAAAGATAAACATTATTCAGTCTATCTGTTCGCCAACAATTTAGCGTTGGCACCATGAGGAAGAAAGAGACCGGGATACATTCAGAAGCCGTACAAAAAGGGGGTTTCCCGTTCTTAAAAAAAATCTGAAGTTCTCGTTTATCTCTCTAAGTAAAACATTAAAAATGCATTAAAACTCATTTCAAACGGAAGTTTATTATATTGAAATGAATAGTTCAAAGATTGATTAAATATTGGTGTAAGTTACTAGTTGTTTTGTAGGTTTGGATGTTAAATATTTGAGATCAAACTAAAAAAGACGAATTCTTTGAGACATACCTATGAAAACTGTTTTTTTTTGTCCTTTTGTACTTCGGTTGAAGCATCCATCAACTGCACATATAGCCATATCGTTTTTTGAAAATTGCGCTAAATTCACTTAAGTTATGATATTTTTACGCACATTTTACTGTCGGCTCGACTTGACATAAGTGATCAGTGTGAAGTTCGTCCACATAAAAAAAACTGCTTACACAGCGTTTAGCCCGCCCCAAATCGTATCTTTTAACAGCAATTAATGATAATAATAAATGGATAACTTTTATAGCGCCGTTTTTGTGGGAAAATCACCTTAAGGGCGCTGTATTGTCTCTTTTTCTCATACGTTTATAGAACCGAGCATAAAAAGAGAGCTATATTTTGTGAGTATGTCAACGATTTGACTCATATTAGGACGGTCTCTCTATATTGTTACTCTAAGCTCTTACCCTAACCTAACCTAACCTAACCTTATCTAACCTAATCCAACCCAACCGAGAGAACATATGTGGATATCAGCCAAATGCAGCAATAAAAGAAGAGGAACGCTGTTGGGTTAGGTTAGGTTAAAGGAGGCGTGCGTGATGCGATCGTGAGCATGTCGATACAGCCACACAAATCCTTTCAGTTTTACTTTCGATTGTGTTTTGTGTCTCTATAACAGTCACGTTCAAAATATGCTTATCATTTCTGCAATCGTTCTGTGAAATATCTATGCCAAAAGGATGAAATGCGTAAAAGGAAATGGAATGCAGGCGGCAATACATTGTTTATCATATATTGTTTGACTGACGGCGATAAAATTCATTATAAAGATCTGCGTAAACAAGTCAAAAACACGTTTTGAAGACGGTATCAGTTGTAGCCATGTACAACTAGACCGTTGATGTCCATAGGATAACTCATAGTGTGAAGACGTGCATGTAAACAGTAATTATGCGTACCATGGCTACCACTAACATCGTACACAGTGCGTTTTTGACGTTGTGTGTACCTTACACCGTGGAAGAAGGAATGGCTTTCCCCATGTAATGGTAAAAGCTTTGGCGCTGGACAAAGAGGTCAATATGTTTTTTTTCAAATATTACAAGGGACAATTGAATTGATTCTGTGTCGGACGTACATGGTCCACGACAAATGTGTAGCGTTAAGATTATTTATATTATTTAGAAATGTTGATAAATCATTGTAATGTATATTTCTCCCGGCTTGATAAAGCCCGAATGACGCAAAGCAATCGCCTCTTCGGGGCAGGTCAGCCAGACTAAGGCAACAACAAGCGGGATGACGGGCGCGTAGCGCGGCTTGATCCCGGCCGGCCTATCTCATCTTTGCGTGAGCGGTTCTGGGAGAAAATTAATCTGTCTAACCCTTTCACGGGGGCCAGGTTAATCACCCGGCCAAATAAAATATACCGGAGTGATAACTCGGCCCCCAGCTACACAACTGTCATGTTATTATGTATGTAAATGTTAGGATAAGTTAGTTATTAAGAGTTTAGCCCCCAAAAACCGGGCATTATTTCTAATTTGAATATTTGTACTTCTTTTGTGAATTTAATAAAAATGATAGAGGGGCGAAATAAAGTTGAGGTGAAAGCTGGTGAAAAGGAGAAAGGGATAGATTGCTAAAATCTATCCCACAAAATTGCCAGCGACCTGGAAGAGAGAAAGAATGCAGGAAACAAAATTCCCCATACAAATCTCCCAAATCCGTGGTCGTGCTCTGGAGCGCAATATTAATTGCGAAAAACCAGAGGAAGGCAGATCACAAGCATCCTCCGCCAGCATCACTTCATCTTGACTTACCTTCGCCCTGACATCGCCTTCAACTTGACTCCTGACTTTTCATTGACCATCGACTGCCCCCCTGGACCGCCTGACTACACCTCTCTCTGGACCAGACCCGCAGCATCTTCACTTGGAAGCCGAGGCCCTACAAGCTGAACCCGTCGTCTCCCTTACAACGAGACCGACCCCTTGGAGCACCTCACAGATTGGGACCGCCCCCTATACAGTTTACTTGTGTGCCCTGTTACGTCGGGTACAGATTCTATCCATTAACCAGAATTGAAATTTAGCTTGAAATGGCTGATTTTTTGTTTAGGTATTAGATGTGAATACCCAGTTTATCTCAATATATCCATTTCTTCTGTAGGTACCTCACAGCAATAATATACCAGGAGGGATAGCTTGTGTGGTCAGGATTTTTCCCGACTCGGGCATGACTAGGGCTAGGGTATTTATAGATCCATTCATAGCACATGTCGACATAATGTTCGGTTTATTTGTGTAACCACTTTTTTACTAGGAGAGGTAGATACCCATTCTATGAGGACTATAGTTGCACTGGCTGCCGACATTTCGGAACCCTGTTTGGCAATCTCATAACATTGTAAACATTCTTTTAACAAATGTTTTAAAATTTATATGAATATCGCACAAGAGCCCTAACTACGTATGGGGCTATGTCATCCCCAATAAGGTTATGTTGTGAGGCTGAAGGGAGTGATGAAGAGGAAGGTTTAAGTACCTGGTTATTCAAATCTGGTCACCAAACACGACTAAAGCCATTTAAAGCAACGTTTCTACTCTGAACGGTGGTCTTTCACCAAGGCGATATTTAAGAGAACCTACCACACTTGATTATTTTGCACTATGTGTTAGTTCATCCCTGGCTGTTGTATCAATAGCCTCCTCTTTTTGTTCGCGTTTCCTAACAAAGGCCGGCAGTCACGTGTGCTGGGTACACTTGCACCCGGCCGAGTGACTCACGCCGAACTGCCTGCTTTCTAGGTACAAACTCAGTGCTAGCTCGGTGCAGTCGCACTCAAAACACTTGCGGGCTATTTTCCCAATGTACGTAACAAAATTATTACGTAATCCGTTCAATTAGTTTGCCGTTGGTATTTTTGCAATTTAACTAGGCTTACAATAATGTTATGTTTACCTTGTCAGATAACAATAGAAAACGGAGGGTTGACAAATCCTTTATGGTATCCCGTATTTTTAGATATGTTATTTAAGTCTATCCAATGATACGCAAAGGTGTGGTGAAATTTGTACAATCTTTGTTTGTTTATGATTATAAAATATTAGCTTAATTAAGCTTCAGTATTTATTTTTCGTATTATTATTTTGTTGGCAAACGTGATGGTACTGATGATTCACGTTTGGGCTTTACTTTTTAAGATTTTTCTATAGTTTGCAACACTATGAAAACTCAGGTTAAATAAAATATTTCACAGTTCTTGTGAAATATTTGGTAAATATGCATAAAATCAGCGTTCTCGTTTTTTAGTATAAATATGTTTTAAAACACCTAAAAACATTGTAGTCTTAAGTCAAATTTGATTTCAGGTGAGGTAAAGCACTATAATTATATTAATTTTATCAATATATGGGCTGTGTTTGGGTGAAAGGTGCTATTTTACGTTTTTGCAGGGAAATTTAGGCCTTAGTGATTACATAACGGTAATACTGTTATGTTTGACACCTGTAATTTGATCAAATGCTGAAACGGGCTGAGAATCGGTGGTTAACGGGGCGATTGTTTGAAGTGGTAACAGTAAAAAAAATCATAATGGCGTTAATCATCGATTTGCGACAATGTAAAATGTGACAGTGGTACAAACCACTAGGCTTTGATTGAAAAAAGTGTGATGTGATCTTGGAGGAACAATATAATATTATTCCTCCAAGGATGTGATAGTGGTTCAAACCACTAGGGTTTCACATAGACATCATTATTTAATTCATCTAATGGGGTTTCCTTGCAAAAAAGTGGAATAACGCCTGTCAACTAAACACAGTCGATATGAAAACAAAAAACTATTATCAACCAGATATACTTTTTGTACTCTTATTATACATAATATATGGTATGATTGTATTGATTTTGTAATGAGAACTACCCTTTCGTATATGTATTTTTTATTATAATTAAAACTAATATATAATTCTATTTAAAAAAAAAAACAATTGGAAATTTATCCAATTTGGTTGTCACTACCTACACCACTCTTCGTAGAAATAGCATATTTTTCTAACGTTTTAAGGTATCGTTATTTTGAATTATAAATAAAAACTGTATGAATTCTGTGGGTTTTAATGTTGAATTTATGAGATCGCTGTTTGTTTTAAAATATCAAGAAGAAAAAAAAAATAAATATAAATAATTTTTAAAGCATTCTTACTTTCATATGACGTTTTCTAAGTGCGGGTTGTTTCAACATTCGTTCTTCACATTTTAAGTTTTTATTTTATTTTTTATCAGATTGACAGTTTGACAATGCCCTCGGAAGACTAAATAAAAAAAAACGTTTTCAAAAATACATTATAGTAATCATTATAAAAAACAAAAACTTAAAAATTTAAATGGAATTCTACAAAATAAACCTCAAAACAAAAAATATTCGCCACATTATTGACATCGTCACAATTCAATGATTAACGCCATTTTGCTTTTTTGACATTTGAACGGTCCCTGTCAAATGCCGATTGTCGGTCTGTTTCAACTTTTGAATAACTTTTGATCAACTGAAAAGCATAATGGTCATTTTGTTATGCTTGTCACCTTATCACAATTTATTCAAAAGCTGAATAAAACGAAAAACAAAATGGCGTTATCCGTTGAATTGTAAGGATGGCAAATGTGACGAAAGTTTAAAACACCACAACCCAAGTCTTCATTTAAGTAGTAACATTAACTTTTTTTCAACATGTACGCAATCAGGGCGGGTTCCACGACACCTCCCGTTCTGTGCAGTAAGTACCGATTGTGCCGAAAAGTTCGGTCTCCAAAATTGGTATTGGAATTGCGCATAGATGCTGAGAGTCTGGGATGATTTTTTCAATGTAAGGGACTTTCCTTTTATGTATTTATTTTTTCCTTTATCGTGGACTCATTAAGTACCTATCATACTGGTTCATTGTGTACCCAGTAAATTTGCCTAGTAGCAAAATAATTGGTCTTATTAAATCAAAGTAGTCATTTAATTGGTGATAAGATAAGTCAAAAATGTTAAATAACGCTACATTGTGGCAATTCAAATTATCTTCTTTATTAAATTATCAAATTACCTAAATACTTTACTTTTAAAATGAGCAATGCAAAATTCTAGATTGATACAATTAATTATTAAATTTAGGCCTTAACTGATTACATAACGGTAATGCTTTTATGTTTGACACCTGATCATAATTTGATCAAATGCTGAAACGGGCCGAGAATCGGTGGTTAACGGGGGCGATTATTTGAAGTGGTAATAGTAAGAAAATCATAATGGCGCTATTCATCGATTTACGACAGTGTAAAATGTGACAGTGGTTTAAACCATTAAGCCTAAGTTTGTTTGCAAAAAAATGTGGAATAACGCCTTTCACCTAAACACAGTAAATATCCTCGTGTATTTAGGACCAGTATTATATTATAGCCGAACCAGTCGATTCATGGCAGTTGAAAATTGAAACTCCGTTGAAGCCGAGTAGTAACTATTAACTACTAGTATAAAATTATGTCTTCTTCACCTGAACAGGACCATCTTCATGCTGCAGACCGCAGCCTGGAATAGCCAAACTGCGCTCTAATAAACACTTGTTTTATTTCCAGAACATCATGGAGTGGCTCAATATCAACCAACGGGGACGAGAGAGACCTCCGCCTGTTCCGGCGCCAGGCTTGCTACATCATGCAGGACGACCAACTGCAGCCGCTGCTCACCGTGCAGGAGGCTATGAACACCTCGGCCAACCTCAAGCTGGGCTCCAACTATAGTCACAAGGAGAAACAGAAGAGAGTGAGTATTCTACTGTTACTTGGATGGGCTCAATATAAACCAACGAGGAAGAGAGAGAGAGAAAGAGACTTCCAAGAAGTTTATGGGCTATGATGTTATAAATAGCCATCATTTTCACAGTACTGCAATATAAGTTTTATGGGCTTCATTGTCACTGTAAAAAAAATATGAATTGGTACAAGTCATAAGCATCATTGTTTGATTAATAAATCGTTATAGGTTTCATTGTGGCTGCAAAACATAATGTTATCACTGAAATAGTTGGAGACTTTATTGTGACTGCAAAACATATTATTCGTTATGGGCTTCATTGTCAGTGTAATACACCATAATAGTTCTAGGCTTCATTGTCATTGTAATACACCGTAATAGTTCTAGGCTTCATTGTCCACTGTAATACACCGTAATAATTCAAGGCTTCATTGTCACTGTAATAGTTCTAGGCTTCATTGTTACTGTAATACACTGTAATAGTTCTAGGCTTCATTGTCACTGTAATATAAATAATATCATAGCTGTTTCTCTGCGGGGGTAGGCAGATAGGATGGACCGCCAAACATACTCTTCTCTTATTCAGACTCTTGACATGGCCCGACTCAAGTATTTGATTCACTTGATCGTGTCATGTCATTCTCGGGCGTTCCTGACTTCTTCTACCATTCGCTCTTGCGTCATATATTCTCCTTACGCCGCTTACTTTGTTCATCAATAATTTTCTTTTGTATATTTTTCTTACAACAATTTTTGGTACTTATATTATTTGAATGTGTAATATCATAATGGAAGTGTTACGCATTAAAAAGTTAATTTAAAAAATAAATGTAACAATAAAAAACTTTTAAATTATATTATGATTGACTTTGAATAATAATTTATTGTTTTAGACTTTATTTTCACTGTAATACATCATAATAATTGTCAAAGGCTTCATTAGTATAACATAAAATAATGATTATTATCAGAGGTGTTACATTGTCTCTGTCATACATCATATGGTAATTGCTGCTAACCAAAATACTATCAATATATTTTTATTAGATAAATTCAATGATTTTGATCTTTGAATTCTTCGATACTTGTCAATATGTGACCTAGAGATTAAAAAAAAACCACATGATTATTAAAAACTTTTTTTTTGTTCCAGATTATGTAATATTTTTAAATTTATGCTAAAATCAGAAATAAATTTATTAAAAAACATCTGATGCTAATTAGTTTTTTGTACATTAAATAATCATACGCAAATAATGTCTATAAATCGCAAATGTATAAGCCATAGGTTATTAATGCATTTTCTGGATGTTTTCAATTAGTGGTTTATATATATTTTTAAATCTGGTTTTATGTTATTATCCTCTTAGTTTCATAGTTTACATGTAAAAAAATACAATATTATACTATTGTTTAATTTATTTTTTTTATTTATAATCTTTTATGTAAAAGTGTAATATCTATCATATTTTTACATATTATTTAAGAACAGGAAGTAAATTATCACACAAAAGATCTCTTATCTATAGATATGTGTAGATTGATTTGGATTGCAAAAAAACACAAGAAACATGTATAAATGACAAAGTTAATGGCTTTCTGCTTGTTCAATCTTTTTTTCTAATTTATCATCAACCAATCAACTGCTAAGTAAAGGCCAACCCAAGCTTTTCAATTTAATAGATTATTTAAGCTGTTGTACGTTTTCGCTGCCATTATATTGGTTACTTTTGTTTTCTTCCTTATCCATTATTTTCTTTTCCAATTTCTTGGGGTGATGCCCATCATCTTTCCATTCCACGTTGCTTTGCTTTCAGTCTTTTGTTTGGATCTCCTCTATTATTCGGACTGTCCTAGTTATATATCCAGATTCATGTTACTACTCTAAATTTTAACTTTTAGACATGATAGTAGGTTGCTTTTAGATAACATGCTTAAGCACTGAATCGTGATTGCTACGCGTACATTTTTTTTTCTTATATACAAACAAAATATTTTTTTTTAAATTTCTGTTTCTGCCCTTACTTCCAAGTGTGAATTGAAACACCTGGTATACCTCCTACATTTGCAAACATGTCAATTTTTATTATCTGTCAAATCAGTAGTAACTTGAAGAACATTTTTTTAATCTTTAAGATCTTCATTGTTAAAAATTCCATGTAGGTAGTACATTATCACAATAATTTTTGTCTTTGCGTCAACTTATCTTTTGTACTTTGGAACACAAAAAAGATGTCATCTTACAGAACAGGACAGTGACAAATTAAAAATTTTGAAATGTCTTATCTTTTCTTTCAAAAGTAGACCATTGATTGTGTCAAGTTGGTTAGAGGTCATTACTTCAGTGTTTTGACCCTTTGTCAAATGAAATAAATGAATATTTTATTAGTTAAATTGTATTTTTTATAATATTTTTATTTTTTTTTCAGATTAAACAAATATTGGAAGCCCTTGGACTATATAATTCAAGAAAAACGAGAACAGGAAGTCTATCAGGAGGACAGAAGAAGAGATTAGCAATCGCCCTGGAACTAGTCAGTAACCCGCCAGTCATGTTTTTCGATGAACCAACCAGGTAATAAATACAACAACAATATTTCATATATTATAACCAGTACTGCTGCCTGTGTGCGATAACCAAAAAATGCCACCCCATGAGTACTATTGTTTTTTTTTAAATATAAATGGTGTGCAGGAGTCATAGAAGTAAAACCTCAATGGCAGAAGTACACTAATTCTGATTTAAAATTAATTATTGTGCAAATCTTCATTATTAATACCAAGGTGAAAACAAATTGCACATACCCTTGTCATTCTACAAGTCTAATGTTTCAGGTGAGTCAACACCCAAACAAAAAGTTTCGTGTCAGGTATGCTCTAAAATTGATCACTTGAATCACCCACATTAATATATCGTTAAGTTTTATTTTTTCAAATAAATGCTTACAAAACTAAACTAGATTACTAATAAAGTTTAAAAATAATTATTTAGTTAAATTTTAGTCTTTTAAGCAAAGATTTTTTGTTTTAAAACCACTGCAGACAGAATACAAGATTTCCCGTATTGAGCTTTTTAAATTTTCTTTAATATTTTCGAAGATATCTCAAGTTAGAAACACTGTTTTCATATCATTTGAAATAATCCTTAGCAATGTTTTTACTACTTCCCAGGAAAAACTATGTATGTAGCAAACCTAAAAATTTACAAGAAACCGGATTTAATATCTTGCTATTGAACAAACACACAGACAAAATAGAAAAGTATAAAACAGTGAAAAAAATAAGCTTGTAATAAATCTAAAAATAATTGATGCCCTTCAACAAAAAAATATATTTGAAATATTATAATATATGCATTGTGAACCCAAAAGTTAGAAAGATCCAATCAAAGTTCTTCGACCAAAAAAACTTTTTCTCATTGGCATGTACCTTAACTTACAACGCATAACTTTCTTGTCCGCTTCAAAGCTATTACATATTGAAAAATTACCATAGGATTTAAGTGTCAGAGGTCAAATGTTTTGGACACATATGAAGTATGTAATAATCGTAAATTATTGCCCTGTAATTCATTTATTCCAAATTTGTGTATACTGATGTTGAAACAAGATATTCTTTTATATATGTTATTATTTACCCCATCTTTACCGGGTTGTCACTATGCCCAAATAGATCTGTATCCCTCTTTCTTATTGACGAAGCATGTAACAGAGAGAGAGGGAGGTTTTAGGGGAGTTTTCACTGACAGGACCATAACTATTGTCTGTGAGTAAATATGGAACTAAAGTCTGCTTTATTTCTTATCCGAATACATAACAATATTTTATTTGTGTTTGATTTCCAGTGGCTTGGACAGTTCAACGTCAAAGCACTGCATCGCCCTGCTGCGTAAACTAGCATCGGAGGGCAGGACAGTGATCTGCACCATCCACCAGCCGTCCGCGTTGCTCCTGGAGATGTTTGACCACATGTACGCCCTAGCTGAGGGGAAGTGCGTGTACCAGGGCAGCGTGGCCAACCTTGTCCCGTACCTCAGAGATCTAGGTTTCCTCTGCCCGCCATATCATAATCCCGCTGATTTCTGTAAGTATTTATATTCATAAGGCATTCGTTGTCTTAACGAGGCGTCTGTTGCAATCTTGATCTAGTCCTTCTAGCAGGGTGTTAAGAGTATTGGAAAACACGCCTCTGAAGGTTCCCCACCTCTGATTTCTACCATCAGATTTGATGTTTTTGTGTTTGCAGAAGTCTGTCTTGCCTGTCTGTAATTGTGTAATAATAATAATAATCATGTCTCTCATTTTTTAGTATTTTTTTCATTTTTTTATAAGCATTAACATTTTTCATGTTTTTACCTGTGCTGTTTATGTATATACTTATAAAAAAAGGGGTCAAAATTTTGACTTTGACCAATAGTTCATATTAATACCGATTATATGTTATTTACTGTCAAAATCAATTGATAAATGATTTTATTTTTTTACAATAATTAGTCAAATTATAAATACTAATTTTTAAAAATAATTACAAAAAATGAGATAAATAAAGTTTTGTATATTCATTACCATTTTAATCACAAAAGTCTAGTAAAAAACTAGTCGTAACCGAAGTACATGTTTTTCATTTGTAACATTTTACATAATGTAATAATAATATCTAGCAGATAAAAAAGTAAATAGAATTGTCAATTATCATAGATTGTCAAAAGTAAATACTTTTTTTTTTTTTTTATATGAATACCGCACAAGAGTCTCAACTGCTCCCAACCGTCTAGAGCTAGTGAGACTATGACATCCCCAAATAGGGTATGTTGTGAGGCTGAAGGTAGTGGGGAGGGGACGGAGATAGGGAAGAAGAAGGTTGGGAAGTACCTGGCTATTCAGATCTGGTCACCAAACACGGCTAAAGCCATTTCAAGCAACGTTTCGATTCTGAATGGTGGTTTTTCACTGGGGCGATACTCGCGAGTATCTACCACTCTGGAACGTGCCGAAAATATACTTTTATTATTTTTATATGACCTTGAGGTGATTTTTCACAAAAACGGCGCTATACAAATCGTCCAAATATTATTATTATTAAATGTATCATAACACATATTAATTAAAAGTTATTGGCGCACGGCGGGTTTGAACCCGTGACCTTTGGATTCGACCATAGAGGCCGTCAAAATATACTTCTAGAAGAATAAAATCCTTTTATATCAAATATTGTTGAAAACAATACCAGTATAAGCGACAAATCAGAAGATAAGAGAAAATAACATTTTTGTAATAATTTATTTTGTAATTATTAAAAAAATACATCTAATAACTACTGGTGAAAAGTGACATTATAATTCCATAATACACTTGAAAAAAAAAAGAAACAAAATCACTTGTACCGTTCTGGTTTTTAATTAGGTGTTTATTTCACACTTGTACCCTTATGATTTTAAATACATTAGTTTTATGATCACTCCGTTTCACTTGTAACTTATTGATCCTGATAGAGATCCAGCAGGCTTTATTCATCAGTTTCTTTGAAATTATCTTTCCTTGGACGCTCCCGGGGGTAACTGCCAGATGCTAGATGATAAACCGCTGGCACAAAGTCTAACAGTGATTTTGATTTTAGCAGGTTTTAATTAAATTTTTACAAAAACATAATTTTGTAAAACAAAAAGTCAGTTATTACGAAATTCCAAGTCAGCAATCGCACAGTGCGCAGATGGACTTTTATGCCCGGCGCACGACGGAAGTTATACCTTGCAGGAATCCGGTATTCAAAGGTTAAAAACATAACATTTTTGAGTACGCCATTTTAGGGAGCAGTTGGGAACTTATCTAACATTGCTGATTTAGTCTTGACACACACGTTAAAAGAGACATGTGAGTAAATTGTGAAGTAGCGTAATCAGAATAAAATTTCTGACTTTTTTACTTATGAGCGAAAATTATAATTTATAATTTTTTCTGGGTATCACATGTTTTGGCAGACATTAGTACTCCACACAGCGATTGATTGAATCATATACAACAGATTTTTACGCTATTAATACTACTCAGATAATACCTTTTTATTTCAGACTACTCTTATCTAATCATTTTATTATTCTTATTTCAGTTTTGGAAATTTCAACTGGAGCATTAGAAGTAGAAAATGTACGAGAAAATTGTAAAAAGAATATAGACACCTTATCACAAAAATGTGAAAATGGTCAAAGCAATGATTGGAGGAAGAAGAGAATTGAAACCAGCCAAATTAATTCTATGATACGTATAGGTAAATTATATCACTAAATTAATATTTCAACCCTCATTCCATAATAATTTCAAATATATATTTTAATATTGGCACATGTAATATAACTTGTGAAATTGACTTTTAAAAGCCTTCAGCTAGTTAACCCTTAAACGAATATGGCAATGGGAAATAGTAAAACAAACTAAAAGTATACAATAATAGTTGGCTTATTGGTCAGTGGTAAATGTATCAAACAGTTTTTCAAAATATTTTTGGTATTTATCTATTTTATTTGTAAGTTGTTCCTTAATGCACGTAATAATTAGATTGAGGATAGACAACAGGGCTAAATAGATAAGGAGAAAAAATATTGGTAGGTATTATTTTACCTTTATTTTTTAATATTTGTTAAGGGTTAAAGTATGAACTCTTGCAACTGTGCTTGCATCAGCACTAGCCGCTTACAAGATCCAATTCACTTTGTAGAGCAACAGTTTTTTCCACCTTTATATATTATCCCAGGAGGGAAAGGCCCCAATGCCTTGCTCGGGTTTCTCAAAGTTGCCATTCAAAAATAAAATTTAAAATACGAAATAGATTCACCTAAATAGAAACTCAATATTTAACTTATTAAACCACTTATTAACCATTGAAAATATTAAATTGAGTTGTATTAGAACTATGTATGTATTTGTCAATGTCAAATCTGATTTGTTTCTTTGTTATTTTACAGATAACCTAATGTCCAATGGATTAATGACTCCGATAAGAAGTCCAATATTCCCCATGTCTCCCTGTGTGTCCATCAGCAACCAAAATCATCGCTCGTCAAGTCTGCCCACCAAGCCTTCAAGACACAGCCTTAGCATTAACCCAGGAGCCATTTGCCAAGACGGAGATACATACCCAACTTCTTTTCTAACACAGGTCATCGTTCTCATGTCTAGAAATATAAAGATCATGACCAGAGACAGAGTTTTGACTTATATGCGATTCCTCATTCACCTGAGTATCGCAATCACAACCGGAATATTGTATTTTCAAATTGGAAAAGATGCCCACTTCATGCAGAATAATTTCAATTTTTTGTTTTTTGCTATTATGTTCCTGATGTTCACCGCATTCAACTCTGATGATGTTAACTTGTAAGTTTTCCTACTTTATTCTATATATCTATACAAGTTTGCAGTATATTGCTCAATATTCTCTTTTTTGTCCTGCATATTATCATGTTTCCAACCCTAGTTTGGTGAGAAAGCATCTTACCTTAACTTTGCAGTTGCAATTTGTTATTATTTAACTGGATAGCGATGGGGGCTACGTTTTGTTATGTTCACAACAGAAGATATAACCTACAAATCGGTTGAGATCAATTTTATGATGTTCTTCGTAAGGAGGTTGGTCGGTGATTGACCCACCGACGCATCTTGTTATCGCAATTGATATTGTTGTCGCAATCGATGTTGTCGCAATTGATCAACATCGACCGCAATTAGTTTTTTTTTGTCAGCAAATTTGTTATCACGAAAGCTATTGCAGTGGTTTGTCCCACATTTATGTCGCAAATTTACACGTTGAACTGCTTAAATTTACCTTCCAACAATTTTTAAATCACCATAGTTAACTAACTTTTTTTTCAATTTCAGTTCCGTTGGAGTTGCCTATCATAACCAGAGAGCACTTTAACCGATGGTATTCTCTTAAGGCTTATTACACAGCTCTTACCCTTTCTGATGCCCCGATACAATTTTTTTGCACGCTGATGTTTGCCATCATAACGTACCTTATGACCGGACAGCCTCTTGAGTTTTTCCGCTTATGGTATTACGCATTCATGCTGATTATGGTTTCATTTGTCGGACAGAGCATTGGTGTTTTCAACGGAGCTATTTTCGATGTTCAGGTAAATATTTTGTTAAACACCACAATAACTCATTAGTTATAAAAAATGTGGTTTAGTGTTATTAATGTCAATAATATTGGATAATAATTTATTCAAGTCTTACTGGCCATTAATTTTTGATAATCACTATTAATTAATTATAAAAAATACCATGTTTTTCAATCACAGAGGTTATTGGTGAATGTTAATTCTGCGAATAATTATTATTCTACTTTTGACAAGTATTTTTTTTTTTCAAAAAAGTTTATTTATTAATATTATTTGACCTTGCCGGTATTAGAACCTGCAACCTCTGAAACCTTAGACAGGAACCTCACCCCACTGCCACATTGATCACTGTTACTTCATAATTAATTGAATGTTATGAATCTGTGAACCAATTTATAGAAAATAAAGAAACATTCCCGGGTTACAAATAACTTGACAATATTTGAAAATCTCCTACTACCATCATAATAAGCGGAAGATGTTGCTTGTGAAATGATGGAGGACTTAGCTAGCATAGGAATTGAACCCATGACGCCTGGTTGGGAATCTAACTCGTTTGTCCACTCAGCTACTAACCGGTCAAAGTTGTTTTTTTTTAATAGTGACACCACTAAGAGAATGGCCGTGGTGGAATCAAGAACTACAGATGCTAAAGCTTATTTCAATAGTTATTAGTACCTAATCGTTTTAATTTTATATGAATATATAGAAGTAAATGCAGTATCATGAACATTTGTACATGTCAAGCCACCACATGAGAACAGGTCACTTCTATGACTCGTTCTGTGTTTGACAGCTCGGCTATGGAATAATTTGTCTGCCTCTGTGTTTTTCCTCTCTCCCACAACATGGGCCTCTTCAAGACCAGATTCACTCCTTTCTTCCCTCCACACAGCATCCCCAAAGGAGACCTCCCCAAGAAGACAGCCCCTTGTGTGGAGTTAATATTAAAAAAAAAAGTTTCTGTTTTCCTAGGGTTTAATTATTACAGGAGGTCAAATTATATTACATAAAATTTTATTTGATTACAGAACGGCGTTATATTTGGGCCGCTGTTCATGTTACCATTCACTATATTCTCTGGTTTTTTCGTCCACCTGAACGATGCGCACTATTCCCCGCGTTGGCTATTCCACATCTCCTACTTGAAGTATGGGCTAGAAGGAACAATGCTCAGTATCTTTGGCTACAACCGAGAGAAGATGATGTGTGACTCGGAGTATTGTCACTACCGATATCCACAGAAATTCCTCGACTCTGTGGATATGGAGGACGCTAATTACTCGCACTCTGTTATGTTTCTGGGCGCCCTGTATTTATCCATTCGATTTACGATTTACTTTGTGTTGAGCTATAGATTGAAACACAGAAAATCCTAGTGAAATTATCATTTGAAAAATCATATACATATGTATTAATTTCAATTATTTCTAATTATGAAATTGATAATTCATGGTAGAATTCCATTTTAAAATGAATTTACAATACAAAACCTATATAACGTATTTCCACTTGTTTATTTTTGACCGGACCGGTTTCACCTTGCAACAAGCATCTTCAGATTGACAACATTGTAAGTAAATCTATGCTACGTATATCATCTATATCTGGAATGAACACCATTGGCCTTATATAATATTGAAAAATTTTGACTCGGTATTTTTGTGTATTGCTGACAGAAACGGCTTTACAATTACATTTGAACACACCTTTGGTGGATTTATTACCTTCTCCAAGATGGGTTACACGGGGCCAAAAATAAATAAGTGGAAATAAGTTAACTGTATATACTGTATATTCAAATTGCATTTTGACCAATTGTCAATTATTAATGTCTCCACTTAGACCTTTTGCAATTGTGATAAACATGATTGGGATATCCACACTGCAACAACACAATTATTACAAATTTTAAATAAATAATATTTAATCAATTATTAAAAATAATAATAATGTGTACCGTGTACCCTTCCCTCTGCAAACATCTGTGAGGCACTGCATCACCAAGGAAGACCGAAAAGCGCCCTGTACGCGTGGTTATTTTCTATCATTTCACAATAAAAAATATGAATTAATCTGACATTGGGCAAAGACCAAATAATAGTACCAAAGACCAAATAATAACGTTTATGTAAAAGTGTTGCAAATGTGCTTGTCATGAACATCAATTATTTATTATTGACATGATTGATAATATTAACGCTAATAATTGACAGTTGCTTGGCTATGTTTAAAATTAAATATTTTGATAAAAAATAGTATTATGCCTCATATTTACATCAAAATACATATCTGCTGCAAGTGGTTAGTTTCACCATTCCGCATAAAATAGCTTATATTATTTTGCTATAAAAATTATGATTTTTGTTTCTTTTGAATGTTTTATGATTTTAAAATTTGATATTACATATTCTAAATTAAAATGTACCTATTAAATTATATACTTATTATTATATATGTTTATTATATTGTTTTATGTACAATGTACATAATATAATGGATAATTGATTTTTCACAGATAACTCTTTACCTTTGTAAAATAGATGCTTAATTGTCATTAACTATTATTTTATACATATTATATTATTGAAACCATTTAGATATGTAGGTATTAGGAAGTCATTTGTGTTAGAGGTGTGCCATAATATTTTTTTCTGAATTTTGGATTTTACATAATTTTATTCAACCAAAAACCTTGCGGCCATAAAATTTCCAACGAGTTACGTTTTTATGAAAAATCAGATGAAAATAAAAGATATTTATTGTATTTTCAAAACTGTTTCATAATCATGTTCTTTTTTGTGATTTTTTAAAGGATGTTAAATCTATCTTTTTTGTGAAATTGAATGCAATCGAGGTACAGTTTTTCAGATGAATAATCATAAATTGAGTACAGATTTTCAAAACTGCTATTTGTTTAAAAATATTCCATAAATAATAAAAAGACGTTTAACTTAAAAAAAAATAAAAAATGTTTTTTAACCAACCATGCACATTATCATATTATAAAATGTAGAAGTTTTCATGTGCCCGGAATTGCATTTTTTGCTTTAATGATTTTTTTATTGACAAAGGTAACAAATAGAGAGTTAAATATATTTTTCTATAATTTAATTTGAATGGTAAATTAATATGGATCAAAATTATAAAAAACACCAAAAGAAAAATTTCCAAAAAAACACAAAAATTAGCGCACTGCGGTTTCTGAAAATAAGTCCTTAATTCAGAAATATTGAATTGGCAAAATAGGAGTAAATTATTGTGTATATTTTATTTATTGAACTATGTATTTTATTTATTTAACTGTGTATTTTATTTATTGATACATAAACCTATCCATAGCATTTTAATAGAAATTTTTTTAATCTTCTATTACAATAGAGTATTTTTAGTTTATTTATGTAACAGAATATAAAAATCGAACAAATGTATAAAGTAATGGTGCCATTTAACTACTTTTTGGTTAGTGTACAGTTAGCGTTGATATTTTATCTACTGTATCAGTTATGGAGGTTAGTGTCCCAGATGAAATATGAATAATTGCTCAATTATACTAGAAGCAATAAAGCATTGGTGTGAATTATCCTAATATTCTAATAACTATTCCGTCCTCAGATATCTAAAGAGTTTGAATGACCCATTCATTTAACTTTTCTCAAAAGACGTTTCGGAAGGATGCTACATTTTGTTGGGTCAATAATTCGCAAGGCTGCTATGACAGGCTCTAACTGTAAAAAGCTAGTTCTGAAATATAGGCTGTTAAACTTTAGATCGCTAGGAGCAAATAAAATAAACCATGCAAATAAAAATGTTGTCACTTTGACAACCTAGTAAATAGAAGTCAAAATCTTTTGAATTTTCATTCAAAAATGCCTAGAGTGATATATTTTTGTCTCAAGTTATAAAAACGATTTGGTTCTAATGACGGTTAACCTGTCATATTGAACTTGTGAATGACATACTCCAAATGAACTTTCTTCTTGAATTTAATGTTACCAAATCATTTATGTCTTAAGTTGTTCCTTGTGGTTAATATGCTGGTTGACTTTAGTGGTATAGAGCTGTGTGTTTGCTTTTCCCTTTTTAAGCCAATCTTCTAAGGACAGCTTTGAAGTGACCGTTCTTGGGACAGATAACTGCTCTAACATTTGAGATTGAATGTTGACCAAAATTTGGCTCAAAGAGGAGAAGAAATCGGAATTTGCTCAACATCCCAAATTTCAACCAACATTACTGCCATAGCAAGCATATTATTATAAAATGGGATTTAAGGCTTCAGTTGTTTTGTGCCAAATGGTTTAGGAAGACTTATATTTTAAGTTAACTATGTTTAGCTTGTCCAAGTCTCAATACTTGCCTTTGCTAGGTGTATTAATGGTTGATGGATTTAGGGCATAAGTTTTTTCTAAAAATGCCTGTGATTTATTTGTTGTTTCATAAAAATATGCAAAATACATGGTATAGATCCTGGTGTATGTAGTAAGTAGATCCTTAGCATTGTAATACACATATATGGGTGTGGTTCTATGGTGAATGATGCTCAGCATATTTGTATATTCAATCAAATGAACTGCAATAATGCATTTGATTGGTTTTATAAAATTCATGGCTGTGATGGCTTTACGTGAACTAGATTTAATATGTATGCTGTAATATTATCATATTGTATTATAAAACCAATGATGATTATTATTTCACACTCCCAATAATTATTATTTTAAGCCTTGGAATACTTATGATTAAAGACAAGTAATTTTTTGCCTTCCTCGAGTGGATATGTTGTTTGTATGCGTGTTTATCAATAATTAACTTTAAGGACTTAATTCCAAAAGACAAGATGTTTTTGACTGTCAAATTTGCTAGAGAATACACCTTTGACTAGCTCTCTTTATGTACTTAACTCAAAATTCTTACATTCCTCCTATATCTTTTCATTCTGCAAGCCATACAGAAGTTCTGCAATATTTCAATAAGACTGCGTTCAGACAAGGCTGATTTGTCTAAGCTTTCAGATTGACATTCAGAGGGCCTTGGGATCAGTGCAATATTTTCAACCTGGCCCTGCACAAAAGCTTGGTCAATTACAAGGCAATGTATAGAACTTAAGAACATTATATAGATTCTTAAGAACGAATTCCGCCCAAACAAAACTATCTTGCCTGAACGTAGTATTAGATTGTAAATAAAGTAGTGGGTATTGACTACATTTATAATTTTTTTTTCAATTTTTGTACATTTCTGTTTTACAACCGTTCGAAGAGTTCTGAGGTGTAATGCAGTGAGGTGTGGGCAAAACCGGCAAAGGGAAAATATTTGTTATGTTGATATATTATTACAAATAGTTTGTTTAAGAAAATACTCTCAGTATTACCCCGGTGAGAGTGCACTAGTCAGAATCGAAAGATTGCTTAAAATGACTTTAGCAAATACTTAACATTATTCTTTGACCCATTTTTTTCCTAACGCCTCACAAAATTCCTCAATTGAAATTTCCAGTCACCGTAGATGCGGGTAATGGAACCCTAGTGAGCCATTCTCATGAAAAAATATGGGTATTTCAATTAGAACTCCAATAATTGTTAAGCTCATTTGTAATATCAAGAAGGCCATAATTTCCAGTAGCATCATTTTTCTAAATCTAAATAAAATATTTCTTTTATTTATTTGTGATTGGCAAACAATGATAAAATTTTATAGCATCTGTGTTTTCTACTTAAGGATATTATCATAAGTATTGTCTCCGTGGACCATTTTGTATTCATAGAAATGCAACACAATATGTATTTGTATTCATAGAACTTTACGCCCCTTGAAAATAATAATTTGTACTTTGTAAGCTATTAATACCCCTGTATATTCCAAAAAGTCTCAAATGTAAATTATGTATATCAAAATTATGATAAAATAAACTTTTATAATTCTTTTTAGTAAAGTTTTTTGTGATTTATTCAACAATCGTTGTTTATAATAATGATAGTAAGTGCATTTCAGGACTAATAAATCAACGCCACCAACTGCGTAGGTAAGTATGTCAATCTGCACATCGCAGATTGATAATTTGACAGACGTCCAATACATTAGACTCAAGTGTTTGAGCACCCATTTAACGTTGTCACAAATTGTCATAGTATCCTGCAACGTAATTATGGTGCACCAAGGTTAAACCGTCCAAGGATTAAACCATCAAACATGATGGCCATCAAAGAATGTTTTAATGTCAAAAAATGAAAATGGCACTAATTTCCATATAATAATGGAAATTATACCAGGAGCTTGTAAAGATTTAAAAAGGTTTTTTTTCACTTCATAGACTGATAAATTAGCAAACTACCAGGAGAATATACTGGTGAAGACAACTAAATATAATTTTGTTGCCATTAAAGATTTTCTCCTGAATTGTTTATTTTTTCAATAATTTCAATCTTTTGTACCAGGAGTAGAAAATGCTGGTGGTAAATTTTATCAAATTAATATTGAAACTTCGAATTTTAAATTAGTACACAATTACCAGGAGCACATAATGTTGAAGGAAGTATCCCCTTGATCATTAAAATGATCAAACTAACCACTTCCATGAATGAATATTATTGGCAAACTACCAGGAGCACAAGAGATCGAAGAGGCAAAACATTATTTAAATTATGCGCCTGGCTACGTCGTTCATACAATCCTCATATCTCTGAAGCCGTGTGTATTGCAGTATATTTTTTAACAGGTGTTCATTCATGTGCGCCTTCTTTATTGAATTTACGTAATCTGCGTAGCTTTAAAGTTGTGTAGATTGCGGGAGAGAGAAGAATTACGATTTTTTTAATATAAATAAAATGAAAATATAACTCTGTCACATGTCGCCACTGGTCACTCAGCCAAGACCCACACCGATCCGTATTGTCTAATGCTGTGTGTACTGCATGTTACAGACAGCATTGGACAATATAAGTCTTCCTCGGCTGAGTGACCAGTGTGCAAAATGCCATCTATTTTTTTTTCTTCAAATTAGCTCAGGAATCGCTGGTTAACCCTAATCTTGGCAGGGTAACTTATATGTTACACCAAGTTAGCTTTTTTAAATTTTTAGAAATGACAACACTTCAGAAAAACTCTTTTTTATCATCCTGCCAATTTCTGACACCTATGGTCACGTTAAAAAATATATTGTAGCTTATTATCTTATCTTTATCCTTATTTTATATTTCTTATCTTGCCAAGATAAGGGTCGAAGTCTGTCAGATATTTGTTGAAAGACAGGTGCTGGTAGCTCGTTCCACATACTAACCAACTTAAGAAAGTCGAGAAAAGTGAGTCGAAGAAACAACTCATTCTCGTGAAGTCGACATTAACTGTAAACGGATATTCCACTCGTGTCTTTCGAGTTTCACATGCGTGCACCGCCGTGCAGGAGATCAATGCTGCTAGCTTTTTCGAACAGGCTCCTGTAGAATACTCAGCATACATACGTTGCGTCTGTGCATTAGAGATGGCAATCGGTTTGTTAACAACGGATTGTTAATCAGACGAATCGCCTTCCTTTGCAAAGAATCAAGCAGGTTTATCAAGTACTTGGGAGCTCCAGTCCAGAGGTGGCTACCAAATTTAATTGTTGGACGTACTTGAGATTTGTAAAGGGTTCACAATTGGTCACTATTGAAGAATCTGCTAACCCCATACAAAGCACCCAGTTTCTTGGCAGCCAGATTTACTCGGGCTTCTATGAAGCGACGATACTTGAGGTGATCTGACATACTTACTCAAAGAATCTAAACAGAGTCTTTATTGGGCTTCCATCATATTGCACCAGACAGTCATTGACCTCATTTTTTGCCGAGATCAGACAAGCTTGAATTTTTGAGACGTTGAAGTTGACCAGGTTGGCCCTACCCCAGCCCTCTCTAGGGGGTGGTCAAGTTTTTGTCTCAAATCTTTCTGAGCTGTTGGACGTCAAAAGTGGAAAGGGGCTTGTCAAAAAGCTAACCCTCACGCCCGGTGCACATTCAACGAGATTGTTGAAGTGCAACAAAAAAAGCATTGGTGACAACAGAGATACTTAACCCTTTAATCCCTGAACATAGATTGAGCGGACGTTTTTGTGGGTTTAATTGTACATTTTTGAATAGTTTACAATTTCGACAAATAATGACCTATGAAACTCATTGAAACAATTTTTTTTTCGTATTAATAATTGAAATAATATCAATAATCTTCAGCGTAAATATGAAACAGAAAAAATAAAACGGTCACAACTGAGACTCAAACTCGGAACCTCTACTCTATCCGGGAGTATAGGTTATTATAAAAATAATAAACATAAAAGCTTCAAAGTCAATTCTATTTTATTTATTTTTTTTATTCAAACAGAAATATTTTGCAGTGGCTGCACATATGACTTGGCTTGGACTGAATCTTTTTCTTGCTGTAAACCTCACATCTTCCACGTTTATTTACAATTATCGGCCAAGGGATTCCTCTATTTCCCAAACAAACATCTTTGACAACTGAATACTCATCCTTTCTACATTTTGAAGGACCTACACTTTTAGCATAATTTGAGATTCTTTTATTTGCTTCAATTTTCTTTTGCAGTATAAGACCCATCGAGACATTTCTTCTAAACTGCTTTAGAGATTGTTTTTCAAATAATTTACAATAAATAATGAATGAGTTCACAAATGCAACATCCAAAAGTCTCCAAAACAGTCTATGCCGCCATTTTTTGATTTTTTTCAATGCAATATAGTACTCGTAGACGATCAGTCATGTCAACCCCACCCACATGTCATTTTTAACTATTGTTGGGCAGGAAAACTCAAAACATCTTGGATCCGTTTTTTGGGTTATTTTTACTTCAGTTACCTCATTCCCATGATGATAGTTAGACACCAAGTAAACCATTCTATTATCTTTTCATTTGAAATATCCATATCAGAGAATCGGTAATGGCAGTCTCCACGTTTCACGTGTTGATCTGCTGTCATATTAGTTGGCAAACTCTTTTGATTTACCCTGATTGTACCACAGGCAAAAATGTTTTCTCTTTTTAATCTTACAACTAAGTGCAATGACGTCAAATAGTTATGAAATACTACAATAAAAAAAGAATAAAACCAATACACAAAATAGCTTACTTTATAAAGAGATGAAATGTTATAATGCGCTGCAGCAAAACCATAAAATTTATTCCTATTAATACATTTAAAATAGCCTTTAAGAACCATTTAAAATACATTAGTAATATCAAGTAGTATATAACTTATAATTATTAAGTCAAAAAGAATATGAATTGTAATTAGATACTTTGTAAACTTTAATGTACAACTAATATAAAACTAACAAAAAGTAAGCGATTCTCCCAGAACCCCACATCTCTTTGGTCAGACCTAAGACAACATGCTCACCTAATCTAATAATTTTAATACATACCCCTTTTGGTCAGCAACACACCGCATTTTTAATGTTTTACTGGTTTCATGGAAATATTCTATTTCATGACGGACCGACCTTTAAACTTGATCATCGATTCGTCAACAAAGTTATCTAGTTCCATTATATATGATATGTCAACCATTGGTCTAAGCTTATAAAGTTTGTCAGTTGTATCCTGGCGGAATATTGTTATTATCATTGCAATGCAAGTTCGCCAAAATTGCTGAAAATCACGTGGCATTGTGGAACATATTACAGGATTATTCAAGTCAATAGCTGACGAGTAATGATCAGTCCACGCAGGACGTTTGTTATAACTCATGCGAAAATTCATCCCGACAAATGCTAAAAATTCTTCCTTCTTCAAATTAAAGATTTTGCCTTTTTGTGTCGAATATAAATTTGATTGATACAGAATTGGATCCACAATGCCATCAATCATTTTCAGGAAGATGTCTGTAGTTGTTTCAGTTTTGAAAAATATTGCAGCTTCTTCAAATCATATTGATGGCACATTGGTAGCAAAATCCTTTTTTACCATTTACTTTGCGGTTCTGGTAGCGTAGTAAGTAGAGAAAGAGTAGATTCGGACACATTTCAAGGACTAGGAGCATCCACAGGCACAATGTTGTCATTATCAGAATACGCATTCTGAACAGATTCCCTTAAAAACCTTCACCGCAACCTGTAGTTTGACGTCCACGTGGTTCATATTCATCAGGTTCAGACTCCATTTCTGGCGTGACATCGATATTTGGAAGATCTTCCAACAGCAGCATCTCAATATCATTCTCAGAAAGTCCTACAAAAATACATAACCAATTCTCTGACGGTACAAAATATTAATAAAAAAATTATTTGTTTTATAACAGTGAAGATACAAAAACACGAAATATATGTCTGTCAAGAATGCTCATTATGTAATAATAATATACAAAAGCAAACATACTTGAATCCTTTATCACAATAATTATATTTTAAAATGAGCACTTAAATAACTCGACTAATCATACGTGAGAGCAGTGTTACCAAACTTAAAAATTAAATATCGGGAAATTTTTGACCTAAAAATCGGGAGAAATCTATGGAAATCGGGAAAAATTTGAAGATGACTAGAAATCAATGAAAATTCACCCTTTGTCAGTAATTTCAGTCCCATTTTCCATTCAAACCCAGACCATAAACAAAAAGTATAATAAATTAAAAAATTAAAACGATATTTGTAGATATTGCCCGTAAAATAACAATTTTTTTTCTACAGGTATTCGCTAGGAATTTATTTTTAAGTCTGACAACACAGCACAAATTAGGGACGGTGATATCGGAAATTGGGTGTTCCTGCGGTTCCAGTTACCGGTGACTGGCGAGGAACCGGTTATTTATCCATTTATTAACAGTTCATCACCAAAAAAAAAATGGGAAGGGGGGTTGCTAGCGATTTTTTTAAAACGAAAAGAACTGGAACCGGTTTTTGACAAAAAAAAGAACCGGCTCCCCGGAAAAATGATATCATTTTTTATATTCAATGCACTACACGATCGTCCAGCCGTCCAACTTCGAACCCGGTTCGGAGTTGGCCCAACTATATATATATATATATATAAATATATATATATATATATATATATATATATATATATATATATATATATATATATATATATATATATCATACTACGATCTATAATAATACTGGCTTGGAACCGGTTCCTTTTAGCCAGGACAGGAATATCGACCGTCTCTAGCAAAATATTTACTTTTTCTCATTACTTCATTTAACTTCAAACTCGAATGGCGCACTAAAGTTATTTGTCAACTCCCACGTTAACTATCTTTTCTTTAAAATTCCGATTTTTGAGGAGAGCATTTGAAGTTTCTTTTGATCACTGTAAATCAATTTTTGTAAACAAATATAAAATGAAAATATTTGCAATGATCAAAGAATTTTTTAAAATGTTTAATTTGTGCACACTTCAATTGTAGTTATTCTAGTTACAGGTTCCAGGGCGAGGAACCGGTTCCCCAATTCCAGTTCTTTCGGATTTCAGATCGCTGGCCACCTTCCCCCCGTGAAAAAATATCATTAGGCAAAGAACTGGTACCAGTTCTTTCCGATTTCAGTTCGACTTCAATTGAAGCGTTCACTGTGAAGGCTCATTATAAAGAACTAGCAGTTCGTGAAGCATTCACAAAACTTTGAAGTTTTTCCCAACGCTACAACACCCTAAATTATACACGAATACAGTAAATATTGAAAGTGGCAAAAGTAACATAGGCGATGAGGAAGTAGGTAAACATAAACAATATTCTTCCCGATAGCCAAAAAACGGAGAATCAAATAAACAAACTACTCAATCTCAAGCTAGATGAACAATATTAATATGTATCATTAATAATCTGTACGTTAGGAAATAATATAATACTAGGAATAAATATCGTAAGTAAGGAAATAATATTGTATTTGGAAATAATAATGTAAGTTAGGAAATAATATTATTTAAGCTAAGCAAGCGAAATATGTTTATTTATTTTAACTTAATAAATAAATATACATTTTTTTTAAATTTAGGTATCTACGTACTCACTAACAAAGAAAAAAATGTACGTCTTATATTCGGGTCGGTGATTCTACCAGTTGGAATTCCTAATTCGAATTTACGGTTAAAAGAAAAAGTTTACGCCAACCTACCGGCTAAGTTTGTTAGGAGCGAAAACTTCAACCATTATGCACTATGTCCACCAGGATTACAACGTCTGCTGATGCTCAATATTGTCTGATTCGGCAAGGTTTAGTGAACTTCTCAATCTTACGCCTGCGAGACAAGCGCTGATGATATCAGTTCGGCTTTAAAGGCAGATACCTCCCCTTAGCCTGAAAGGCTTTCCAGGTACAACCTGGTAGTTAACCTGGTAGATGACCTGGGCAATCCAGCTAGGAGGTGTTTGGGGGCTCAAAAATCAAGCATTGCCGTAAGGAATAGATGGGGATTTTGCGAGAAAAGGTGATGCTGAATGGGATTAAGGTTGGTGAATTGTCGTGAATGATGTTGGCGAAATTCCCTTTCACCCTCGGCCCGCACCGAGAACTCCTGCTACCCGCCGTCGAAAAGTTTGATTCGTTTTTTTGTGAATTCATAATCACTTTTTTGTTTATTTTGGAGGAGTTGCGTGGAAACTGAAAACTAAAGCAACTGGATACACCAAATAAAGGGTATGTTCTTCTGACTGCGGTTTAAGGCAATGAGCCAGGAGAGTTTGGCGGTGGAGGTCACCCTGTGTCCCCTTACGCGGGATGGTGGGTCCTCCCCCGTCACCAACGGACACAAAGGAGGGTCGGGCCCCTGTACGACCCAGCGACCCGGACAGCGAAAACCGATGTGGTCCATAAACAGTAATTTCCACGAGCCCGGGTACCGTTTTCAAGTCATCACACATAGCGACCCGCTTTAGGTGACCTAGGGCAGAGGTGCTGGTAAACCAGAGTATGGTTCACAGGACGGCGGCACCCGTAAGCAGTGGCGGCTCGTGAATTTTTAGTGTGCTTGAGTGGTAAGACTGAAAAAACGCCATCATATATATTGCAGTAGCCGAAAACAATTTATTTATTTTTTCAAAATTTCAATTTTTTTTGTGAAGATTTTTCATTGTTTTTTTTTGATTTTATGGATTCTTTCGTAATCCTCTGCTAAATAACTGGAGCTTATAAAAATACCCCTCATAATGTCTATCTAACTAGTACTGCGGCTCATTAGGCCTTACTATCACCATCTAATGGTTGTATTTAATTGACTGAATTTAAGTTTACATTAGTGAGTTCTTAGGGAAAAGGTCGTTACTGGATAAAAAACCCGAAGCAAGGAAAAAGAAAATTTATCAGAAATTCGTGCAGTGCACCACCAAAAGTGAAAAATCCTGAAAAATCTTCATACAAAAAACCTTGAAAAAAATTTTTTTTTCGGCTACAACAATATTAACAGTGTCGTATTTT